>JAMPIV010011935.1:0-495000 GCA_024509875.1 Oreohelix idahoensis
ACCCTTTTGGTATCTGTGACAAAAAAAGAAGAAAATAAAACAATGTATTTAGTCTAAATTTAACCGTAAACGCTTGGACAGAAATGTAAGGCACAGATAGCTCCATGTTTCTAGACGAGTGTCATTAGAAAAGCTATATCAGCTCAAGGTCGAACGTGTTATTTATTTGGGGTTGGAGTGGCTAAGAGGTATGGCATCCGCGTTAATTTTAAAGGTACAGGGGGGGGGTTTTCCACGACTCCCAATATTTTTTATGGATTTTTGTCTGTAACATGGCTCTATTTGATGTCATGACTCCTACATAATATTTGGGTTGCATAGCCTTCTCGGATAAGCGCGAAAAAATAGGGGGTCCCGTGTTCAAATTGCGCACTTTAAAAATCCCACGGTAGTTGGAAATCGGAAAGAGTAAACCATACAGCCGCTGCCCTGGGAAAAATTTAAAAATTATGAAACCTACCCACCACAAACATATTTATAGAATGTGGGAGTCTTATATACGCATGTATGTGATCCTCGCCAGTGCTATGGAATTCGTGCACTGTGCTGAGATTCTCATTGTGTGATCTAACGGAGGAGATTGGGTGCTCTTGTTGGTGAGTTGTCCCGTGTGTCCAATGAAGATAATCACTTTATTATAACCAAACCCAAAAACGAACGTTGTTAGTTACATGTTTGATATTGCTTTGATTTTTATACGTTGTTGTCTGCATATATAGTTAATACATCTTGCAGTTCATCGTTTTATTTATTAATGTAAAACTGTTGTCCTTAACTTTGTTTTAATCAACAAAGAAAGAAATTTTCATCAATATTTTGAACTCCATTGGTTCCAGTAAAAACTGCTTAGCATAACAGTTGGCACGCGTTTTGGGGATTACCGACCGGTGGTAGGCCTAAGCACGTCTACAACTAAACACTAAATGTTATACTGTACTTTACCCTTGTATCTAAGACTGAATACGCATTTAGAATATTTCTTTTTATGTAAACTTCAAGGCCGTTCATTTGTTTATGAAATGGCCCAAATTTAACCCAATGGGCATTATACTTTTTATTATAAAGTTATATATGACGGGTCATATATGGACCGCTAAGCCATAAGGGGTTAAGGTGTGTATGTGTTTTTTCAGATTCTGAGAGTTCTACATAACATTAAAGATTGCTGGTAAAGAACCCAAAGCTGACGGAATATCACAGCGACAATTTTGATGGGTTATGACAGTAGATAGATGAACAGAACTTTCGCTCTGTGAGAATAAAAATAAATAAATGTGAGGTTTTACTGAATTTCAGTAGATAAGAAAGACAGAACTTACGACTAGGAGGGCAGTGAAAGATGTAAACATAAATGTTACTAAACGTCAGTAGAGAGCAGGGCAGGATATGTGATTGAGAGAAAATGTTGAAAAACATAAACCTTGCGTTTTACTGAATGTCAGTAAAGAGACAAGACACAACTTATGATTGACAAAAATAAATGAGTAAACCACAACTCTTACTTAACGTCAGCTGAGAAACATAAGAAATTCTTATTATGAACAAACTGTCCACCCCCCCCCCCCCCCCCCCCCCCCCCCCCCCCTTCCCCCCCCCCCCCCCCCCCCCCCCCCCCTAAATAAAACAAATACAAAACAAAACAAACAAACAAATGGGGAAAACAAAGACGAAATATACACGAAACGAAGAGGAAGGATAGTATTTGATGCAAGTCCTGAAGTGAAGGTATGGACCGAATATGCGTTTTAGCTTCTGTGTCCCGCTGTTTTGTAATAATTGACAGAGATACAACGGTAAAATTCCTCCCAAGGATAACATTTAAGGATAAAAACATAATGCGTAGGCTGCTGATGTACATGATCGCCTAGACCGCGGGTCATCACCCCCTCAATAATTTGAATTGCTAGTCGAAGGAGCGGGAAGGGTGGATCAAAAAAGGAAAAAAAAAATATGACGATTGGAAAGGCTAAAGAGACGCCAATTGGGGGGAGGGGGGCGGGGGGGGGGGGGGGAAAGTGGATGAAAGTAAAAAAATTCAAGTCCCCCAAATTGACACGAGGTACGGAATTGGACGTTTTGCGATACCAACCGCTTGTTTTGAATTTTGACGGCGGAAAAGAACGCAGATAGATGTCTGAAAAAAATTACAAAAAAATTAAAAAGTAAATTTTTTCGTAATTATTAATGTTAGGAATATAAAAATTAGCTGGCCAGATGGCGGCCTATTCTGAGCTCGTGAACGAATATGTCTTAATTTTACAGACGGATAGATAATATTGAAAATTAATGACAAAAAGACAGTGTAGTTTACATCAGAATCTGACTGCATTGAATCTAACATATCGTTATTTGCACACCAAAAAACACGACCTCGGGGACGCAGGTGTTCAAAATTTACTTGGCATATGGGATAGAAGTCGAAGGGACATTGGTGGTAGCTGTGTCTAAATATAACTTTTTACTACAAAAATTTGGAGGGGAGAGAACGGTTGGGTCAAAATTCGGGCACAATTTTGTAGAAACACAAGTAGAGACGGACAGACTAACAGATAACCATCCATACTTGACTGACGCAGCATGACTGAAATGACTTTAGTGAGGAAATTTGAATTTGAAAAAATATAACCTCGGCACTTAGTGATTGGCCACAGACCAATTATAGTTTATTAGCGCTTAGAGCGCAATTTGGGGTCATTCTTCAATAATTGTTCAGTGTTAGACACAGATTTTAAAGTGTGGTGTTTTCCCATATGAAAAGACAGTGAGTTAAATTTAGGGACGCCATCCTATAGCCAGCAGCTCAGCTGAGTTTTGCTAGCAATTCTGTGTTATTTATTCATAATCTGGTAAGATTGAAATTATCTCCTTCTATATTTTGAATATTGTTTCATGTTCGAGTGATTTGATACTGCCATATCGAAATCTAGCCTTACAAACAAGTAGGGATTTGCTCTAGACCCCCCGCCCATTGTCAGGGTCTAGGGACTAACTAATGTACCCTAAACCATTCCAGCAACGGGTTATGCTAAGACAGATCAAGAAGTTGAGAATAACCGGGAATACTTATTACCCTATCCTCTTTTAAGGATTTTTTTTTAAGGGATAAAAACTAATTATTTTTGCAGTCAGAATCTATAGTCTGGGAGGATCTATCTGATGTAAAACCACCATGGTAAATGTGCTGTTTGGTCTGAGAGATCTGACCTGTCTGTATGATGTGGTTGTTGTGTCAGTGTTGTGTCCAGACGTGGGTAGAGAATAGATTTTGACACATGGCCCATACTTTGATTGCAGAGCTGCGAGGTTTCTGTCTGTCAAACGAAGGCACGTAGCTGTGTCTATTCAGGTGGTGATTTACTTCGAGTGTATCTGCATGCAGTGGCCTTGTGGACAGAGGACCACCATTTATTGCCCGCCAGCACGGAGAGGTGGGACCACCTGTTTTCAGCACCAGAGCTACAAATACCAGATGAGTGAGCCATCTGGTCTGCTGGATATTCACCAACCCTTTTAAGTTACTGCTTACCCCATAAAAATTCCCACCATTTTCTGGACACTGTGTAGTCAATATAGACAGGTGTGATGAGGCCACCCGAACAGCACAAACATTAACTATCCTCCCAAGTAGATGACTACTAGAACATTTTAATAAAACTAACTAGTATAGTACATATAATATCGTTCACACTTTTGCATTTATATATGTAACCATTCCATGCCATATCTTTTCATACATTTTAAACACTTCTTTTAAAACAAGTCCTGGTCAAAATAAAACTTGATCCAGAACAAATAAATGTAATATATTTATATCAAAAAACTTTACACACGTGATGTTAGTTCAGTGTATTAAACACTTGTTAATCTTATTAGTCTTGTTAAATATGATATGGGTTGTATCTATAACTATCACACCACAGTACACATCATAACCCTAGACACTTTACGCAGCTACATTCATTAAAAAAAAAAAATTAAGTGTGAGGTCGTAGTGGTAGCAAGAAAGGCCTTCTGACAATTCTCAATTACATTTTATCTCAGGAGCCTTCACAGCTGGCCTCATACAATTTACATGTAGTACCATCATCATCATACAATACCATCAACACCACTACATAAATTGGGGTCTTGTCCAGGGATAATTAGCCCAACAGTAATATTAGGATCTCCTGGTGGGAGAAATAAAAGTAGGGAAATAAATTGTAAAATTTCCTTTAAAATTAAAAGTGTCCCTGCAGATAAAAGTTGGTGAATCTTCACAGCCAGTAATAATTAATTAGTTAACTGGTTAGTTAGAAATTTTAGTGTAGTATTATAGTCATAAAGGAAGTACTTAAGCTGTATTTACTGGTTAGAGATTTAGCTTGTATATTATTATATTGTCTAAAAAGTATGGCGGAGCTGGCAAAATCTAGATCAGCTGCTGTGCTCACTGCGAAGGAGATGAGGATGGATCGTCAAATTTTAATTCAAGACGTAACGGCTGAATGTGATAAATATATTGAAAGGGAAGATAGAAAGGTAGCTGAAGAGAAGAGGTTACAAATTGAGGCTGATAGAGAAATTAAGAGGCTGCAGATTGAGGCAGAAGAAAAAAGGTTGACTGCCGAAAGGGAAGCAGAAGAAAAACGACAGCAAAGGGAGGCAGAAGAAAAAAGGCCGAAAGGGAGGCAGAAGATAGAAGGTTGCAGAGGGAGCACGAATTACGACTAAGGGAGCTGGAATTACAAGGCCCGGCCCCTGAAAATGGTGCCAGCCCTTTTGCCTCAGATGCTACGCCCAGTCTGGGAGCCTCAAACTCAGCTATGGGGTTTCATTTAGACCATTTTGTTGAAAAAGACGATGACATAGAGGGGTACCTAGGACGTTTTGAGTTATTAGCTACTACATATGGGTTAGAGAGAGAGAGGTGGAGTTTAAAGCTATCACAGGGATTGAGGGGTACTTCTTATGAAGTATTTGCCAAAATGAACAGGGAAGACCAAGACAATTATGACATGTTAAAGCAGGCTTTGTTTTTAAGGTACGAGAAGAATGGTGAATTTTATCGTAAGAAATTTAGAAATGCCAAACTGTTGTCTGGGGAGACATACCACCAATTCTCTGCTAGACTAGAAACCTATTTGGAGAAATGGACGGCTCTGGGGAAGACCCAAGATCTTAAAGAAATGATCATGATTGAGCAATTGAGAGAGTCCATGGCTCCAGACATGAGAAAATTTCTCATGGAACAAGGTGCAGAGAAGTTGGGGGAAATTTTAAATGTTGCTGAGAGGTATCAGGCAGCCCAGGCAGAGGTAAGTGGTGCTAAAAAGAAGCACATAGACAATTTTAAAGCTCCACAGCAATTTAATAAATTTGATAATAGAGAGCAGGGAAATAAAGGTAGGACAAACTTTGAGCGGCCAAGAAATGACTATCGCGACAGAAACTCACAGTTCAATGACCAAAAGTTCAATGAAAGAAAACCGTTGAACCAAGGAAAAAGATGGTGTAAATGGTGCAAGAAGGATAACCATAACACCGAATTTTGTAGAAGGAAACCTTCAAACATTGCTGCAATGAAGTCGGGGACGCAAAGATTAAAGGTTAATCCTAAGGGACAACAGGAACCTTATCACCCCCCAGTTTGTGAGGATGTTATTTGTAATGGGGTCACCATAAGGTGCCTTTATGATACAGGTTTGGATTATGATTCAGTTGTGAAGTCTAGCCTAGTGGACCCAAGTCAGTATACCACAGAAACAGTGGAAATACAAGGGGCGACTAAGGACATACCACTCATGACACTTCCCATCGCAAGGATAACGGTGAAAACTCGCTATGTGGAAGGAGAAATCAGAGCAGCAGTGATAGATGAACCAATCTACCCTCTGATATTGGGGTGTAGATACGTCTTCTTGGGGAATCCCGAGAAACCTGTGATCATGGCGACAGTGCAGACCAGGTCACAGAAGAAGGAGGAAGAAGGTGAACCTATAAATGCTCATCCAGAGGAGATGAGGAAGGCGCAGGCTGAGGATAGGACACTCAAGCCCTGTTTTAAAAAATTGCCCAAATGCCACACACCTCCGAGCAAGGGGGAATATTTCATGAAGAACAAACTCTTATACAGGAAGGCCGGAACTGGAACAAATGGTCACAACCAGCTGGTTCTTCCCATTCATATAGAGATAAAGTGATGGAACTCGGACATGCGATTCCCTTCAGTGGTCACATGGGGATCAGCGCCACAGGACAGCGTATAGCTTGTCATTACTTCTGGCCAGGGATAACGGAGGATATAAAAAGATATGTCAAATCCTGCCCAGAATGTCAAAGGGTAGCTCCAAAGCACTGGACTGCTCCTGCAACTCTAGGGGAAATGCCCATAGTGGGAACACCTTTTGAGAGGGTTGCAGTGGATATTGTAGGACCTCTCACTCGGACCAAGAGGAGGAACAGTTACATCCTTACTCTGGTGGACACTTGTTCTATGTGGGGAGAGGCGGTAGCCCTGCCATCAATTGATTCAAAACATGTAGCAGAGGCACTACTTACAATATTTACCCGATTAGGATTCCCGCATCAAATCTTGACGGATAATGGTTCTCAGTTCAAGGGGAAACTAACGGAAGAAGTTTTTAAGCTATTTCAAGCCAGGCACTTTCATTGTAGTCCGTACCATCCACAAGGGAACGGCCAGGTAGAGAGGTTCAATGGGACTCTCATTTCTATCCTGAGAAAGCTGGCACACGAAAAAACCGGATCTGTGGGATCAATTCCTGCCCGCCGCATTGTTTGCGTACCGGGAGGTACCACATAGTTCAACCGGGATGGCTCCCGCAACTCTGCTATTTGGGAGGCCAATAAAAGGTCCTTTAGAAGCTTTATTAAGGACCTGGACAGATGAGAAGGCGGAAGAGACTGTTACCTCATCGTATCAATATGTGAACGAACTGACCACTCGTTTGAAAGCTGGATGGAAACTGGCAAATGATAATTTGAAACAAGCCAGGAAGAAACATGCAGCATATTTTAATAGGAAGGCAAAGGACAGGGAACTGGCAGTCGGAGAGAAGGTGCTGCTTCTACTACCGGGAAGCCAGAATAAATTACAAATTGGTTGGCAAGGTCCATATACGGTTCTAGAGAAGGTGTCTAGAACAAACTATAAAATTGACAAAAAGGGGAAGGAAAAAGTTTATCATGTAAACCTGTTAAAGAAGTATCTGGACAGACCACTCCAGGAAAGCACCCCCTTATTGACCTTGGCTATTGCAACCCAGATGCAAAAAGAACCACTCACCTCACATGAATACCCATTACATCCTTGTGAAACAGCAGCACAGGTAAAAGTCAGTAAGCACCTGACTAAAAACCAGAGGGAGAGAGTTCAACAAGTTCTGGAGGAACATACAGATGTATTAACAGATAAACCAGGCCATACAAATTTGCTACAGTATGACATGAAACTGGTAGACTCAAACCCAATCTGTATGAGAGCCTATTCTATTCCGTTCGCGAAGGAGAAGGCATTAAAGGAAGAAATAGATTATTTATTGAAGGAGGGGATTATTTCGCACAGTGAATCATCTTTTAGTTCTAGTGTCGTTTTGTTGAAAAAACCGTCTGGGGAACACAGACTGTGCATAGATTACAGGAAACTGAATGCTGTCACAGAAGGACAAGTGGATCCATTACCAGACACAAAACAGCTATTTGCCAGACTGAACAAGGCAAAATACTTTTCAAAGGTGGATCTTAGTAAAGGCTATTACCAGATCCCAGTGAAGCCTGAAGTGAGACCTTATTTGGCTTTTAGCACTTCGGATGGACATTATGAATTCAATATGCTACCATTCGGACTGAAAAATGCTCCGAGTGTGTTTTCAAGGATGATGCGAAAATTGTTGGACCCCCTGAATAACCCATGTATCACAAATTTCATGGATGATATTCTCGTCGCCACCGAGACATTTGAAGAACACATTGAAGCTCTGGAGATGTTGTTTGATAGACTTCGGGAGGCGAACTTAACTGCTAGGCCAACAAAATGTTGTATTGGATGCAAAGAGTTGGAATTCTTGGGGCACACTGTATATCAGGGTAATATGACCCCTGATCCTAAGAACTTGGAAAAACTGCAGAGAGCACCTAGGCCGCAAACCAAAAAGGACGTGCGATCATTCGTGTCGTTATGCGGATTTTATCAGAAATACATCAAAAATTTTAACGCCATTTGTGCTCCTCTGACTGATCTGACTCGCAAGGGACTTCCAGATAAAATTATTTGGACTGCACAATGTGAACTAGCGTTCCAAGAGTTAAAGGAAAAACTCACTAGCAAGCCTATTCTCAAACTGCCTGATTTGACACAGGACTTTGTCTTAAGAACCGATGCAAGTAATGTGGGACTAGGAGGGGCTTTGTTGCAAAGATCATCTTCACCTGATGGGGAACTTAAACCAGTCGCTTATGCAAGCCGCAAATTGAATAAGGCGGAACAAGGATACTCCACAAGCGAAAAAGAATGTTTAGCATTAATCTGGGCAATAAAGAAGTTTCAAATCTATCTGTATGGTAGGACATTTGTGGTGGAGACGGATCATCAGCCTCTCGTGCTCTTGTCTCAGGCTAAGCATGAAAACGCAAGATTGCTGAGGTGGTCTTTATTGCTTCAACCTTATCAGTTTAGTATCCAATATATCCCAGGCAAATTGAATGTCGGTGCAGATTTCCTCAGTCGGCACCCCTGTGATCAAAATTAGAGTAATGGCAGACGTGAGGAGTAATTTTACCTATGTGTATCGCTGGTTTTGGAACTTGCCATAGGCATGTTTTCAGGTGGGGAGATGTGTAGTGAAATTGACAGAGATACAACGGTGAAATTCCTCCCAAGGATAACATTTAAGGATAAAAACATAATGCGTAGGCTGCTGATGTACATGATCGCCTAGACCGCGGGTCATCATCCCCCATAAAATTGACTTGCTAGACCGGAGGGGAACGGAGGATCAAAAAGGAAAAAAATAAAACGGAAAAGGAAAAAGAGACGCAATTGGAGGGGGGGAGGGGGGGGGGGGGGGGGGGGGGGGGGGGGGGGGAATGGATGAAAGTAAAAAAATTCAAGTCCCCCAAATTGACACGAGGTACGGAATTGGACGTTTTGCGATACCAAGCGCTTGATTTGAATTTGAGCGGAAGAACGCAGATGTCTGAAAAAAAAAACTTACAAAAAAATTAAAAAGTAATTTTTTCTTAATATTAATGTTAGGAATATAAAAATTAGCTGGCCAGATGGCCTATTCTGAGCAGTGAACGAATATGGTCTTAATTTTACAGACGGATAGATAATATTGAAAATAATGACAAAAGACAGTGTAGTTTACATCAGCCACAGACTGCATTGAATCTAACATATCGTTATTTGCACACAAAAAACACGACCTTGGGGACGCAGGTGTTCAAATTTACTTGGCATAGAAGTGAAGGGACATTGGTGGTAGCTGTGTCTAAACATAACTTTTAACCACAAAATATTGGAGGGGAGAGAAAGGTTGGTTCAAAAATCAAGTCCATTTTTGTAGAAAAACAAGTAGCGAAGGACAGACTAAAAGATAACCATCAATCATTGAATGAAGCATGAATGAAATGACTAACGGGTAGGACATTTGCATTTAAAATAAACCTCGGCAGTGATTGGCCACAGACAATCATATCATTAGAGCTCAGAGCGCATTTGGGGTCATTCTTCAATAATTGTTCAGTGTTAGACACAGATTTTAAAGTGTGGTGTTTTCCCATATGAAAGACAGTGAGTTAAATTTAGGGACGCCATACTATAGCCAGCAGCTCAGCTGAGTTTTGATAGCAATTCTGTGTTATTTATTCATAATCTGGTAAGATTGAAATTATTTCTTTATATATTTTGAATATTGTTTCATGTTCGAGTGATTTGATACTGCCATATCAAAATCTAGCCTTACAAACAAGTAGGGATTTGCTCTAGACCCCCCGCCCAAGTCAGGGTCTAGGGACCAACAATGTACATAAACTCCAGCAAGGATTATGCAAGACAGATCAAGTGTTGAGAATAATGAAACATATTACCTATCCTCTTTTAGGGCAGAAAACTAATAATTATTTTTCAGAATCTATAGTCTGGGAGGATCTATCTGATGTAAAACCACCATGGTAAATGTGCTGTTTGGTCAGAGAGATCTGACCTGTCTGTATGATGTGGTTGTTGTGTCAGTGTTGTGTCCAGACGTGGGTAGAGAATAGATTTTGACACATGGCCCATACTTTGATTGCAGAGCTGTGAGTTTCTGTAGTCAACAAAGCAGTGTCTATTCAGTTGGTGACTTTACTCGAGTGTATCTGTGCAGTACTTGTGACAGAGACCACCATTATTGCCCGCCAGCACGGAGAGGTGGGACCACCTGATTTCAGCACCAGAGCTACAACTACAAGATGAGTGAGCCTCTGGTCTGCTGGACATTCACCAACGCTTTGTAGTTACTAATACCCCATAAAAATTCCCACCATTTTCTGGACACTGTGTAGTCAATATAGACAGGTGTGATGAGGCCACCCCAACAGCACAAACATTAACTATCCTCCCAAGTAGATGACTACTAGAACATTTTAATAAAACTAACTAGTATAGTACATATATATGTACACTATTGCATTTATGATATAATATTCCATGCATTTCTTTCATAATCTCTTAAATCCTTTTATGTTCTAAAACAACCTCAAAAAAAAATTGATCCAGAACAAAATAAATGTAATATAATTCTATCAAAAAATTTTACACACGTGAGTTAGTTCAGTGTATTTTAACATTTATTAATATTATTAGTCTTGTTAAATAACTGTGGGTATATCTATAACCTATCACACCACACTACATATCATTACCCTAGACACTTTACGTAGCCACATTCATTAAAAAAAAAATTAAGTGTGAGGTCGTAGTGGTAGCAAGAAAGGCCTTCTGACAATTCTCAACTACATTTTATCTCAGGAGCCTTCACAGCTGGCCTCATACAATTACATTTAGTAATATCACCATCATACAATACCATCAAACACCACTACATAAATTGGGGTCTTGTCCAGGGATAATTAGCCCAACAGTAATATTAGGATCTCCTGGTGGGAGAAATAAAAGTAGGGAAATAAATTGTAAAATTTCCTTTAAAATTAAAAGTGTCCCTGCAGATAAAAGTTGGTGAATCTTCACAGCCAGTAATAATTAATTAGTTAACTGGTTAGTTAGAATTAGTTAGACTATAGTCATAAGAAGTACTTAGTGTATTTACTGGTTAGAGATTTATTCTTGTATATTTATTATATTGTCTAAAAAGTATGGCGGAGCTGGCAAAATTTAGATCAGCTGCTGTGCTCACCGCGAAGGAGATGGGAATGGATGGTCAAATTTTAATTCAATACGTAACGGCTGAATGTGATAAATATATTGAACGGGGAGAAAGGAGATTAGAAAAAGAGGCTGAAAGAAAATTAGAGGCTGAAAGGTTGGCTGAAGAGAAGAGGTTACAAATTGAGGCTGAGAGAAAAAAGAGGCTGCGAAATTGAGGCAGAAGAAAAACGACAGCAAAGGGAGGCAGAAGATAAAAAGGCCGAAAGGGAGGCAGAAGATAAAAAGGCCGAAAGGGAGGCAGAAGAAAAAAGGTTGACTGCCGAAAGGGAGGCAGAAGATAGAAGGTTGCAAAGGGAGCACGAATTACGACTAAGGGAGCTGGAATTACAAGGCCAGGCTCCTGAAAATGGTGCCAGCCCTTTTGCCTCAGATGCTACGCCCAGTCTGGGAGCCTCAAACTCAGCTATGGGGTTTCATTTAGACCATTTTGTTGAAAAAAGACGATGACATAGAGGGGTACCTAGGACGTTTTGAGTTATTAGCTACTACATATGGGTTAGAGAGAGAGAGGTGGAGTTTAAAGCTATCACAGGGATTGAGGGGTACTTCTTATGAAGTATTTGCCAAAATGAACAGGGAAGACCAAGACAATTATGACATGTTAAAGCAGGCTTTGTTATTAAGGTACGAGAAGAATGGTGAATTTTATCGTAAGAAATTTAGAAATGCCAAACTGTTGTCTGGGGAGACATACCACCAATTCTCTGCCAGACTAGAAACCTATTTGGAGAAATGGACGGCTCTGGGGAAGACCCAAGATCTTAAAGAAATGATCATGATTGAGCAATTGAGAGAGTCCATGGCTCCAGACATGAGAAAATTTCTCATGGAACAAGGTGCAGAGAAGTTGGGGGAAATTTTAAATGTTGCTGAGAGGTATCAGGCAGCCCAGGCAGAGGTAAGTGGTGCTAAGAAGAAGCACATAGACAATTTTAAAGCTCCACAGCAATTTAATAAATTTGATAATAGAGAGCAGGGAAATAAAGGTAGGACAAACTTTGAGCGGCCAAGAAATGACTATCGCGACAGAAACTCACAGTTCAATGACCAAAAGTTCAATGAAAGAAAACCGTTGAACCAAGGAAAAAAGATGGTGTAAATGGTGCAAGAAGGATAACCATAACACCGAATTTTGTAGAAGGAAACCTTCAAACATTGCTGCAATGAAGTCGGGGACGCAAAGATTAAAGGTTAATCCTAAGGGACAACAGGAACCTTATCACCCCCCAGTTTGTGAGGATGTTATTTGTAATGGGGTCACCATAAGGTGCCTTTATGATACAGGTTTGGATTATGATTCAGTTGTGAAGTCTAGCCTAGTGGACCCAAGTCAGTATACCACAGAAACAGTGGAAATACAAGGGGCGACTAAGGACATACCACTCATGACACTTCCCATCGCAAGGATAACGGTGAAAACTCGCTATGTGGAAGGAGAAATCAGAGCAGCAGTGATAGATGAACCAATCTACCCTCTGATATTGGGGTGTAGATACGTCTTCTTGGGGAATCCCGAGAAACCTGTGATCATGGCGACAGTGCAGACCAGGTCACAGAAGAAGGAGGAAGAAGGTGAACCTATAAATGCTCATCCAGAGGAGATGAGGAAGGCGCAGGCTGAGGATAGGACACTCAAGCCCTGTTTTAAAAAATTGCCCAAATGCCACACACCTCCGAGCAAGGGGGAATATTTCATGAAGAACAAACTCTTATACAGGAAGGCCGGAACTGGAACAAATGGTCACAACCAGCTGGTTCTTCCCATTTCATATAGAGATAAAGTGATGGAACTCGGGCATGCGATTCCCTTCAGTGGTCACATGGGGATCAGCGCCACAGGACAGCGTATAGCTTGTCATTACTTCTGGCCAGGGATAACGGAGGATATAAAAAGATATGTCAAATCCTGCCCAGAATGTCAAAGGGTAGCTCCAAAGCACTGGACTGCTCCTGCAACTCTAGGGGAAATGCCCATAGTGGGAACACCTTTTGAGAGGGTTGCAGTGGATATTGTAGGACCTCTCACTCGGACCAAGAGGAGGAACAGTTACATCCTTACTCTGGTGGACACTTGTTCTATGTGGGGAGAGGCGGTAGCCCTGCCATCAATTGATTCAAAACATGTAGCAGAGGCACTACTTACAATATTTACCCGATTAGGATTCCCGCATCAAATCTTGACGGATAATGGTTCTCAGTTCAAGGGGAAACTAACGGAAGAAGTTTTTAAGCTATTTCAAGCCAGGCACTTTCATTGTAGTCCGTACCATCCACAAGGGAACGGCCAGGTAGAGAGGTTCAATGGGACTCTCATTTCTATCCTGAGAAAGCTGGCACACGAAAAACCGGATCTGTGGGATCAATTCCTGCCCGCCGCATTGTTTGCGTACCGGGAGGTACCACATAGTTCAACCGGGATGGCTCCCGCAACTCTGCTATTTGGGAGGCCAATAAAAGGTCCTTTAGAAGCTTTATTAAGGACCTGGACAGATGAGAAGGCGGAAGAGACTGTTACCTCATCGTATCAATATGTGAACGAACTGACCACTCGTTTGAAAGCTGGATGGAAACTGGCAAATGATAATTTGAAACAAGCCAGGAAGAAACATGCAGCATATTTTAATAGGAAGGCAAAGGACAGGGAACTGGCAGTCGGAGAGAAGGTGCTGCTTCTACTACCGGGAAGCCAGAATAAATTACAAATTGGTTGGCAAGGTCCATATACGGTTCTAGAGAAGGTGTCTAGAACAAACTATAAAATTGACAAAAAGGGGAAGGAAAAAGTTTATCATGTAAACCTGTTAAAGAAGTATCTGGACAGACCACTCCAGGAAAGCACCCCCTTATTGACCTTGGCTATTGCAACCCAGATGCAAAAAGAACCACTCACCTCACATGAATACCCATTACATCCTTGTGAAACAGCAGCACAGGTAAAAGTCAGTAAGCACCTGACTAAAAACCAGAGGGAGAGAGTTCAACAGGTTCTGGAGGAACATACAGATGTATTAACAGATAAACCAGGCCATACAAATTTGCTACAGTATGACATGAAACTGGTAGACTCAACCCAATCTGTATGAGAGCCTATTCTATTCCGTTCGCGAAGGAGAAGGCATTGAAGGAAGAAATAGAGTATTTGTTGAAGGAGGGGATTATTTCGCACAGTGAATCATCTTTTAGTTCTAGTGTCGTTTTGTTGAGAAAACCGTCTGGGGAACACAGACTGTGCATAGATTACAGGAAACTGAATGCTGTCACAGAAGGACAAGTGGATCCATTACCAGAGACAAAACAGCTATTTGCCAGACTGAACAAGGCAAAATACTTTTCAAAGGTGGATCTTAGTAAAGGCTATTACCAGATCCCAGTGAAGCCTGAAGTGAGACCTTATTTGGCTTTTAGCACTTCGGATGGACATTATGAATTCAATATGCTACCATTCGGACTGAAAAAATGCTCCGAGTGTGTTTTCAAGGATGATGCGAAAATTGTTGGACCCCCTGAATAACCCATGTATCACAAATTTCATGGATGATATTCTCGTCGCCACAGAGACATTTGAAGAACACATTGAAGCTCTGGAGATGTTGTTTGATAGACTTCGGGAGGCGAACTTAACTGCTAGGCCAACAAAATGTTGTATTGGATGCAAAGAGTTGGAATTCTTGGGACACACTGTATATCAGGGTAATATGACCCCTGATCCTAAGAACTTGGAAAAACTGCAGAGAGCACCTAGGCCGCAAACAAAAAAGGACGTGCGATCATTCGTGTCGTTATGCGGATTTTATCAGAAATACATCAAAAAATTTTAACGCTATTTGTGCTCCTCTGACTGATCTGACTCGCAAGGGACTTCCAGATAAAATTATTTGGACTGCACAATGTGAACTAGCGTTCCAAGAGTTAAAGGAAAAACTCACTAGCAAGCCTATTCTCAAACTGCCTGATTTGACACAGGACTTTGTCTTAAGAACCGATGCAAGTAATGTAGGACTCGGAGGGGCTTTGTTGCAAAGATCATCTTCACCTGATGGGGAACTTAAACCAGTCGCTTATGCAAGCCGCAAATTGAATAAGGCGGAACAAGGATACTCCACAAGCGAAAAAGAATGTTTAGCATTAATCTGGGCAATAAAGAAGTTTCAAATCTATCTGTATGGTAGGACATTTGTGGTGGAGACGGATCATCAGCCTCTCGTGTTCTTGTCTCAGGCTAAGCATGAAAACGCAAGATTGCTGAGGTGGTCTTTATTGCTTCAACCTTATCAGTTTAGTATCCAATATATCCCAGGCAAATTGAATGTCGGTGCAGATTTCCTCAGTCGGCACCCCTGTGATCAAAATTAGAGTAATGGCAGACGGGAGGAGTAATTTTACCTATGTGTATCGCTGGTTTTGGAACTTGCCATAGGCATGTTTTCAGGTGGGGAGATGTGTAGTGAAATTGACAGAGATACAACGGTAAAATTCCTCCAAGGATAACATTTAAGGATAAAAACATAATGCGTAGGCTGCTGATGTACATGATCGCCTAGACCGCGGGTCATCACCCTCCATAAATTTGACTTGCTAGACCGGAGGGGAACGGAGGATCAAAAAGGAAAAAAATATGACTGGAAAGGCTAAAGAGACGCAAGTGGGGGGGGGGGAAATGGATGAAAGTAAAAAAATTCAAGTCCCCCAAATTGACACGAGGTACGGAATTGGACGTTTTGCGATACCAAGCGCTTGATTTGAATTTGAGCGGAAGAACGCAGATGTCTGAAAAAAATTACAAAAAAATTAAAAAGTAAATTTTTTCTTAATATTAATGTTAGGAATATAAAAATTAGCTGGCCAGATGGCCTATTCTGAGCAGTGAACGAATATGGTCTTAATTTTACAGACGGATAGATAATATTGAAAATAATGACAAAAGACAGTGTAGTTTACATCAGCCACAGACTGCATTGAATCTAACATATCGTTATTTGCACACAAAAACACGACCTTGGGGACGCAGGTGTTCAAATTTACTTGGCATAGAAGTGAAGGGACATTGGTGGTAGCTGTGTCTAAATATAACTTTTTACAACAAAATTTTGAAAGGGGAGAGAAAGGTTGGTTCAAAAATCGAGCACAATTTTGTAGAAACACAAGTAGAGACGGACAGACTAACAGATAACCATCCATACGTGACTGAAGCTTGACTGAAATGACTTTAGTGAGGAAATTTGAAATTAAAAATAAACCTCGGCAGTGATTGGCCACAGACAATCATATCATTAGCGCTCAGCGCGCATTTGGGGTCATTCTTCAATAATTGTTCAGTGTTAGACACAGATTTTAAAGTGTGGTGTTTTCCCATATGAAAGACAGTGAGTTAAATTTAGGGACGCCATCCTATAGCCAGCAGCTCAGCTGAGTTTTGCTAGCACTTCTGTGTTAATTATTCATAATCTGGTAAGATTGAAATTATTTCTTTATATATTTTGAATATTGTTTCATGTTCGAGTGATTTGATACTGCCATATCATAATCTAGCCTTACAAACAAGTAGGGATTTTGCTCTAGACCCCCCGCCCAAGTCAGGGTCTAGGGACTAACAATGTACCTAAACACCAGCAAGGATTATGCAAGACCGATCAAGAGTTGAGAATAAGGAAACATATTACCTATCCTCTTTTAGGGTAGAAAACTAATAATTATTTTTCAGAATCTATAGTCTGGGAGGATCTATCGGATGTAAACCCACCATGGTAACTGTGCTGTTTGGTCAGAGAGATCTGACCTGTCTGTATAATGTGGTTGTTGTGTCAGTGTGGTGTCCAGACGTGGGTAGAGAATAGATTTTGACACATGGCCCATACTTTGATTGCAGAGCTGCGAGTTTCTGTCGTCAACGAAGCAGTATCTACTCGGGTGGTGATTTACACAAGTGTATCTGTGCAGTCCTTGTGACAGAGACCACCATTATTGCCCGCCAGCACGGAGAGGTGGGACCACCTGATTTCAGCACCAGAGCTACAAATACCAGATGAGTGAGCCTCTGGTCTGCTGGATATTCACCAACCCCATTAAGTTGCAGATACCCCATAAAAATTCCCACCATTTTCTGGACACTATGTAGTCAATATAGACAGGTGTGATGAGACCACCCCAACAGCACAGACAATAAATATCCTCCCTAGTAGCTGACTACCAGAACATTTTAATAAAACTAACTATTCTAGTACTTAAATATGTTCACTTTTGCATTTATTATGTAACATTCCATGAATAATTTTCATAAATTTTAAATCCTTCTTTTAAAACAAGTTCTGGTCAAAATAAAACTTGATCCAGAACAAATAAATGTAATATAATTATATCAAAAACTTTACACACGTGAGTTAGTTCAGTGTATTGTAACACTTGTTAATCTTATTAGTCTTGTTAAATATCTATGGGTATATTTATAACTATCACACCACAGTACACATCATAACCCTAGACACTTTACGCAGCTACATTCATTAAAAAAAAAATTAAGTGTGAGGTCGTAGTGGTAGCAAGAAAGGCCTTCTGACAATTCTCAATTACATTTTATCTCAGGAGCCTTCACAGCTGGCCTCATACAATTTACATGTAGTACCATCATCATCATACAATACCATCAATACCACTACACCCGCCGGACAACAGAACTACTGGTGAATTAACAGCGGGAAGAGAATATAAAAAATACGGAAATTATAGATGGAACGACGAAAGATTGGAAGCTGCTAACAACAATAGTTGTTAACTTTGTTTTTTTTTCAGTACATTATCTCCGCGCCTTCGACGGAGTGCACTGATGACTTCATTAACTCTCGTTACCTCTATATCCTTATGTACAAACAAGAGTTTAGACAAGCCCCCTCCATTAACCCGCCTGATATTCCAAGACAGTAACTCCGTGTTTACTAATGCGCCGTGAAATCAAAATTGGCAATTTAGGATTCTCCTCTTGCTAACAGAATTTTCAATAGCCAGATATTTCTAGTCTCCTTCGTTTTAAATCCAAATGTGAAAGGCTTGGAATTTTCGGGAAGGGCATTAATCGGATGTCCTGGGAATTGGCAAGAGCATTAGGTTCTTAGTCAGTTACGTGCAAACACGGATTCTTGTCATAATATGTGGAACAATGCCTACGTGGATTGAATGACAGTCATGCGGACGAATATTTTGATAAGGACTCGTTCAAGAAGAGTGAAAGAGGCGAAGAGATTATAAGCGGACTTATTTCTCGGATATTTCTTATATGATAGAGCTTGACACAGCACGAAGCTTGAGAGATACGGGAAGAGAGAACACGCGCGCTTATTTATCGGGATTTTTTTTCCACTGAAAAAAAAAACAATGTATGAGAGAGAGAGAGAGAGAGAGAGAGAGAGAGAGAGAGAGAGAGAGAGAGATAGATAGAGAGAAAGGGAGAGTACAAGGGGTCTTATTTCTGTGGTATTTCGGATATGACAGTCACACTGACACAGCAAGAAGATTGAGAGAGGTGTGGGTGTTTGTGGCATTTCTTTCCCATTGATTAAATACAAATATGACATTCATTATTAGACGTCACTATTACAAAAAAATTACAATGAAACTTCACTGATGAAAACAAAACGTCATATGTATAGAATATGTATAAATCAAATATTTAATAGAAACTAGGATAATCAAAATGACTACAGTTCAATCTTGTCTACACAGTTACTAAAAGCTCTGTGGCCGTGTACATAGTTGTTCCTTTGGAAACAGACTATATTCTTACAAGACAGAGGAAGCACAGACCACCCCATAATTTTATATTTTATGAGAAACAGAAAATAATAAATAGTGTCACATATTTAGGGTAGAGTCGCTTCTACACGCCATTTCTAATAATTGGGTGATTTCCCCTGACCAATCGGATAGCTCAGATTTACCCCGGGGAAAGTGGAACAACGACGCCATTTAGGCAGTAGAATGAAAGAGCGCAACTCAAGAGGTCGTATCTGGTCCAGCTCTACATATTTCTTAGTTTGAGAGAATCAAACTTCAACATTTCTTATAAAATGTGTATTTCAGGACATTGAGTGGTTATACTTTTCTTACTGGCGTAAGTAGTGAAAATCGTTAAATATGTATTTTGAATAGAGCTCCCAACCCTAGTCGCAGCAGAACTAGGTTCGAGGATTTGAGTCTATTTGCAAAAAAATGTCTTACACCTCAAACCATGTAGAGTAGAAAATATTCTTGTTTTGGAAAGCATTTAACTCAAGGAATGCTTATGATTATAAAGAGATCAAGGACAAATCTGAGGAGATGGGCAAATGTCGTCGAACCTAAAATAAGACTGTAACTTAAAAGAAGGAACACGGTGGAATGAGAAGGTTCGCCATATTTGACAATTGAGTAGGCCTACGAGACAAGGATGCAAAAAAGGATTTTTGCATCGATGAAAGCATCTGATGAGATGATAGAATTTTATTATACTTATTATGGTAAAAATGTTCTGAATTCCAGACTTTGTTGAAATTTTAAGTTTCATGCTGAAAGATATTAAAAGTTTTGCATGAAATCGAACGCTGTTGAAAAGGTGAATTACTACAGTTTTGAGATCTAGATAAGAAATCTATCCATTTCAATTAAATTCGCTACATCAACACCTAAGAGAAGAAAATCGAACCTGGTAACACAAATTTAAGAGAGAAATCTAAATCTCTGGTGATTAGGCCAGTTAAACATCTGCTCTCTGTAAAGTAAACTGAAAATACTGCATATACCGGCACTGCCACATGAAGGTAATATGGTGCCGTTCCAGTCCTAAGGAACACCTGCCCAGGTTACAGCTCATCACAGTACTAATAGAATATGATGATTTCAGTTCAGTCTGCAAAGTTAATGATTCTTCATCATTTTGAACTTCTAGAAACTGAGTTGAATTCTATTTAAAAAAAAAATACTATTCATAGCTCATCATTAGGACTTTAATGAAGTTCAGTTTAGTGGTTGGTTCTTGGTAATTTCACTTATCTAGATCTATGCACTCACGGCATCACGGGATGTCTCCCCCTTGCTCTGCAGTGATGGTTCAAAAAGGTCAAAATTCAGAGTATCTACTGAGGGTCTTCAAAGGTATTACCTTTCGATCAAGATTACTCCTGGCAGAGATTGGAACTGAAGAATGATGCTTAAATTCTAGGGAGCCTTATAGGAATTTAAGAAATCAAGTACTACAGCTGATAATATCCAGGCCGTTATACACTTCTTTGTCTTCCCAGACTTTCTATGAGGAGAAAGAGTTTTGAACGTTTCGATGAGCCCTCGACTGATTTAATTCAGTAAAATAGTATTACAATAGCTCTGGGAGAAAGAGTTTTGCTCGTTTCGATGAGCCCTCAACTGATTTATCTCAGTAAAATAGTATTACAATAGCTCTGTTTCTATGTATTTAAAATGACTGAGACATACCGGTGCAGTTCACTCAAAAATGATTAAATCAACTATAAATTTGTATATATACAGTCAACAAATTTAATAATCAATTGTAGTTACCAATGTAAAAAAAAACATATAAGGGCAGTATTAGCCTTAAGGGTTGATCACAGGTGATGATCTGGTTAGTTTAGGGAATTGGTTTAAAGAGTTCACTTCGCAGCTTTAAGTGTGCACTTAGCTGCCAGTAAGATGTCGGTCGGCTTCTGCTCCAGTCGATGTTGGCTCTTTGCAGGTTGTAGACTGGTTCTCTCTCTGCGCTGGTCACGTCTGGTGGCCGTAACACGTCCCTTGAAGTGTCGTGGAGTAATTACGAAGATGGTCCAGCGTCTTCAAGACCCGTCTGATTTTGGTGTCTAGATCTGACTGAAGGCCACTTATACCACACACCTGTTCCGCAGACTAGTACCACTAATTGGTACCACCGACCCAAATAACTTTGGGCAATATACAGACTTCTGGTTCAGAGAAATAGTTTCGAGAACTTGGTTAAGAGCCTCTTACACGTGGTCTGGAGTATTACTTTATAATAGAATACCACTATGACTTCGCGTTCAGTTTCCCAGGATTGCTGGTTTTTCGTATTAGTAAATGTATAGTTTTCTACTATGGAAGTCCAGAAGATGCTCAAAAACTTGTCCGGTTCTTTAAATTAGAATCCTAATTATATTCCTTATACTGGCTTGTCTGACCATTGGCGTACTAATAGGGGTGCGAGGAGACGGTCCGCCCCGGGAGACAGCCAGGAAGAGGATGCCATCGTACACAATTACGATCGTACTTACTGTAAAAAATATTCTTGCAAGTGTGTTTCTTTTTGTTCGGGGGATGCCAAAGGTAGAATCCGCCCCAGATGCCAACTATTTTAAGGACGCCTCTGTGTCTGACCATCCTCTTGGCAAGTTGAATTATTAATTAATTAATATTATATATTATATGTCAACCCAATAGCAATCAACTTGCGTACTTCGGTAAGGGCTATCCCCACTACCCTTTCATTGAAAATTCCTGCATGACACATAAGATGTGATTTTTTTCACAAGTCACTCCCATATAAGGTATTGTCTCTTCCGTTGAAATTGATGATGTTTACAACCCACCACTTCATAGATCTCACACTGATAATATCTTCCAGATTGACAACTTATCGTAACTACTGCCTACAACAAATCTGCCCTGAAACGATTACATCATTTCGTGCGTGTCTTTAATCTGTCATCACATAGATATTTCTCGACACGTTCAGTGCAAACGAACAACAATCAAGCAAAAACCTGGGTTGTCGTTCCCTCCCAGACAGAAAATCGGAGGTTACACCAACTGTACAACTGACTGTGACCTTGTCCGCTTTGTTTACGTAATAATCCGGGTGCTACCATCCACTGTCTGGTCAGAAATGTGCTACGCACTCGTAAACAACCTTTCACTCTACAGATACCTTACTTACGTAGTCGTTCCCCTTCTACCGTGAGGTGTAGAGGTTTGGAAGAGAGAGCGCCAGACTATCCCATCGGCTGTCTTCCTCCTGGCCTGGTTCCATTCTAGTCCTTCTACAGATACCATGAGTCAATATGGGTTCAAACGAAAGCCAGTTATTACAATAATCAGTAACGATGGTCGATGAAGCCCACACCTGACAAGAATTAAAGGAAGAAAGTGTAAACAATGAATCGAAAATCCCAACTACTGTCAGAGGCGGGAACAAAGAAAGGGAAGAGCACATAATAAAATATAGGATGGCACAGGAAAATTTGATGATCGAGGTTATTTCATCACACACGGTCACTAACTGATTTCTCTAGGTGTTGGAAACGGATTTTGTGTTAGGTGTAGATCTATCTCAGGGTTCCGAAGCTTTCTTTCCCTGATCTAAGTTTTTCGTCATCGATGACGTCGGAAGCTCCTGGTGTAGACTACCCTACAGAACCACTCGGCTGTACTTTTGCACACACAAAAAAGCAATGGTTTTGTCAACAGGAAGGCTTATGCACTATGGCTTTCACTGCGAGATGAGTTCTTCCAGGACCAAAGTTAAAAATGTCACTGGCGTGGTCGTGTTAGTCCTAATGTTAAATACTAATGTGATAGGGTGGGCGAGATGATGATGATGATTATATTGTGATGTGTGATCACTCTCTTGTCACACTCGTACCGACCCGAACAACAATAAAACTCTTGATTCTAGAGGCAGGGGCTATATTTATTTTTACAACCCATTCAGTGACAAAGCAAACATTAAACAAATAAACTAGCGAAAATAACAAAACAAAACTAAACAAAACACCCAACAGTGCCCGATGCTAATCTGAAGAAGCAAACAAAGCACAGAATAGTTAAAATCATAATATAATACTGAATGAGAAACATCACGCTCTCACCTGTTAAACTGTCCTACGCCGCCACCTGACACACTCAACTATCACACACACACACACTCATGTGTGTCGTCCAATGCGACTAGTATGGTGTTGTGCATGAGGCTGGCAACCTCACCATAACCAAAACCACTACTGCCCGAGCATCTGAATGCTTAATATGAAGGCAAACCACACTGTTGGTCCCATGCTCCCTCAGGAGCGGAGAAGAGAAATATATATCTTGAAGTGAGCCCACGTGCTCTCACAACCATTCCTCACATAACCATAATTAAATAATCATAAAATGGACATAAAATAATATTCAACTATATGTATAACAAATACTCTCAATAACGAGAATAAACCACCACCTCGCAACTGATCTATCTCAATATTCGTTACTGCATTCGGAAGCATGTCGTATGTGACGACTGGTGCGCCTGGCAACAAGCGTGTCGTATATGACCACTGATGAGACTGGGAATCTCATCACATGAAACACATCGTTACCGAAACAAATCACTGCCATAGCATATAAATGCTTCATGCAGGCTTCTGTTGGATTCAGCCGCACTGGTGTCGCCCTGCTCCGCAAGGAGCAAACAGCAACATTTATGTCTCAAATGCGCTTTACGCCCAAGGAGTGGCCTCGCGCTCTCCAGAAATCTAAATGACTATTCTCACCTCACAGTAACCCATTAAATATATACAGTAGAATTATGATAAGTAGGCTATCGTGAAATACACTCAATTACTTTTACATTAAAGAAATAAAATAATTACTCTTGACTTTAACAACTAGAACTAGTCATCATATAAAGGAAAATTAACACGACAACTCTTTCTTCTATTTACTGGGGAAAATTATCTTAATCTGCTTCCCACCCACGTGTCAATTCACACAATATAAAACTGGCGTCTTCTTTATACACACGCATGGTGACGCGCCGCCTTTCATGACCACGTGGTTGCCATCCTGATAACAGTCAATATCATCTAAATTCAAGTAAAAAATCGCTTCTCTGTCCAGTTTCATGTATAAAACACTCTTACTAAATTTGCCCTTCTCTGATGAATGGAATACTTGATACTAAACTCTTACATATGTGATTTGGTCTTAACACTAGTGAAATATATCCTCACATTATATCCACTCAATTATATTTCAAGACTAAATTATCAGGTCCTGGAAACACATTCACTTTTTCACTGAATCTAATTTTAGACTTATAGAACACGAATGCTAAATTCTACAAACTGCGCTTAAGAATTACAACTCACGTGCTCTGGTCCATCTGCTACCTACACCGGTCACCTCGTCGTTTGCTCTATCGTGTGGGCTGATACTAGGAAAGTTCGCTGATGGCTATCACACGCTTTTATATAGACCCTTGGCGAATCACTCAACTTACTGCGCGCTGGGCGTATTAATCTTGGCTACTTAAATATCACATGCGATTATCGCTTTAGGAATAGCGAAAACACAAATATATACACTATTTCTAGAGCAAAAACACAATTCTACACCACAACTTAATTTTAAGGCATTATTGTGGCCTTTTCATCAATTACATCTCAGCATGCTGCGCGCACTTCTAAAATACATGGGCGATAAATCTGCCCAAAAACAGGAAGGGGGCGGGCGTCTCCTTTTCGGCCCCATCACATATCTCCCTCCTGATTTTGTTGTCGTCCCGACAACATCACTACCTCTGGCGCTTCAGTCGAAATCTCTCGGATCGTTGGTGATGCGCCTGATTATTTCTCAGCGTCGATATTTTGGGCTTAAATTCTGTATTCGGTACAACCCGGCTGGAGACACTCTTGGTCGTCATGTCTCCAGTTGTACGTTGCTGGGCTGTCAGCCGCTGTGGTCTTGAAGACTCGCTCACCGGTGCCGCGTCGCTGCCTGCCCGTGACATCTGCTTGTCAGTGCTTGCAGCTGTCGACATTGAAGAGAGATCGCTCTTGACGTGCTTTCCACTCATCTTGTGTGGACGGTGGCTTACATTCCCCACAGTCTGCATTTCATGAGTCTCCTCGTCTGGACACCGATGTGCACTCCCACCTATCTGCTTAGGATGGGTTTCCTCCCCTAGACGATGGCCAATTCTCTCGGCGCCCTTAGTGTGACCGTTGTCGTGGCCATCTCTTGGCTTGCGCCCTAAAGGCAACCTGGTTGTGACAGTCCGTCTAGGAAAAGAGCTCCTTGAGGGACAGGCGGCTATCAAATGTTCTGGGGATTTGCATCCAAAACATCTCTTCGGAAGCGGGCCTTGAGGGCACTTGGCTGCCATGTGGTCTGACAGGTCTCCACAATTGTAGCATCTTATCTTTCTGGGCTTCCTCTGTGCCCTGGGTCGCTTTCTGCTTCCCTTACACTCTTGACCGCCAATGCCGCATACAATGACTGCTTCCATGCCCTGGACCGATGGTTTGCTGTCAAATTCTACTCGTTCATTCTTCGCCAGACTCTGGAATCCCTTTCTGTAGATCTTGGTCTGATGTACGAATACATCAATACCTCCATCATCTGGCGTGATGAACCCCCAGCCCCTGTGGACACTATACCACTTGCACATCCCTTTTCGCCTTGTCGGTGCCACTGCGTTTATTGGTGCTGTCAGCTCACAGCTTTCCTTGACGACAGCCTGACTCTCACATACAAGAAGGGCTACTTGCGGTTCCTGCGGACACACCTCCTCGTCTTGCGTTGGCTGTTCCCGCGGACACACCTCCTCGCCTTGCGTTGGCTGTTCCCGCGGACACACCTCGTCTTGCGTTGGCTGTTCCCGCGGCTGGCATGGTGTTCTCTTCTCTGCACCTCCTCTTGTGCTGGCGAACTGGACTGTGACATCTGTGCTAGCTGTGCCTTTAGGAGAGATAATTCTGCTTTGAGTGCCTCCTTCTCCTTCTGAACTTCTGCACTTGCTATCTGGACCAGTGTCTCAGGCTTTTTACTTTCACCATAAACAGCATATTCCCAAGGAAAATTCCTGGTCATCTCACTGACTGGTGGTTGCTCGCTGTAGGCTTCTTTGACAATTTCCAGTAACTTCTCAGGGCTGGCCTTGGCTCCACCATGTATCCGTAATTCTCTAGATACCCATGGTGTAACGTTGTTCCATATCATGTCTAACTTGTCTTCTGCACAAAAAGGCGCCACCTTCCACGCGGCTTCCACATCTTCCACAAACTCTTGCCAAGTGGGACTCCCCTCTCCACTAAATAACCTTATCTCTGGCTCCTCCACGTACACTACCTTCATATGCGCATTAGCCATCTTGCTGCAAGACCGCACTGCTGGGTGTTTACAATATTTGTTCGTTTGCTGGTTGCTCGGTGTCACTGTCTGCCTATCCTGTCGACGACGCCAATTGTGATAGGGTGGGCGAGATGATGATGATGATTATATTGTGATGTGTGATCACTCTCTTGTCACACTCGCACCGACCCGAACAACAATAAAACTCTTGATTCTAGAGGCAGGGGCTATATTTATTTTTACTACCCATTCAGTGACAAAGCAAACATTAAACAAATAAACTAGCGAAAATAACAAAACAAAACTAAACAAAACACCCAACAGTGCCCGATGCTAATCTGAAGAAGCAAACAAAGCACAGAATAGTTAAAATCATAATATAATACTGAATGAGAAACATCACGCTCTCACCTGTCAAACTGTCCTACGCCGCCACCTGACACACTCAACTATCACACACACACACACTCATGTGTGTCGTCCAATGCGACTAGTATGGTGTTGTGCATGAGGCTGGCAACCTCACCATAACCAAAACCACTACTGCCCGAGCATCTGAATGCTTAATATGAAGGCAAACCACACTGTTGGCCCCATGCTCCCTCAGGAGCGGAGAAGAGAAATATATATCTTGAAGTGAGCCCACGTGCTCTCACAACCATTCCTCACATAACCATAATTAAATAATCATAAAATGGACATAAAATAATATTCAACTATATGTACAACAAATACTCTCAATAACGAGAATAAACCACCACCTCGCAACTGATCTATCTCAATATTCGTTACTGCATTCGGAAGCATGTCGTATGTGACGACTGGTGCGCCTGGCAACAAGCGTGTCGTATATGACCACTGATGAGACTGGGAATCTCATCACATGAAACACATCGTTACCGAAACAAATCACTGCCATAGCATATAAATGCTTCATGCAGGCTTCTGTTGGATTCAGCCGCACTGGTGTCGCCCTGCTCCGCAAGGAGCAAACAGCAACATTTATGTCTCAAATGCGCTTTACGCCCAAGGAGTGGCCTCGCGCTCTCCAGAAATCTAAATGACTATTCTCACCTCACAGTAACCCATTAAATATATACAGTAGAATTATGATAAGTAGGCTATCGTGAAATACACTCAATTACTTTTACATTAAAGAAATAAAATAATTACTCTTGACTTTAACAACTAGAACTAGTCATCATATAAAGGAAAATTAACACGACAACTCTTTCTTCTATTTACTGGGGAAAATTATCTTAATCTGCTTCCCACCCACGTGTCAATTCACACAATATAAAACTGGCGTCTTCTTTATACACACGCATGGTGACGCGCCGCCTTTCATGACCACGTGGTTGCCATCCTGATAACAGTCAATATCATCTAAATTCAAGTAAAAAATCGCTTCTCTGTCAAGTTTCATGTATAAAACACTCTTACTAAATTTGCCCTTCTCTGATGAATGGAATACTTGATACTAAACTCTTACATATGTGATTTGGTCTTAACACTAGTGAAATATATCCACACATTATTTCCACTCAATTATATTTCAAGACTAAATTATCAGGTCCTGGAAACACATTCACTTTTTCATTTAAACATTAGAACAGACACGCTGAATACTAATAATAAAACTATAGACCCTTAGCGAATCACTCAACTTACTGCGCGCTGGGCGTATTAATCTTGGCTACTTAAATATCACACGCGATTATCGCTTTAGGAATAGCGAAAACACAAATATATACACTATTTCTAGAGCAAAAACACAATTCTACACCACAACTTAATTTTAAGGCATTATTGTGGCCTTTTCATCAATTACATCTCAGCATGCTGCGCGCACTTCTAAAATACATGGGCGATAAATCTGCCCAAAAACATGAAGGGGGCGGGCGTCTCCTTTTCGGCCCCATCACACTAAGAAACAACGAAACCTTGTTTTACGAGTGAACGATAAATGGGAGCCCACGCCCATTTTACTTGGGCCATTGTCCATCTTAATTTAATGGAAGGGACAGGTACGGTAATTTAGGGAATACAATTTATACACCTTTAAATAAATGGACAAGTAGAATCTAATAAAAGTTATTGATTAGCCTTAGCAGACGAATAAACTAACAGGCAGAGAAACAAAAATTAGAGAGACAGAAACATTGATAGACAGATAGACCAACACAAAGGTTAAAATTAAAGACAGACAAATGGTACACAAAGAGACATGTAAACAAACATAGATAGTCAGGCAGACAGACAGATAGACAGGCAGGCAGCCAGACAGATAGACAGACAGATAGACAGGTCGGTCGGTCGATAGATAGATAGATAGATAGATAGATAGATAGATAGATAGATAGATAGATAGATAGATAGATAGATAGATATCGATGCAACGAACGAACGAACAAACGAACGAACTTTATTTTCAAAGGGTTAAGAATTGGGCGCGCAGGAGGGTCTAACATTCTGCCCTTCCATTCTCACTTATCTTGCATACTATACCCTTTAATTCCCACATGTTACTTTAAGCATTAAATTAAAGGCATAAAACATTATAAAGGTTATATAACAGCATACATTGACATCACCCAATCATAATTAAAATAAAGTATTTGTTTAAGCAAACAAGAACGTAATGAAAATAAGAAAAAACAAAATTTAAAAACAAAAAAAACCCCGAAAAAACAAACAAATCCACAACATCTATACGGTAAATCAGACAATAATTCGAGTATGATCACATTGGGGTAGTATAGAATGGGAACCCCTATTGAACAGATAGAAGGAACAAGAGACAAAGATCGACAAAGATAGATAGATAGATGGATAGATAGATAGATAGATAGATAGATAGATAGATAGATAGAGAGAGAGAGAGAGAGAGAGAGATGGATGGATGGATGGATGGATAGATAGATAGATAGATAGATAGATAGATAGATAGATAGATAGATAGATAGATAGATAGATAGATAGATAGATAGATAGATAGATAGTGCTCGGACGGGCAGGCAGACACCTAGCTAGACAGATATACAGGCAGACAGATGAGTAGATATAAAAAAAGGTGAACTGTTCTAAGGTCAGTTATATTTAGACAAATCTCTCAATCAATATCGTAGTTTGTTTACACCTCTTGTTTACAGACTTGAAGCCAAGCATAATACACTAATGAACTATTTACACATTATAGGAACATCGAGTAGCCGCGTAATTAGTTCTTTACCTGGCTCTGAACGTGATGTTTGCTAACTGAATTTTTTTTTTTATTTTTATGTCCGGAAGTTGTTCCAGTTTACCTTTCGGCTTTGATGTTTTAATCTGCAATAACTGATGGCATAAATGCGCGCAAATTTACAACTGACAGAAGCGAAGAGTCGCCGGAAGCATGCACGAATGCGACGGTATTGCCTCCCTTGCTTTGCAGTAGTGGTCCAACAGTGGCCAAAACTGAAGAGTACCTAGTATGGGCTTCAAAGGTGTCTACCTTGGCACAAGATAACTCTTGGCAGAGATGTAGATAGAAGGATAAAGACGCTTCTACCTCCAGGGATCATCACAATATATTCAGATAAGCGAAAACAATGCTGCTTTGGCTTAGCACGTTAATTCTAAAGACAACTTTTGTGAAGAATAAAGCAATGATTAATTTCAGCACGTTAAGCCCGCGCCTCTAATTTACTCTGTGGAATTCTTTTTATTCTGGTATAGCTCTGTTTAGAGTATGTGTAGTAAATTGACTGAGACAAACATGCAGTACATTTAAAATGATTAAATCGAAGTTAAATTTGTAAAATTACAAATAACCAAATTTAAAAATCACTTAAGTTTTAACAGCTTGAAAATAATTTAAATAGTTATGGATCAAGAAAAGGTTATCATCACGGTCGTGATGGAATGTAATTTTTTTTCAAGAAGTTCAAGTGGCAGCATATATTAAACTTAGCTGCCAATGACGGTTCTGCTCCTTCTAATGAGTTTGTTCTATTTAAACTGCTCGCGCTCGTTGCTGGTCAAGGTTGTCGGGTGGAGCTCGTTTCCCAGAAATGTCAGGGACAGTTTACAAAAGTTTTTCCCTTGTCTTAAAGCGTAGGCCCCTGTTCCCTTCTTGTTCCTGAGATAGTACTTTCTGCTGGTACCACCAATACCGGTAACTATGATAAAGAATAGAAACGAAACGCTCTCCTGAGTATTTATGTGCCCCCCTCTTCGATTCCACCATCCCATTTAACTCAGAATTTACCCTCGATGAGAATTACATTTAATCCCTCGGGATAAAACTTTGGTTACATTTAAACTGAATAGCTTTAGCTGTACATTACATTTAAATGACAAGGTTAATAATACAGATAGAATATGTTTACATTTACACTGAGTAAAAAGTGTTCACGATATAAATTGAATATGTTTTCATTTATGTTTACACTGATTTGAAAAGTTTGAAACTTCCATTAATTTTAAAGTTTTAAACTGTAAGTATTATAATTAGAATGTACATAATTTCTTTCATCTTTCCCTCCCTGCTCCATATGGAACCTGGGACTATGTATGCGTTTAGTTCTCTTAACAAAACTAGCAATAAAGCAATCACCAGCCCGTGCCGTGGTCGCTCATTAAATCATTACTCTATACGCTGAGGTTGCCAGCCTCAAATGACCTGGAAATCCACTAGCTATTTTCACATATTAATATTCACATGGTAATACTAACCCCGGAACTAAGAGTCTTTTATGTTTGGACATGCGCCCTAATATAACCGACTAGGTTGAACGGGACACGCCTCGCCAAAACGAGGCAAAACTTTATTTTAAAAAAATTATATATATATATATATATATATATATATATATATATATATATATATATATATATATATATATATATATATATATATATATATATATATATATATATATTAAATATAAATAAATAAATAAATAAATAAATAAATAAATAAATAAATAAATAAATAATATATATATATATATATATATAATATATATATATATATATATATAATATATATAATATATATATATATATATATATCCACACATTAGTTTACATGTTAGTAATGAAATATAGAATGTAAACTCACAACTTACGCCAATCCTGGCTCACTAACTTTTTTGCTCAGAGGAATAAAAGGCACTGACAGAAGCCTTATTTCACGTGTACTTGGAGTCGTTAATTTTAACTTTAATTCCCTCTCTGACTCCGTGTGTTTTCTTCAGTTCCCTCAGACAGCGGCTTTCCTGATTAAAATGACAGAGATTTCCTGGGCTGTTTTTTGTAAGTCCATCAAGATTCTCCAGTAAAAGATGTCCGGTCTGATAAAATGGAATTCTGAATTCTAACTTCTGGCAAGTCTGATGTCTTGGCAAGCGATCTTCAGAGTAGATTTGACTGACTGAAGCATCAGGTTATATTCACTGTCATGCCCCCGCATCTGTTTGTAACGAAGCTAAGAAAGCGCCAATCGTTTCAAATCAAAAGGTGACTGGGGGAGGGGGGCAGGGGGGGGGGGGGGGGGGGGGGATAAATGTGTTTCAGATGTAACAAATTTATTACTTTATCAGAAAGTAATCTATTCGCAGACGGGTAATCTCGTTATCTGTCCCGCGCTCTGGCCTTTAGCAGAAATTGAAGCAAACACGCTGGCGATTGTAAGGCTAACCTGTAGCGGCCAAGCTTTGGTGCACAAGAATTACAAACTTCTCTGACGTTCAATATTACCCTCGCCGCTCCTTGCAAATGTGATGTGTTAATCATCAACAAGGAGTGTCAAATGTTTGAACAAACTTACTTTCTTCTACATAGCAAACAGAAAGAAAAGGGTGCGACCATAGAAAATGACGCTAATAAACTCAGTACAAAAATGTCACTGATTACTGCCACAGTGAAAGAGAGATCGAGAAGTCGGGGTCGCCCAACCCGTTCTCTGACAACTTTATTTAAGTTTTAAAAACTGATTGTATACATTTTGTTATAATATTAAAACCTTTGCATCAATCTGTGTTGTTTGATTGAAAAAAGATGTTCTACACAAAGAAACGAGATATAATGGCAACATTGATGCAATAGTACATGGCATAGATGTGGGAACGAGTGTCTAAATATTCCGTTTTGTCCGCCTACTGTTTAAATATTAAATTATTTTGAAGCTTAAAAAAAACAGCGTTAAAATACATACCTTTAAAAAAAAAACACACAGTATACCCATCTTTTTTTTCTAGAAAAAAAAAGCACTGCTTATTATTATTATCTTGTCTGCACAAATGGTCTAGCTACGCGTGGAGCTGATAATGAAAAGGGATTCGTATAACTACTACTAGATAGCACCTAAATAAATGAAACTGGTCCAGTCAATTGAGCACCGCTGCTCCCAGGTGGGAAATAAGTAGCTCTTTTGGGAATTCATCTGGGATTGATATAGAATTCCCCCTAATCACTAATTGTCAGATGGGAACCGTTGTGGTTGTGTCAGCGTGACATTTAGTAGCATATTAATACTTTCCTAACTCAGGTATGGCAGGTCGGTGTGACATTTGTAGTATCGGTGTATCACTTGTTACCAAACGTAAAGTATAATTTTGTTTTGTAATAATAAGAAACGCCGTGTAGTTCCCGGGAAGGGGGGGGGGGGGAAGGGGGGGGGGGGTCAGAAGAGACTAAGAAAATAAAAAAGCCTACTGTACTGTCAGGAATGTCTCGTACAAGGAGACTGTCACGGCTCTTTTTTGCAGTGCATCTGAAAAATCAGACTGGTCACATTGCAGTTGGCAACCATGATTCAACTACCCGCAAGTCATGTGATTAGCGGAAGCGGGAATTTTTGGGCGTCAAGATAGGGAGTAGTCGTCTAGCCACGTCCGAGTGTGGACGTACCTATTCTTCCCTTACCAGCTTGTTTGCTGAGAAGTGTGCCATGAGATGTGTATTCTAGGGTTTTGCCTTCTTGCGGATTAAGTGGATCACATTGTGTAATGCTAGTTTTGAGTGTATTATCTAGCGGCATTTTCTACACCCCGGACGAGCCCCCGGTTGTCAAAACCAAATAGATTGTGGATTTATAATATCGACAATACTAATACTTGTAGGCTCGCTCGCTAGAAGCATGACCACAACATATAATGGCTGACAAAGAAAGATTAACACTTTCTACACATACTTCCCTTTAATAATTTACGCACACACAATAAAGCCTCACACGGCTAACAAAACATATGAAATACACATATCGATGCCATGGAAAACTTGCCTCAATAAATGTATCCACCCGTCCACCCTTGAACACACGAATATAATATTAAACACAGTAGACTAAACAGCAACTACACTTAACATTGAAGTGCTGAGAGCTATCACTTTCTCTAGCCACCAACTTAATCACACCAATCAAAATAGAACCAGAATGCCTTAAGAGATGCCCGTGCTGAAGAGTTAGAGCTCAAAAGAAGAGAGTTCGAATTACAAGAAAAGAAGATAAAAGAAGATAGAGAATTTTAAGAAAAGACGTTGGAACGAGAATTACAAGAAAAGAATATGAAAGGGAAGAGAGAGTTTGAGTTACAGGAAAAGAGGATGAAAGAAGACAGAGAGTTAGAATTAGAGAGAATAAGATTAGCTCTGGAGGAAAAATGAATAGAAGCTGATAAGGAAGTACAGTTAAGGAGGCTAGAAGTGGGTGCGAGTGGTCTGAACTCGACTCCTGGGGGTCTCATCGTCCCTTTAGGCTGCGGCTGCCTAATTTCAACGATAAAATCGACAGTTTAGATTTTTTCCTCGAGAGTTTCGAGGCCGAATGTGTGGCCTGGAAGGCTGACAGAGATCAGTGGCCATCTCTGTTATCTACATTGCTAGTGGGGCCTGCGATGGAAACTTTCTATAGCCTCCTGCTGGAAGAAAGGGCCGATTACGACAAAGTGAAGGAAAGGTTGCTCCGGAAGTTCCGTCTGACCGCGGACGGGTACCGGACGCGTTTTAGAAACGCGATGCCAAGTGCAGACCAAGACTTCAAGGACTTTATCTCGAAGATCAAACTTCTGCTTAATAGATGGATCGAGATGGAGGGGATAAATAAGGACTACGATGGCTTTGTTAGACTTGGTGCTACGGGACAAAGTGTTATCGTCGTGCTCAACTGAGTTGTGGCGTTCTTCCAGGAGCGCCAGCTAAAAGACATTGAGTCCATGTCCCAATTGGGGCACCATTATGTCCTAGCCCGTCCGGGCAAATCCATCCAGATGTCGGGCCTGTCAGACGACTTAATTGCTGGTGTCGGCAAAGTTCAGCGCCAACCATGGCGAAATCAGTCAGACGGTACAGACAGGGGCCGAGAGCAAAAGGATGATAGGTCCTCCAGTCCTTATCAACCACGCAGAGGCAATCATAGTAACTTCCGAGCCCATCGGAATGGTCGGTCGAGTTGGCATAACCGACAATTTAAAAGTGATAGCGACGGAGGAGAGCGCCAAACGCGGAAGCAGGTACGCTTCGAGGAGTCTGGGGACGAAGATCGGTTTTGGTATAAAACAAAACATTCCAAGCAGAGGAGTGGTTCCTCAGAGAGTCGATCTTCCGACTCCGATGCGCGGTCTTCGCCAGCCAAAAGCCCCAGCAAGAGTCCACGCGAGGAGTCGAAAAGGGAGCGTCTGTGTACCAATTGTGGTGGCAATAACCATTATGCTGACAGGTGTCCTACCCCAACTGAGCACGCGAATTCCGCGTATGTGTTGGACACAATCAACAGCGAGGACCGTGTGGGGTGTCATCCTTTGTTCCATGCGAACGAGAAGATAGTCTTACACTGCGGGCATGTGGCACCATGTCTGTCGGCGGTCCATGAGACTGGCAAGGTAGCTCTTCACAAGGGCATAGTGGAGAAGAAACCAGTCTCCGTATTGAGGGACACTGGTGTACCATAATTGGGGTGCGTCGGTCGTCTATCGACAAGTCCTGCCTTACAGGCAAAACTGTAAAGTGTACTACATTTGGGGGCAAAGTTGAGTCGTACCTCCAGGCGTGTATTAATGTGGACACCCCGTTCCTGTCGGAGAGAGTAAACGCATTCGTCCTCGAGGATCCAATTGCCGATCTGATCGTTGGCAATGTACGGGGAGTGCATAGTGCCATGGATGTGGCTGGAGCAGAGGCTCAGCAACACCAGAGTTCCGAGGTGGATGACCAGGAGGTGGAGATATTACCACCTGACAAGAAAGTTCATGTGAGACGGGGGTCGCGGCAAGTGCCAAGGCACATGAATAAGAACTGTAAAGGCTTATCCGAGAGCCCGATAGCTGGCGATCGCACGGTTTGGGTTCGTAATGTTCCCCTGAGTGCTAGTTGGCGCACACTCAGACGAGTGTTTAATGAAGTCGCACCAGTGAAGTTCGTGGAGGTATTGTCATTGCGGGACAATACCAAAGTTGCACGAGTGACTTTCGTGAATAGGTGGGGTGCGTGTGATGCAGTCAGGTGGAAGCACATGTCGTTGCTTCATAACCACGTGCTGATAGTTCAGCAATAGCATCGAGATAGGTATCGGGTTCGCGTTCAGTAGGGTGTTTCGGTTAACGCGAACCGAACCTTAGAGTCTGACCCACGCAACCAGTACTATTCTGATGAATATAAGTTGTTCTGTACAACTTTATAATGTATTGAGTGTCCGTTGGGAAGTATTTACATGTGTAAGTGGGTAGCAATGAATTGCAACCACAGTAGAGATGGTTTGTAATCTGTAAAGATCATGTTTAGGCTTGACTATGTTGTGCTTTGTAATGGATGTATCAGGGTGCCATAAAGGCAATTTGCTCTATAATCGAATGTAATGTATATATAGACCATGTTACAAATGACTGTTTATTTTATGAGATGATTTACTGTTGTGGGTGCTTAATACAAGTATATATGAATGTATTATGCATTGTGTTTTGGGTGACCAGGGGTGGACAGCCGTTGTTATTTTTCACGGCTGCCAGAACCTTAGATAACTTACGTCATACTCAGGTTGTGTTTTGTGGATAGGTGGAGAAGGCATGAACGACAATGTTGGTGGAGAACTATGGCATTCTCTAGTCAGATGAGGAAATGCTATGATGGCATATGTTCGTCCATACTCCGAAGGGGGTCGGGCGAAGCTCCTGCGGTGGAAGAAAACTACGTTTTCCTTCTTGGGAGGGGGGGGGGAAAGAGGGGGGTGGGAGTGGATGTCACGGCGCTTTGTCGCAGTGCATCTGAAAAATCAGATTGGTCACATTGCAGTTGGCATTGCATTTTCTACATTCCGCAGAGTACAAGTTAGCTATGATTAGAGTAGTTTCATTGTCATAGATTTTGGCCGCTATGGTGAGCGGTAATCAGGGCATTGCTTGTACAGGGCCGTCATATTGTGTCATATGAGGCTAGTAGATAAATTTATTGAGGCAAGTTTTCCTTGGCATCGATATGTGTATTTCATACTTTTTGTTAGCCGTGTGAGGCTTTATTGTGTGTGCGTAAATTATTAAAGGGAAGTATCTGTAGAAAGAGGGGGGTGGGAGTGGATGTCACGGCGCTTTGTCGCAGTGCATCTGAAAAATCAGATTGGTCACATTGCAGTTGGCATTGCATTTTCTACATTCCGCAGAGTACAAGTTAGCTATGATTAGAGTAGTTTCATTGTCATAGATTTTGGCCGCTATGGTGAGCGGTAATCAGGGCATTGCTTGTACAGGGCCGTCATATTGTGTCATATGAGGCTAGTAGATAAATTTATTGAGGCAAGTTTTCCTTGGCATCGATATGTGTATTTCATACTTTTTGTTAGCCGTGTGAGGCTTTATTGTGTGTGCGTAAATTATTAAAGGGAAGTATCTGTAGAAAGCGTTAATCTTTCTTTGTCAGCCGTTATATGTTATGATCATGCTCCTAGCGAGCAAGCCTACAAGTATTAGTATTATCGATATTATAAATCCACAATCTATTTGGTTTTGACAGAGATTAACATGAAGTTGTGCATAGGGCAGACACACTCATCACGTAAAACAAAGTGCCCCATAAACCACCGCTACAAGCGCATGTGACTGCTTAATGCAGGTTTCCTGCCGAGGGGAGGAGGGGGAATAGAGAAGGTACAAGCATTGTTAAGAATTGAACAGATTTGAGCACAGGCCATCGAGGGAAGTGACGAACCAGGAACTTCGGCAACAAAATACATTCGAGGAGATGCCGCCACTCGGACTAAGCCTTATCCCTTCTTTGCCAGTGTGGTATGTTGTTGTTGTAGTTCTATCCAAGTGGTCTCTGATGAGACAAAGAAAGACTAGGTCTGCGGCCCACTCAGGCATGTCGTACAAGGCGGTTTATATGAGGTTATGCAGGAAGCTGGCAACTTCACTTTGTAAAACAGATTGCTACAAAAACCACTACTGTAAGAGCACGTAAATGTTGTGTGTGGATTTCCCTCAAGGAGACTGGCTGCAGTGATGGCTTCGTGTCCCATAAGAAGCGAGAAGGAAAGTGATAATGAAGATGTAGTTCTGACGAGTGCTCACACACACACACTTATTTTGCCTGGGTGATCGTTTGTCTGTAGGTATGTCTAGGTCTGAACGTCTCATGCTTTAAATAAAGGTAGCCAAGTAGCAGATACTGGTTTGGGAGGGGTGTGTGAAGTGTTAGAGACTTCACTTATACTAGGTATCAGTTACCTTTGCCTGCCCTACCTTAGTGCAGTGTCAGATATCCATTTTTACAGCTGTGTGGAATAGAGCGTGACGTGAACGGGTTAGGAACCAAGTCCTTTTGTACCAAGAAGCAAACGCTCCGCAACTCTGTCCCCTTCACTATAGAGCAGGGTTTCTTAACCTTTATCATGCCATGGACCTCTTTTATTGTTTGATGAAGGCTATGAGCCCCATTGATTGTCCGATGAAGATTACGGAACCCTGCGATTGTCCGATGAAAGCTGCGGAACTCTTTGATTGGCAATGAAACCTACGAAACGCTTTGATTGTATAATGAAGACTACTGAACTCTTTGGTTTTCATGTGAAGGCTACGGAACACTTTGATTGTCCGATGAAGACTACGGAACTCTTTGATTGTCCGATGAAAACTACGGAACTCTTTGATTGTCCGATGAAGACTACGGAACTCTTTGATTGTCCGATGAAGACTACGGAACTCTTTGATTGTCCGATGAAGACTACAGAACCATGCGATTGGCCGGTGAAAGCTGTGGAACTCTTTGATTGTCCAATGAAGACTACGGAACTCTTTGATTGTCCCATGAAGGCTACGAGCCACTTTAATTGTCCGATGAATACTACGGACCACTTTGATTGTCCGATGAAGGCTACAGACTCCTTTGATTGTCCGATGGCGGCTATACACCCCTAATTCGAAAAAAATGTATATAAATGCATAATAAATAACGTAACATTTTAAATTTTAGGTTATGTACGCCAGTGGTTCCCAATCTTTTTTACATCAAAGGACCACTTTTACAACTACATATAAGTTGCGGACCACCAGCGTATATGTAATATCACAATGCCATAAACATTTAACTATTTTTATTCAATAGATGAATAGGTCTATATTCAATAACACAAGTTGTAAATTATTTGCCAGATGACAAGGAAATTGTAAGGTAATAGTAAGTAAAAAAGAAATTATACATACAATTTATTGGTTACATACATGCTGGTTACATACATATTTGTTAAATACTCTATACTCCAGGGGTCGGGAACCCGCGGTTCGCGAGCCACATGCGGCTCTTTGGGCCATCTCGTGCGGATCTTGAAAAAATTGTGCTTATTATGTCAATTATATAATATTTATATTATTAAATGAGGGATACCATGTGATTTTTTTTCCATGCGGCTCTTCAATTTTTTTAAAATGGGGACAACATTAAATATTTGGCTCTTTGTCATGGAAAGGTTCCCGACCCCTGATATATTCATACAATTCAATGGTTAAAATTACAAAATATTCAATGTGAGCTTTGTGCTTGCATTTCGCTCACTAGATTTTCAATATTAGGCTTCATAGAAGTCAAAGACAGTCTCAAAGCTGGTTCTACTTGCAAACGGTTTCTGTGTGTTTTTTTTTTGTAGCACTGAAAACGAAGGGAGGATCAGTGCAAAGTCAAAGCACTTAATACCAAATCGAAAACGCAGCCACGGACCACCTGATAATGCGCCGCGGACCATACGTGGTCCGCGGATCACAGGTTGGAAACCACTGATGTACACGCAGCCCCTAGAAACAATTCATGTAAACCCCCTCCCCCCCTCCCTGCTCCCCCCCCCCCCACCTCCAAAGGGGTCCGTGGACCACGGGTTAAGAAACCCTGCTATATATTGCTTATATTACAATATTATTTTACGCTCCTTTTCTACACCCCCCCCACACACACACACACTCACACAAAAGAGACATCTGTCTCCAGAGGGAACATTGCAACCTTGTTGAAAAAGCTGCCCACGCTGTTGCTACGTGTCCTTGGATTGTTTAGGCAACGAACACAAAGAACAACAAGCCTCCAGGCTGTCTCTGTCTGGGCGCGTGACCAGAGTATGCCATAATTATCGGACGTGCCGTTCGGGTTCACAATGTTACGAATTATTGATCTTGACTGATCATGGTTAATATTAATCTGGTTTTAAACCTCTCTCTTCATTGGTCTTTACCAGAGGAATATTCTTCGTCTTTTTTTTTTTATTATTCTTATTTTCTTATGCATCATTTTTTTGTTTTTGCGTGGTCTGGGTGGTCTGCTTCCCATTTGCTCATGTTTCTGCTTCTGGTAAAACTTTTTGCCCTTTCAAAAGTTAAACTTGCATCAGGCTGAGGCAGCTTTCCATCTTCCTTTGCCAATCTGTCAACCTCTTCATTGTCGTGGATGTTGCTGTGAGATTCTATCCACTGTACTGCAACTCTCTTGAAATGCGGACACAGTTTGTAGATATATGGAAACAAAGAGAGAAGATATTGAACAGTGTGACATCCTGGCATGGAAAGAAGTCAACAACAGAATTGATAAGCAGTGCTGGAGATCGTGAGTTGTGGAGTGACGCTATCGCTTACGCCACCAGGCATGATATTAAAGAAGAAGAAGACTCAGTTCATTATATTTTGTGAATATCCTTCATCACCTTCGTTACCACAATCATTACGGACGTCTCTTCTTCCCCTTCATCTAGTTGAATGTCCTGAATGCTTTTCGTCATTATCACGCATTGTGGTTTTTCATGTGATACTTCTGTGGAATGACCAGGAAACGTGTCGATAGCACTTCGAGGCAGTCCTTGTTCTGTAGTCACCAGGGTGAGAGACGTAGGGGGAGACCAAAGAACACGTGGAGAAGAGAACTGGAGACAAGAACACATGGAGAAGAGAACTGGAGACAAGAACACATGGAGAAGAGAACTAGAGACAAGAACACATGGAGAAGAGAACTAGAGACAAGAGCACATGGAGAAGAGAACTAGAGACAAGAACACATGGAGAAGAGAACTGGAGAAAGACGTGAAAGGGATGAAGAAGACATGAAAAGACCTTGAACTGATGGCACAGTTACCATAATATATTTCCCATTGCTTGTAGTTACCATAATATATTTCCCATTGCTTGTAGTTACCATAATATATTTCCCATTGCTTGTAGTTACCATAATATATTTCCCATTGCTTGTAGTTACCATAATATATTTCCCATTGCTTGTAGTTACCATAATATATTTCCCATTGCTTGTAGTTACCATAATATATTTCCCATTGCTTGTAGTTACCATAATATATTTCCCATTGCTTAGAGTTACCATAATATATTTCCCATTATTTGTAGTTACCATAATATATTTCCCATTGCTTGTAGTTTCCATAATATATTTCCCATTGCTTGTAGTTACCATAATACATTTCCCATTGCTTGTAGTTACCATAATATATTTCCCATTGCTTGTAGTTACCATAACATATTTCCCATTGCTTGTAGTTACCATAATATATTTCTCATTGCTCGTAGTCACCAGAATATATTTCCCACCGCCTTAGGTTCTTTGCTGGACTCTTCGTTCCCACCTCCCCGTCCTTCCACCTGTTATTGATTGCCCGATGTCATGTATCTCTCCTTAATTGCCGTGGGTTTAGCATTATGCTCACAACCCATATTCGGTTGCCAGTTTATTGTTGAAATAATTGCCACCATCCATCAGTGTCATAACGATCATCATCGCCATCATCAATACACACGTTGACATTGTCGTCATTTCCTTTTAAGTATCTCTGGTAGTTTTTTTTTATTGCTTGTAATAAATTCTATCAGTGATATATCTGTTTTTGTTGTCTCATAACTATTCCTTTTCATATTCATGTTCTGACATTTATTTGTATGTTATTACTTTCTCATCTTTTCTCTTTTAATAACACGTTCCTCTGTCTGTCTTTCTGTCTTTCTGCCTGCCTCCCTGCCTGTCTGTCTGACTGATTGTATGTTTGCCTGTCTGACTGACTGTCTACCTGTCTGCCTGTCTGTCTGACTGACTTCTGTCTGACTGACTGTCTATCTGTTTGACTGTCTGTCTGCCTGCCTACCTGTCTCTGTGTCTGTCTGACTGACTGTCTATCTGTTTGACTGTCTGACTGTTCGCCTGCCAACAACATACATGCACTGTTGTTCTTATTTTTAAATTCCATAGTAGAGTGAAGCAGATAGTTCTGCCCGTTTGTTGTCTGCTTCACGTTCTGTTTACATCCCGGCTACATAAGATAAGGTATAAATATATTATCTATATATGTACGAGTAATATGTGTGCACGCTTGTATGTTTGTGTATTTACGCACGTGTAGATTATATGTCTTTGTTGCGATTTGTATGAATGTAGTGTGTCACGTGTTCATTATCATTATTTTCGGTTTGACTTCTCAGGGAGCCACCACCGCAGCTGACAGGAAACCTGCATCAAATCATTCATGTACTCTTACAGCAGTGGGTTATGTAGCAATGTGTTTAACATAATGAAGAGTGCCAGTCACATGCACAAACTCACATCAGTCGTCTCTTAAGATATGCATGAGGTAGCAGTAAGCCAAATCTTTCTTTGTCTCGGCGGTTAAACCTGGGAACTACAAGCGCCTTGTTTTGTATTAGTGTGTGTGGATGGGTAAATGTGTGTGGGGGTGTGCATGTGTGGATGTTGGTGTGGGGATGTGGATTGTCGGGGTGTGGGTGTATGGATGTGGGTGGGTGGGTGTGGGTCGGTGGGTGGGTGTGTGTCCCCGACACCGAAGAGCTAACGAAATATTTAGTCTGTTATGTGCTTATTTTATCTGTGAAATGGTATGGTAGCCCTAGCACAGTACAGCAGAATTATGAAGACGCAATGCTATAGTTTAAGTAAATTTGGAAAGCCAGATCTATTTATTACGTTTACTTGCAATCTAGGATGGACTGAAATCGCTAAAAACGTTGATGTTGACTGCCAGTTGTTGAATGTCCTTTTGTTGTTAATGGTCTTTGGTCGGTTGTTTGACTTTCATATTAAATTCCTGACAGTATCTTTCCTTTATTGTTATTATATTGTTCATCTTGAGTCAATCGTGCTTTAGATGGTAAAGTGCGAATGATGGTATAACTTCAATTCGGCATGAATGGACTCCACAACGCATCTTGTATACGAGTCCATAAATACATGCATAGTTTAATACGGAACAAAGACATCTCATCAAATAGCATTGGCATAAATCAAATACATAAGCTCCGTGCAGTTATAACAGTCTCCTTCAAGTAAATCCTTTAACGTCAGAAGGTATAGTTGTTTACACGTGATTCCGTATGTCGGTAATCCAGTAACGAACCGCTATAGTTTTGGCGAAGAATAATGATTCTGACAAATCACAATATAATACCTGCAGTTCCTCATCTAAGGAAATTCATACAAACAAATTGGAATGCTTCGCTCTTGCATCCATAAATGTGATAGCTGACCCCATCACTTATCTCCATGAAGAAAACTACTGCACCATATAATACATAACAGGAGCTATCAATAATGCGTCTAACTCGGACGGCATTCGGAGTCTGAAGGGTAAATGTAATATGTTGTCAAGCGGTACCTTAACAACTTACCGTGTCATACTTTATCCTAGACAACTCTATCAATTTGCGTTCAATACCGTAAAGCGCGAAAACCTCTAAAATGTATAGCATACCCCTAAGTTAATGTGAAATTATAAAATGCACACAATTGAAGTGGCTTACATCATTACACGAGTCGTAACAGTTGAGACTTACCAAAGACCGCTCAACACACTAGATATTATGTTCGATCTTTTCACTTGAAGTTCAAATTAAATTTAGAACTTCCATGTGTTCATATTCTAATACACAAAGTGAACGAAGACAACATATTTGATAGACAGGATATCGACACAAATTTTTCAAACATAAATCCTTAAGCAACAATTTTTAAAAAGTCTTTCGGAATGTTAAGATCATACGTGGTGCATGGTTCATGCGATAATTGTAATCGTAGTTCGCAGCGTGTATGTACATCACCATTTTGGTTAAAATAAAAACAAAAGCAAAAAAACAACAACAACAACAACTGCATCAGCATCACCAACACCACCACCACACCAAGGCCAGAGTCTGAAGAAAACTTTGAATTTGTAACGGATGAAATTGCACTCAATATGGACTGTCGTTATGTCAAGTGCTACAGAAGTAGAAAAAAAAAAACTGCGTCAGCAATCACATACAATGATCAGAATGCCTGTCCATTTACCGTAACATTATAATCATCATCATCATCATGTTCCTTTTACTCTCCTTACGAAGCATGCAGCCACGTCTGCAGCTAGTGCCCTTGCAGGAAGCCTGTACAAGACAGTTACATGCTCTTGTGTTGGTAGTTTCTGTGGTTATTTGTTTTATATGATGAGGTTGCCAACTCTGTGCAAAACCTCACATTAGCCGCCTTGCACGACATGACTGAGGGTGCAGTAGTCCAATCCTTCTTTGTCTTTTCAGAGACACCCCCCTCCCCCGGATACACACGGATTAACTAACATGCAGGGCGGTTATGTGATAATGATGATGATGAATATTAGCTTACAAAGCCTAGCTTTACTAGCATGCTGTTTGAATAATCCGTTAATGTATGATGATTAATTCGATGTTATAGAAGAGCAGGCTACAGGTGAACTTCACAAAGCATAATTTAATAACGATCAAAAGGCAATTGTTGATGATGCGGTGCACGCCGTTTATGAAGGAGAAGACAAAGCATTATATTTAGGTAGTGTTCAAGAGCTGCGCACGATCATTGAAGACTTCGGGTTTTCCCGATGGAGGGTTCGTTCAATTATCGTTTCGCAGTCTTTATGAAAGAAGTAAAATATGCATTGAGAAGGATGATGTCAGTGTGAACGTGTGACGTCAGAGAGTGGACGTTGGTCGGGCCTGTGGAAGGACAAGGTATCCATTTTGGTTGTATGGAGAATTCATATTGTTCAGGATTTGTGTAATTCTGAGGTTGGTTGGTCTCTCATGTATCTGTGGGGATCAAAGTTAAAGCACACGCAGAAATATTATATCTGCAGTTTATATTACAACAGGTCGACAACGGAAATGTGGGCAGGATGAATGACAAAGAGCAATGACTGAAGATACCAGACGTGGAATGTCAGAGAGTGAAGCAGGAATTTAAATGTATACAATTCGCTCTGTTGTATTGTATCATGTGGATTAAACCTTGGGTCGTCCTGGCCTGGTTTATTCATTGAATCCATGTTGCGTAAATCTTTATGTCAGTTCATCCTGTGAGAAGTGTCTGTCGCGAATTGACCGTAAATTTGAATTTTCCAATCCGCCCCAGCCCCTCTCCTGGCCTTACTCTTTAAATCTGTCTATTCTTTCTGGCTATATGAACTTTAGTTTTTTTTAAAAAAAATTCTTCTATCGCGGCCGTAGTCTTACTATTTTCCGCTCAGACCCCCCACCCCATGGAGTGTCTGGCTTTTGATTTCGCTTCTGGCCCTCATTATAAATTCATTGCTCAGTCCTCAGTTGTCAGCTCTTATCCAGCTTACGATAGCATTGCATAAGACACACCTACGGGCATGTTTGTAGTACGCCAGCCCAGGGGACATTACTCACACGTAATAGTGTTTTGACCACTCTAGCCGATGCACGGGCGGCAGCCTTAATGAAGGGCCTCTTGTAGTTGAGCGGCGCAGAGAGTTAACCCTTTGAAAGCTGGGTAACGTTACGAATTGGTGTTTCTGATGTAGATTCTAGACTAATGTTTATGTTACTCGGGGTTACGCTAGAGAGCGGAGCGACCCGAACACCCGCGCAAAACACGCGAACGCAGGTGACCAGGTCAGCGTCCCTTTCTGGACTATATAGCCTGATAGATTTTAACTGTCTTTACACTCGTTAACAAACTGGACCCGAGGTTAAAACCGAATGAGACACTGGCAATTATGAGCAAAAGCTTCGATCGTGTTGGTTACAAGTTGGTTTTTTTCCCTTGAAGTATGAATTGATGTTAACTTTGTTATTTTATCAGTTATTGTTTGCTGAGATTTCTTTTATTCTTTTCTTCAATACAAGCTAAAGAGAACTTTAATAAATTTTAACCTTTTGTTATTGCGCTGTTCAAGACCTTCATCCATACCTATTTAAGCTCTTACTATTTCTCTATCTGTCTGTGAGAAAGAAGAAAGAGCGGGTGATACTTAAGACTACATAAGTGAGTTGTGGGCTTGGAAAATGTGATAGTTTTAATAAACCTCCTTCCAGGTCGTCTTACGTTCTCCCTATTTTCACACCTTATCTGTATTTTCTCTACAAATCTTGAAGTTCACTCACTTTGTCTTACTCGACAAATACTCTAATATTACACACTCACGACGGTGTCAAACGTCAACTGTCATAGTTTCACAACAGTAGATCCTGCCGGAACTTGGAAGACCTTCGTTTACTATTCGAGAGGCAAATGAGATGTAGTTTTGCCCCTTGCTTTGAATGATAAAGCCACAACTCTTCTTAATGGAGGTAGAACAGAACATTCTTTTTTCACAGTTACAGTGCCAATTAATCAATTATCAACGTGCCACTTGAAAGAAATTTAAATAAACGGAGCTTATCAGAAAAGCAACACTTAAATGAGATGAAATTCCAATGATGCCGACGTAGTGCATTCTCTGTTGATCTTTTGCTTAAAGGCTTAACGAACAACACATATCTTCCCTTTCTGATCAGTTACAGAATACGATCTGACAGAGTTGGTTCAAGCTCATTTGTTCGGAATTAACTCAGTCTGCATTAAGTAAAATCGTACGGACTCCCCTTTCATTTTTATTTGCCCCCTGTGTATAATATAGTTGGCAGTTAAGACTCTCAATGAGATCTAAGTAGACTGATTTAAGATGCCATAATGTACTCAGGAAGATAATACATAAATGAGTGAAAGGTAGTTTATTTTTGTTGAAATTATCAAGAAGATAGAAGAAAGCAATAACTACGAAAATAGATATAAACAAATGCAAAACCAGCAGTTGCAAGACTAAGGCTCATGGAATTTCCATAGAAGCAAACAAAACAGAAGTAAAACGAAACATCAGACGAGACGAAAGGAAATATACTGTGGAGATAGCAAGAGATGCAGTGAAAGCTGTAGCCATACTTAAGGACCTGTGCAACTGTACAAATGTGCTAACAGTAAAATAAAAGCAAAAAAAAAAAAAAAAAAAAAGCCATTAATATTTTCTCGACATATGTTTGATCCATCGTCAATGTCTTCTCCTTTCCTCTTTTTACGCTTGTGTTTTATTAGCTCTTCCCATCCGTTCTACATTCGTGATGTTGTCAAAACATTTTAATTCTTCTATTCAGCGCAGTAACTCATTTATGAAAATCTGTAACTAATTAGTTTTCCTATTTCTTGTTCTCCGTGTTTTAGAGCTACACAAAACGACTGTCTTGACTTCTGAGTTGAATATTCTTATTGTTTGTGTTAGACTTTATTTATTTATTTTTGGTCTTGATGTTTACATGTTTTGCAATGCAGTGAAAGCTGCTGTTGCATTTTGTATTTTTCTTTTCATGTCACTGTCGGTTCCTGAAACTTATCTGTGCTACTGTAGCGAAATCTGTGAGATAATCGCTAAATTCAGTAAGATTTTACTCCTATGATAATAAATAAACCCGCCCGTGTGTGGTTGCCTATTGTCGTCTTCTGCAGCAGTAGGGCGCTGAATTTTGTGCAGTGGTAATGCTTAGAAAATGATTTCGCCGTCAAATCTTACACGCTTTCCTAGTTCGTCCTTGAGAATTAAAAATAACTTTTTGCAGGGTCAAGGAGTATTTTGCTCTAAGACCGAGAGAGAGAAGAAGGGAGGTGGATGAAGGAGCGACAGAAGAAATGCTACCATTGTCACGCGTTTGGGTTTTGAAACGCCAAATTGTAATGGGAGCGCGACAGTATTGCCCTTAGCAGATTTGAAAAACAAGACGCAAAGCCATGCATGCATCGTATTATATTCTCGCAGTTAAAATGTATATACACTCACACACAGTCAGCTCTCATTTCCTGTCTAGTAGTGTATTTCTGACGTAACCCAAACAAGTTGTTTTATTTTGAATAAAAATGATAGAGAAGGGGGGAAAGATGGCCGACTTATGGAAAAGTATATAATTGACGACTAACAGTGACGAAATTGAAAATCCAAACGACAAATAATATGGCCATAAAAACTCACATATAAGGATAGCTTAGAGTCTCCTGAGCAATAATATGTTTTAAAATACATAGTAGCCCAATTATTAACCAAGATATTGAAATAATACTATATATCTACGAACGGTTGTTTTTGCTCATTCTATTTATAACATTATTTGGGGACGCAAGTTTAAAAAAGAGGGATTAGAGTGATTCAAATCCGATTGGTTAGTATAGGAGTATAGGAAGGAGGGTATTGGTTGGCCCAAAAGCTAAAAATATTTTGCAGACTCACTCCTAGTATGTTTGGAGTTTTGTTTTTTTTTCAAATTTGAATTGAATAGCTAGACCCTCGCTGTGATTGGGCCAGTCTAGTGATATTGGCAAAAAGCTTCCAAGGCTTGTCGCCATTTGATACATAACTGTTAGTATGCAAGCTGCGTTGAGAACAGCAGTGCTAAGAGTGAAATAAAATAAAAACCCTTGGCAGTTGATAATTAAAGATTTTTTTTAGTGAGGGAGAATCCAAATGTTATATGTAATTAATTATGGTGGATGTCTTTATGGTGAAGACGGTGTGTGTGTGTTTTGGGACAGTCACTCACAGTAGCGTACACACCAAGTCATGGAATGGTGTAACGTCTGATGTTTTTTTAATCATGGTTTATTACAATTATAACATCACGTAGATCTAGACGAATACAGTTACATCGAAACATGAATCTTCATAATGCAGTTAACATACGGCCCATACACATCCTGGCCTACAAAATCTCTACTCCTCACATCAGTGCACAAATACTGCATCTACGGCAGATATATAATAATCAAGGCCTACAAAATCTCTATACTTCACATCAGTGCACAAATACTGCATCTACGGCAGATATATAATAATCAAGGCCTACAAAATCTCTATACTTCACATCAGTGCACAAATACTGCATCTACGGCAGATATATAATAATCAAGGCCTACCAAATCTCTATACTTCACATCAGTGCACAAATACTGCATCTACGGCAGATATATAATAATCAAGGCCTACAAAATCTCTATACTTCACATCAGTGCACAAATACTGCATCTACGGCAGATATATAATAATCAAGGCCTACAAAATCTCTATACTTCACATCAGTGCACAAATACTGCATCTACGGCAGATATATAATAATCAAGGCCTACAAAATCTCTATACTTCACATCAGTGCACAAATACTGCATCTACGGCAGATATATAATAATCAAGGCCTACAAAATCTCTATACTTCACATCAGTGCACAAATACTGCATCTACGGCAGATATATAATAATCAAGGCCTACCAAATCTCTATACTTCACATCAGTGCACAAATACTGCATCTACGGCAGATATATAATAATCAAGGCCTACAAAATCTCTATACTTCACATCAGTGCACAAATACTGCATCTACGGCAGATATATAATAATCAAGGCCTACAAAATCTCTATAGCCCTGCGCAGGCATACATTATCCAAAAAAACACCTTAGGGCTGACCACCTCAGTCAAAAACCCTGCACACACTGAACCCACGGGAACACACCCCGTTCACACAGTCACGAGAATCTACTGTTCTCTTAACACTGCTCTCAAAAATCCCTGCGGACACTAGCCGCGAGAGCTATTCACACATCACTTAAAACCAGTACAGAAACAGTTCATTATGACCAGAGTTCACCTGCTATCTGACATACTGTCTTCCACGAAACTAAGAGGAGATATCTTTAAACAAATCCATACCAATCTGTAAGCAAGTACTCTAACCCAAAATTAACTCTACTCAACACGTATTTCCCAAGATCATTTCCCTTTCATCACATCTGCACTTATCAGTTTGCCACACTCCCAGGGAAAAAAAAATGATTATATCATTTTTTTTTGTTGAAAATTAACTCCCAAAAATTTAACGGTCAATGAAGTTATATCAAATACATACAAAAATTAACTACCAGAAATTTAACGGTCAATGAAGTTATATCAAATATCTCTTAAATTAATTCCCAAAAATTTTTTTTAAAAATTAATGAAGTTCTATCAATTACCTACAAAAATATACCTATGACAAGAGAACATAGCACATCTACAAAAATATCATCAATAAATGTAAGATAACGACTAAATCATCCAACATAATCATTCAAACATACCAAAATAAAAATTAATCTAATACAAAACCCAAATTAAGTATACATAGTACAAACTAAACAGAAAATAAATTATCATACGAGAAAAGACAAAATATGAAATGGGAATATGATAAGAATCAAATAGAATCATAAGATGACAATGAAGACAACAATTCCATACATGTAAAACAAATAGAACTATAAGAACCAATTACATTATCTAAAGTCATATAATTAACTTAACACTACAAAGAATGAAAGTATAAATAGCGTAACACGAAAAAAGTATACTAGAAGTATGAATGACATCAAAGATGAAACACGGAAGCATAAACAAAATATCAGACAATATTGAAAAGACAACAGACAAGATGTAAAGAAATGACGAATAGTCAACAAAGAGAGATGAAAGTAAAGATGCAAATGTAAAGAAAGTTGGTAACAACACCTAACAATAACTATCCAAATATAACAACGTATTGTAAAATACAAAAATGCTAAAGTATATTTATATACTAACACAAAAAAGAAAGTTTATGACAAGCAGAGCATAATAAGTAATTTAACTAAGTTATAAACTTATACATAACCAAAAATAAATTACATCAAATATCACCCAAACAAAAAATATTAACGCTAACACAAGTTCCGCATTGACGCATAGTCAAGCGCTAACAACCAAAAAATACATCCAAACATCAGAACATTTTCAAAGAATTAATGTCACTACATAATAGTAACCCTAACATACAATCTAGCGCTGGCGCAGAAAAAAAAAAATATCACAATGTTCAAAACACATTTTCCAAAAATTTACAATACAAAAAATGTTTCTTCTCTTTAGGTTAAATAAAAATAGTATTTTTATTTCTAAGTAATATGTAGCTATAATTAATAACTAACAATTAAATTAGCTGAGTAACATAAAAATAATCTTATCTTTAAACAGACATACATGAAAAACGTGTAAGTTTTTTTTTTTTCTCTTCTTTTAAAAAAAAATACATCAAAGAAACGTCACATTGGGTAATAAAATGTTAACTACAAACGAAGTTATAAATATATATAAGTGTAATATTATTTTATCTTAACTATGTATTATAATCAGATATTTAAATTCTTTAAATGAACAAGAGTATCAGCCGTCGCTGTTAATTCTACCCACTTAATTTAATAGGAAATTTAAGTTAATTCTAGCTGACAAAAAAATCGAATCGTTTAAATTATCAAATGTCATAATTGAGAAAAAATGGAAACCAAGTTTCAGAATACGTCCTTAACTTCAACGAAAAATCATTAATAATACATACAAGTTATGTTTAAAATTACCTTTCACTAAACAATTAATTCAAATAATCTGTATATAAATATGTTAATTAAACATGGTATCAAATCCATGATGAAAAAACAAAACAAAATTTTAAGTAGTGAATAAACACTCAGGACTATCTATGAAAATGACTATTACATTGTCTCAGTAAATAAGTTTGAGCATAGAAATTATTTAATGCATAATTAAAATACAGTCACATATGTAACAACCAAAACATCATGGCAATCAAATGTTACAAAGATTACATAATATTTCATTAACAACATATAAAGTTCTATACTAAAGAATACAATAACATTCAGTGTTTGTAAACAGAACAAAAAATAAACAGGACCTTTAAAAAACAAAAAAAAATTCCTTCGAGGTCTTGCGAACATCTCATCAACACGCAAGGTGACATCATGACACGGTGGGTTAACGTACTGTCTAGGCTCGCTTGAATGGATAAATGGTACACAGTGATCTACATCTCTCCCAGGTAATGTAAAATTAGAATGGTGATTCCCCTCGCAAAGTCGCTCGCTGTGAGACAATACAAATGAAAATATCTATTTTAATCCATGGTAAGATTATGAGGAAACACGGAAAATTCACTTTACAATTACCCGAACTCCGTGGTGTAAGGTTGTGGCCCTCCTGCGATGTCAACAACTCTCGTCACATAGCAGACAAACATAGACGTCTCAGGGACAACCTGACCTATAATTCACAGCTGTCAGTGCGGTATGCTGAAAAAAATTTACTACCTTCACAAGACCGAGATGATCTCTCAAATCTATCAGCATGACAAGCAAAAGCATTTAAGAACCTATTACCGTTCCTATTACTCTGATTAATAATAATCTTGCTCTTATGTGGAGCACAGCTAACCTGGTTGCGATCTGTATAATTTCTTTTGAGAGCATTGTTATTTGCTCTATTAACACCGTTGTACTGATTTAAATCCCAGTTACAATAGTTATTCTTAATACTTCTTCCCAGATAACAATGTCCATCAGATAGAACTGGCTTTTTAGCAGAAAAATTATTACTAGACTGATGAACTTCCATATAATTACTTCTGCTATAGTTTTCTAAACTTTTAGAATCACAATGTTGAGATCTGTCACATTTTTTCTTGTTTTTGGGAGAAGAAACGTTACCGTAGGATGAACTCCCTTGGTACTTTATAACCTTAGGGTTATGTCTCCTATCAAAATTATTTTTTTCTTTGCTTGTGGCAATGTGTTTAAAAAATGAGTCACACTGCCTTGACTGGGTATGACTAGAAGGTTTGACAATCTCTTTATTTTTTTTCACAACATTTGTTTCCTTCATGGAACAAGCAGTAGTATGTTTGTTACTTGTAACCAATTTATCAGATCTGTTAATAAATACGCTGTTGGTTTTTAACACACTGACTTGAGATTTAGCACTGTTTCTTTCCTTATCTACAGGACTGCTTATTACTGTGGAATTCTCTTTGTTGGACTGTCGCCAAGAAACAATATTATTGGAATCATCTGTATTGCGTGAGAAGTTATATCTCCCACGGAAAGATCTATGTCCACCATTCTTGACCGTAGAATCCGCTTTAGTGTTCTGATGATAAGAAACTTTCTGTCTATCCCTGTCACCATTGACAGAAGACCACATATTGCTATTCAATACTACGTCAAGCAGACCATATATTCTTCTTCTTGCTTCTACAATCTCAAAGTCCTTAAGTGCAATCTGTTCACTTAATTTCTTGTTTAAATTCTCCGCTTTTAAGACCTTGCAGCTTTCCTCTGCTAGCAAATTTTCAATCTTAATCAATTTGTCTTTCTCCACCATTAATTCTTTCACTCTCTCTTTATCAATCCTCTCAATCTCAATATCATGACTATTCGTAAGCCTATCAACCTTCTCTAGGGATATGGTATCCTTTTCTTTAATTTGGCAACCACAAATCTCCGTCTTCTCTTGAACTTTTTGAGTCAGATTTCTAACTTCGCCATTTTTTTTCCCAATCTGAGCTTCCATCTCTTTAATTTTGCCTAATGCCGAGTCTAATTTTGCTCGAACACAAGCAAGCTCAGAATTAGATTTACATAAATCACCTGTAAGTTTAGTCACTTTTTTCTGTAGCTTATTCACTTCAGCAGTACTTTTTAAGCAACTTTCCCTTAGCTCCTGTGTACTCTGTTTTATGTCTCCTATTTGCTTCTCATCCCTTAACTCTTCTTTCTGGTCACTATGCATGTCGTCGCGCCATAACGTACGCATAATCTTCAATATTTCATCACGTTTGTTACCAATATGCTTGTCCAAAAACAGACGAAGGTCCAAAACTAACAATCTCGCTAGATCCTTAGCCATACTCACATGAGGAATTGACTGAAATCTCTCATCAGCAAACTCTCTTAGAGCTCTTGATGCACAGACCAAAAATCTGTCCATAACATGTGACTCAAGCTCTGGGCTTTTTAATCTCTGACAATCTGTCCCTTCCTGAAACAGATACTCTAATACAGGTCTCATATCCTCCGGATCTGTATCAGAATCCATTGTGACTTGTTTACTTAGTCAACCATATATGTCTTAATTAAACTTTCATTATACCAAATCAAGTTTAGATCTCAAATATTGTATCATCAATCCCTGTACATCATCATATTCTATAATTAATCGATATAATTATCGACAACAACAACAATAGTTATCAATAGAATAGGATAGTGCAGATTGAGGCTCGTTGACATGGACAGAAGTGGCAACATTTACACACAACAAAAGCACTTAACTGAAGGTAATCCTGACCCTTTCGCTAACACACTGGATATCACAAAGTTCTAACGTTAAAACACTCCACTGCAGAAAGGTAGAAGGACTAGGCACTCTTGTCTTCAAATCCCTGCCACTGTACAGTATGTCCTCAACAATGCATCAGACGACAGGAACCGATCACAGCAACCCCGCAATCACTTGAGGTATACGTGCAGACGAACTCTCCAAAATACTGCACCTATAGTTGAATCTGCATATGGAAAGACTGGAACAAGCACTGTAACAATTATGGCATCAATGTCGCTATCAGATAACAGCTATTTGATATCGAAACCAACTGATAACGTTAGTTTAGTTGCTACACACGCCAAGATATGAGGATGGATATGCGCAGTCAGCTGATACCTGTGTACTGTTGAATTAGGCCACGCCCACACAGAGCCAAACATAACACAGTTCAGTGTTCCCACTTGTAATGACTGGTCCAGAATCTGACCTAATTTACCCTCTTGTTACGCGAATGTAATGTGGGTGTTACGACCCGTTGGTTTGGTCCACCACTGATAATTAAAGATCTTTTTTTAGTGAGGGAGAATCCAAATGTTATATGTAATTAATTATGGTGGATGTCTTTATGGTGAAGACGGTGTGTGTGTGTTTTGGGACAGTCACTCACAGTAGCGTACACACCAAGTCATGGAATGGTGTAACGTCTGATGTTTTTTAATCATGGTTTATTACAATTATAACATCACGTAGATCTAGACGAATACAGTTACATCGAAACATGAATCTTCATAATGCAGTTAACATACGGCCCATACACATCCTGGCCTACAAAATCTCTACTCCTCACATCAGTGCACAAATACTGCATCTACGGCAGATATATAATAATCAAGGCCTACAAAATCTCTATACTTCACATCAGTGCACAAATACTGCATCTACGGCAGATATATAATAATCAAGGCCTACAAAATCTCTATACTTCACATCAGTGCACAAATACTGCATCTACGGCAGATATATAATAATCAAGGCCTACAAAATCTCTATACTTCACATCAGTGCACAAATACTGCATCTACGGCAGATATATAATAATCAAGGCCTACAAAATCTCTATACTTCACATCAGTGCACAAATACTGCATCTACGGCAGATATATAATAATCAAGGCCTACAAAATCTCTATACTTCACATCAGTGCACAAATACTGCATCTACGGCAGATATATAATAATCAAGGCCTACCAAATCTCTATACTTCACATCAGTGCACAAATACTGCATCTACGGCAGATATATAATAATCAAGGCCTACAAAATCTCTATACTTCACATCAGTGCACAAATACTGCATCTACGGCAGATATATAATAATCAAGGCCTACAAAATCTCTATACTTCACATCAGTGCACAAATACTGCATCTACGGCAGATATATAATAATCAAGGCCTACCAAATCTCTATACTTCACATCAGTGCACAAATACTGCATCTACGGCAGATATATAATAATCAAGGCCTACAAAATCTCTATACTTCACATCAGTGCACAAATACTGCATCTACGGCAGATATATAATAATCAAGGCCTACCAAATCTCTATACTTCACATCAGTGCACAAATACTGCATCTACGGCAGATATATAATAATCAAGGCCTACAAAATCTCTATACTTCACATCAGTGCACAAATACGGCATCTACGGCAGATATATAATAATCAAGGCCTACAAAATCTCTATAGCCCTGCGCAGGCATACATTATCCAAAAAAACACCTTAGGGCTGACCACCTCAGTCAAAAACCCTGCACACACTGAACCCACGGGAACACACCCCGTTCACACAGTCACGAGAATCTACTGTTCTCTTAACACTGCTCTCAAAAATCCCTGCGGACACTAGCCGCGAGAGCTATTCACACATCACTTAAAACCAGTACAGAAACAGTTCATTATGACCAGAGTTCACCTGCTATCTGACATACTGTCTTCCACGAAACTAAGAGGAGATATCTTTAAACAAATCCATACCAATCTGTAAGCAAGTACTCTAACCCAAAATTAACTCTACTCAACACGTATTTCCCAAGATCATTTCCCTTTCATCACATCTGCACTTATCAGCAGTCTGGACAAGGGCAAAGCTGAACTTATATATATTAATGCTAATGCCAGTCAACGTATGTTTGTGATATTTCCATTGAATTGTGGTAAGAACGAAATTTATTAACCTTGTTATTACAAAAATTTGGTTTATAAGATACTGCTTTATTGGGAATGTTTTGCGACTAAGTACATAGGTCCCCTAGCAGACTTATGCAGGGCCTGTGGGGTTGCTCACACGCAGTAAAACTTACATGAGTTGTATAACTTCAAATGATTTCCACAGTTACCAGTGGGAAGGCTAACCCACATTATCATTTGGGAGAGAATCATTGTTGAAGTGTCAGAGGCGTTGTAGCCATTAGGGAGAAGAATAGGAGCACTGGTATGAGTTGTTATCACAGATGAAAATGGTTGAAATGGGTTGGTCAGAGGGATCTGACCCTTTTCTTTTATTGAATTATACTATGTATTACTTGTGGAATGATATTGTAGATGTGTTATAAAGAATCATAACCTTGTTTCAGGGTTTTTGTTCTGGTACTAAGCTAGTGCCAGAACCCTGGTGTATTTTATCTTCGTGAAAGAAATTGACATTTTTGCTGGTACACGCTGTCTACCACACTACACCAGGGACTGTGTCAGATTGGTCATTCGGTTGAAATTTTTGCTGGTACACGCTGTCTACCACGAATCAACCCATGAAATATAGAAGATTGTCAGCATCATAACTACTACAAACAGAAAGATAAGTGCCCTTGTGTCGGCACTAAGAGTTCATCCACCTGTATTAAAACTTAATAAATAAAATAATTTACTGTTGAATAAACATTCCACAAGAGATAGAGAAAAGAGAGAGGGGATGATGAAAATACCCCAACCCACCATTAATTACCAGTGTTAACTTAGTCTATAGTAATACCTAAATATAATTAGATTGTAATATTGCTTTATATGGACAGAAGATCCATTGTTGTATTTAATTTATGTAAATAAACCCATAATTTTCATTTTGTTGTTGGTCCTGACTCAGAAAATTCTGAATCAGGGCAAATAAAATTGTAAAAAATAGTTTAATACCAAAATTTCAAACACGGTGTTAGTTCATTTGATCATAGACATTGATATTTGTTGATGTGTGTGTAAGTGTGTGTTTTAGTATTAAATTACCATCACACCACATATTCATTACCCTAGACACTAGACGTAGTTATTATACATACTAGTCAAGAATAAGTCTGAATGAGATCATAAGGTGGTAGCAGAAAGGTTCTCTGAGAACTCACCCGAATAATTGTTATACTCAGGGGCCTTCACAGCTGACCTCATTCAGTACAATATAAATACATAACAACAACATTTCATAACATCTAAATCCACCACAGCTACCACCACGATAAATGTATGAGTTTACATCGCGTAAGAATGTTTCCCCAAATGCAATCGTGCAATCATTTTCAGCATTCATTCTCATAATAATTTTCTTCTCTCTATGTATTTCATACCCAATAGTTGTCACACGCCAGGAAGTAATATCGTTTTGTAATGTGTCTGGCTACTATCTATCTATCTATCTATCTATCTATCTATCTATCTATCTATCTATCTATCTATCTATCTATCTATCTATCTATCTATCTATCTATCTATCTATCTATCTATCTATCTATCTATCTATCTATCTATCTATCTATCTATCTATCTATCTATCTATCTATCTATCTATCTATCTATCTATCTATCTATCTATCTATCTATCTATCTATCTATCTATCTATCTATCTATCTATCTATCTATCTATCTATCTATCTATCTATCTATCTATCTATCTATCTATCTATCTATCTATCTATCTATCTATCTATCTATCTATCTATCTATCTATCTATCTATCTATCTATCTATCTATCTATCTATCTATCTATCTATCTATCTATCTATCTATCTATCTATCTATCTATCTATCTATCTATCTATCTATCTATCTATCTATCTATCTATCTATCTATCTATCTATCTATCTATCTATCTATCTATCTATCTATCTATCTATCTATCTATCTATCTATCTATCTATCTTGTGACAGTTTTGCCTCCCCTGCTTTGCAGTAGTGGTACAACAGTGGCCAAAACTCAAGAGTATCTATTATAGGCGTCAATGGAGTCTATCTTTACACAAGATTACTCTTGGCAGAAATGTAGATAGAAGAGTAGTAAAGCTTCTATCACATAGGTGTCTTCACAAGATATTCAGATAAGCGAAAACAATGCTGGCTGTTGCTGAGCACGTTAATTCTGTAATCTGCCTACACTTTTTATGAAGAATTTAGCAATGGTTTATTCTAGCTCGTTAAGCCCCCACCGCTGAGTTAATCAGTTGAATTATTATAAAATATATAGCTCTGTTTAGAGTGTGTGTTTAGTAACTTTGACTGAGACAAACATGTAGTACATGTAAAAGGATTGAATCGAAGTTAAATTTGTAACATTACAAATAACAAAATTTAATAATCACATTACGTTTAACAATTTAAAAGAAATAATTTGAATAGTTATGAAAAGGATTTCATCACTTGAATGGGATTTAACTGAATAAAGGAGGTAGTTTCTTCTCCCGCTGAGTTAGTTCCTTTTCACTCTGCTCGCGCTCGTCTCTGGTCAACGTTCAGGTGCCGCACGTTCCCAGAACGTCAAGGAGTAACAGCCAAGTTGGATCTGCGTCTGTCTATAAGACCCTCTTATCATGGCGTCTCGCACAACGTCAGTCCACTTCTACCTTCACTTGGTTCCAGAGATAGTACTTTCTGCTGGTACCACCAATAACTGGTAATAGAAATAGAAACGAAACGCTCTTTTAAGTTTGGTGTTTTTTCCGACACAGTTATGTGCCCCCTCTTCTATTCTACCATCCCCTGTCAGAATTTACCCTCGATGAAAATTAAATTTAATCCCTCGGGATAAAACTTCCTTTACATTTAAACTGAATAGCTTTAGCTTTACATTACATTTAAATGACAAGTTTAAACGTACAGATATAATATGTTTTACATTTACATCTCCACTGTTTGAAAAGTGTTCACAATATAAATTCATTTATGTTTCATTTATATTTACACTTAAGGAAAAGTTTGAAACTTCTATTAATTTAAAATGAAAATTTTCACATAGACATTTACAGGGGTTTAAAGCTTGAAAACTTACATTAATTTTAAAGTGAATGTGTTTATAGGGACATTTACACTGCTTTGAAATTGTAAGTATTATGCTTAGAATGTACATCATTTCTTTTCATCTTTCCCTCCCTGCTCCATAGGAAACCTGGAACTACTTTATGCTTTTAGTTCTCTTTACGAAACTATCAATAAAGCAATCACCAGCCCGTGCAGTGGTGGTTCATAAATCATCACTCTATACGCTGAGGTTGCCAGCCTCAAATGACTTTGACATCCAGTAGCGAGTTTCACATATTAAACTTCACATGGTAATATATATATATATATATATATATATATATATATATATATATATATATATATATATATATATATATATGTTAGTTCACGTGTTAGTAATAAAACAGAATGAAAATGCACTACTTACGCCAATCTTGGCTACAGACGTTCTCTTACACGCGTCTGGGATGTCTTTAATTTTGACCATAGATTCTTCCTCTGACTCCGTGTTTCTTCAGTTTCCTAGTCCCGGGGTTCCTAATTAAAATTTGAAGAGTTCCTGTGCTTTATAAGTCTTATCTGGTTCTCCAATAAAAGGTCCGGTTAACAAAAAGGAATTATGAATCTAGTCTTCACTTTGGCGAGGTCTGATGTTGTCTTGGCGAGCGTGAAATTCACAGTGAAATAAAACTGCGAAATGGTCAGGCTATATTCCTATTTTCCAAAGCGTTGTTGTTATGAATCTAATCAGAAAGATCCAATCATTTCAAATCATTCAGATAGGGTTTGATATTTGAAAATATTCCCACGTGAAATAAGGTGCGTGCCTGCAAAGGTCACGTATTACCATATATGGACATCTGATGCCTTGCATACACTCTCACAAACACATTTGTAGACTCATATTGTCTAAAATGTAATAAAGCCATGATTACTTTTAACCAAATGACCGGAAGCGATTATATCACACTTGTCTGCCCCCATGTGTCACACAGACAGTAATCTCGTAATCTGTCGTATGAGTACGCAAACTCCGGGTCTTATCGGTGATTTAAGCCGATAGCGCTGACCGATGTCCATGTTAATCTGCCGCGCCTATAACCAACAAATCTGGGTAGCGCCCAGCAAATGTGATATTTATCACCTACAGGGTGATTTGATAAAGTCAAATATCTGCTACTTAGCAGAAAAATAGCGAGGAAAGAAAGAGAGAAAGAAAAATGCGATAATTGACAGCATATAATAAAAATCAGTATCATAAATGTACCGATACCGCCCCGTTTTGTCACATTAAAGTAAATGTGACGATGAAAGGATATAGTATACTGTACATGATGAGAGAGAGAGGAAGGGCAGAATGTCAGACGGGCCTGCGTGCCCAATTCTTAACCCTTTGAAAATAAAGTTCGTTCGTTCGTTCGTTCTCTCTCTCCCTCTCCCCCCCTCTCTCTCTCTCCCTCCCTCTCTCTCTCTCTCCCTCCCTCTATCTATCTATCTATCTATCTATCTATCTATCTATCTATCTATCTATCTGTCTGTCTGTCTGTCTGTCTGTCTGTCTGTCTGTCTGTCTGTCTGTCTGTCTGTCTGTCTGTCTGTCTGTCTGTCTGTCTGTCTGTCTGTCTGTCTGTCTGTCTGTCTGTCTCTGTCTGTCTCTCTTTCTGTCTGCGTAAGGCAAATCCGAATGTTTGTTTTTTTACAGTTAAACACTCCTGAATATTTTTCATCACATTGTGTAGAATTACACATTAGGGGCTTGCGGATAACGCTGTGAAGTTATTTTATAGAAAAATGTTTTAGTTGTAACAGAAAAAAAACAATTATTAAAAATATTTCCATTACAAAGTGTACAAAAAATATTGAGTTTTTATAGAACTTTTATTAAAACTACTTTGTAATTCTAATGTAATTAAGTTTACAAAATGGATTCCGATGTTAAGAGAGATGCTACATTATTTCTGATCCAATGTGAAAAATACAATCGAACGCAGCCTTGAAAGCACAAGTGTTCCTATGAAATTTTAAAATGTACCTTCCATGTTTCCAGTTTTGTAACATGTACATGAAATTTTAAAATGTACTTTCCATGTTTCCAGTTTTGTAACATGTACACGAATTTGTAAATATGCAAAGAAATGAAAATAAAGTTCACTTATAAAAAAAAAAAAAAAAAAAAACGAAACTGTTTTTGACGGCGTAACTGCCTTACATAAATAAGAATGTATCTGTCACAAAATAAAATAATACCGTAGTGCAAGTCGGGTTTAGTGTGAATCGTTTAGGAAGGTTTAACAATTTTTTGGTTTTAATTTTTTTCTTTCTTTTTTCAAATAAAATTTTGCCTCGTTTTGGCGAGGCGCGTCCCGTTCAACCTAGTCGGTTATATTAGGGCGCAAGTCCAAACATAAAAGACCGTTAGGTCTGGAATACGTACTTTATATATATGATTTTAATTGTACTATTGCATTAAGGTGTGCATTCTGAAGAGAGTGGTACCAGTTTTAAGTGGAGCATAGGGAGCCGCGCTGGTGTAATGGTTACCACATTGCGCTAGCGATCAGGTGTTCAAAGAAATGAAAATGGTGAGGATGACAAGGAAAGACCTTGAACTGATAGTACGCAACAGGAGGACATAGCATGTGTTCGTGGAAGGCCTATGCTCCTTGGGGAGCTAAAGGGTATTGATTGATTGTTTGAATTATATGTTATTTGTTACAGTGACAGAGTTTGACCATAGGATGAGCAGAATAAACGATACTGAAGCACAAAAAAAAAAAAAAAAATAGATTTAAAGGTCCGCACCTAGCCAAAACAAAGCAAGATTTTATTATTAAAAATGGAAATCGTGTCTCAAGCTTTGAAATGGGTATTTCGTGCCAGAGGAATCCACATGTGCAGAGTGTCAAGAACGAAACACAATTTGACACTTTCTGCTGGCCTGGAAGAAATATGAGCAGCATAGACAAAACATGAAGATAACTTTAAGGTAGAAATGAATGTAGAAAATCGGATAGGCATTAAATGCCCACCAGAAAAACAATAGTTAATAAAACACTATAAACAAAAGCAAATATGTAAAAATTGAGGATGCTCACCAAACTTTGCAGAAACACCCACTTACCTAGCCAGTAGTTCTACTATAGTAGGCTCCTTCAGAAAGATACAGAATGACACAAATAAACCTCCAACAAATATTAAATGCATGCCAGTGTAGGCACACCCGAGAGTTTAAACAACACAACAATCTGAATAACGACTAAAATGTAAAAAAATCATCGAGAGGAATAATAGACCTAAGTGTAGAAGAGGAACGAGTAAGTAAGTAAGTAAGTAAGCACACGGTGTAAAAGAAACAATTATAAATTTGCTTAATTACTTGTAATGGTACAAGTACAACTTTTCTTAATTTCTTTATTTTTTTCTATTTTGCAGGGATTTACGAAAATCTACCAACAGTTTTTCCCATTTGGAGACCCTAGCAAGTTCGCCAACTTTGTATTCAATGTATTCGACGAAAACAAGGTCAGAACGTCTTCTGTACTCACCCAGTGATCCACTTACTCACTTACTGATTCTCATACTCACTCACTTTTTCGCCCACTCAGTTATTCACTCATTAAATTCACTCAGTTATTAACCTACTCACTTACTGATTGATGCACTCCTTCACTATCAATCAGTAAAGGTTTCAGTCAGACCAATTGACATTCCCACTCATCTACTTACTACTTCACTCGTTCACCTTACATCGTCAATCATTCATCTACTTACTACTTCACTCGTTCACCTTACATCGTCAATCATTCATCTGCTTACACGGTCACTGATACACTTACTCTCTCACTCAACACTCATTCAAACCAATCAGCACATCCATCCATCACTCATTCATCCCTTCACTCATATCACACGCTTACGTCTTTACTGTCTCTCTAACTCACTCATTTATTAACTCTAACTCTGGCATATAAGCTTGTTATGCATATATTCCGTCACTTGCGCTGTAGCTTACGCAATCATTCATTCATGCATTCCTAAACACAGCTTATTATAAACAGTGCACGTAAAGAAAACATATTGCCGTTATCGGAGGTCTGTGAGGAGACAAGAAAGGACTGGGGCTTCTGCCCCCCTCAGACACATCGTATGAGTTCACAAATATGAGGTTGGGCACGAGGCTAGCAACCTCATCATGTAAAACAACGTGTTACAAAAACCACCGCTGCAAAACCACATGAATGCTTTGGTGCAGTACTCCTTCGGGGCCGGTTGCAGTAGAGGCGCCATATTTTATGTTGAGAGTTAGTGTTGCCCTAGTAAACCGGTGGTTGGTTATAACTTGACCCAGCTGTTAACTGAATTCTTAAAGTCCTCACAACATCCTTCACATCACTGATATTACATGATATGAAATAATGGGACAAATCTTGGCTGTAATTCATGCACGAAATCATTGGACATTCCTATCCATACTGACATAAATTATTCGCATCCTAATGCTCACTGCTAGAGCCATAAATATTATAAATTTTCCCGAGGACATCATTTCTCATTATCCTCAAATATATCACGTATACGTCATTCCTTAACGACATTCGTTCAACTCAGATGTTTGGCGGTGCGCAAACCTTCAATAAAAGATAACGAGTTACAGCACCCCAAAGCATCTTTTAACACTCCAACCGAGTTGATGCACCCCAAATCATCTTTTAACACTCCAACCGAGTTGATGCACCCCAAAGCATCTTTTAACACTCCAACCGAGTTGATGCACCCCAAATCATCTTTTAACACTCCAACCGAGTTGATGCACCCCAAAGCATCTTTTAACACTCCAACCGAGTTGATGCACCCCAAAGCGTCTTTTAACACTCCGTTAGAAGCGAAAGGGGAAAAGACGATGGCACAAAAAGATAAGAGCACACTTTGTGGCATTTGAGTGACGTGCTTGCCCATACAACGTTACATACATCAACAACGCTTTCACCAAATACACTTGCAATGACAAAATTTATTGTTGTTGTTGTTTAACTAGGACTGCTGAGCTTCTCGCTCTTTAGCAACCAATACCAACTTGAAGACTCCTTGGTATTATCTACACTGTAGATCTAGGCTTTTCCTGGGGCTTTTCTGCCATTCCGAAACGTATTGAGTTGAAGTCATGACCTCCAGTTTCTCCTACTTGGCTTGCACTTAAAGGATCGTCACATCTGATCCCAAGCTAGGCGTATGAAGCGCGTTGCATACTGTGCATTCCCCGCCATTCAAGGAACTCTCCAACTATGCAACGCTAAAATACTGTGTTCTGGTTCTGGGCTGTCCCAAGGCAATGACAGCATAGAAACACATTCACCATGTTTTAATATCTTTATAACGTCGGGGTTAACGAAAAGGTAGTTCTTTTTTTTTTTTTTTTAAGTACACAGGACAAATGAAGATTCTTAACCAAAGAAACAAGAAAATAGAGACAGACAGTGCAGTCTATAATTTAGTTGGGTGATAGGATACTGTGGTCTGCAGTACAAACAGTCATAGACTGTGACGTTTACGTCTTACCCATCATCACCACTTTCCTTTGCGTTCCTTACAGAGTATTAGCCAATCATTGCAGCTGGGCCCCTTACAAGAAGCCTGCACCAAGCAGTCATATTATTCTGCAGTAGTGGTTTCTCTCACTATTTGTTTTACATAATTAGGTTGTCTGCCTCAGGTACAACCTCATATTAGTCGTCGCCCTTGACGACGTACCTGAGGGTGCAGTAGTCCTCATCTTACTGAACATACCCTAAATTTTTTGTGAACCCCCACCATCTTAGTTTCCCCACACAACCTTCACATTTTCTTAATGATTAATAATACATTTGAAACAGTGACCAAAATATGTGCGCATATCATGTGATGCACCAAAGCACGATCAAAACAGCATACAGTATATGAAAAAAGCATCGCTTAATGAAATTTCACAGACAATATATACTCATCAAATTACGTAACATGGCAGTTATACCGGACACGCAGGCAGTATAAAAAACGCGCAACATGTAATACAATTAACGTAATGGTAACTAAGCTTGATTATTAAATAATATGCATATATGTTAATGACGGACAGCTTACTTAGCCCTTTGATGTAAGAACTGGAGATCGGCAGGGATGCCTCCATTTATCATCTTTCTGGCTATAATTGAATTATGAAAACGGCATCAACCAACAACGGACTGTGACAAAACAGCCCGACGACCTAGATTTTTACCCGTGATCAAGCTCATTTGTCCTACGAAACCGAAATAAAATGCAAGACAGTGTTAGAATATTTCATGAGTGGTCACAGCAGTTGGGTCTGACAATTCACACGAAGAAGAAGGTGCAGATTATGAGAAGGTAATGTTTCTCATTAGCCTTTTTTTATTATGAGATGGAGAACTACACTAACAACTGAAGGAGCTTTCAGAATCTTGACCAGCTGAAAAGTTTAAAAAGAGGGGGGGAGAGGTGTAAGAAGAATTAATGTGTGTTTGAATCTCTATCAATGGAGAATGGAAGCTCCAGCTCAAATCCTAGTTAGTGCAGTTGGTGTCCAGCCAGTCTTCATTACAAGGACTAACTAGAAGAATTCCGTGTTCACGTCAGCAAGCTTTAGTTAAAAATAAAAAAAAGGTAAAGGATCCCCTACATGCCCCCATTGGAGCATACTGGGAATATGATATTCGGCCGATATTTTCTTAACCAATAGGGGTGATGTGGTCAGCTTCACGTCGGCCGCCTTTAACCAGTCCAGAGTTGCTCTGGTACCTAATTTATGAGGATCTTGCTCTGGTACCTAATTTATGAGGATCGACCTCGGGGCCGTTTGCGGTCTAGAAAAATCCCACCTCAACCGGTGATCGAACCATACATAGACAGCCGGGCTCGTGAGCCAGAGCACTGATAATTGCGCTACCGCGGCTCTTACGTGTTATAGGTGCATTAAAATATGCGTTTAGGAAAAAAACACGACCGCGAGGCCAGTCTAACGACTACAGCAGGTAGATTAATCAACTTTCTATATATGGAAATTACAAAGTAATTCAAAGTACAATTTATCACCGCCCGAACTAGCAGCTTTATATTCAACTCAGTGTACTTGATCGTAGGAATCGAATTTATTGTACTCCACCGTGCATAAAGCAACCAAACGAAGGCCAAACAAGTTCATAGTGTCCATGGGTAAAAAGATTTAAGCCTTCTAAAATGTGGCGAACTAAAGATGAAAAAGGAGATATCGAACAAGTTATTCAGACATCCGTGTTTGTATGGAATAAAAGCCACCATACATGAGAACAAGGGCACAACAAACTTGGAGTGAATGGACGCAGGAAAATGTTGAAAGACAGAAGTTGTAGGACAAATATTTGTTGGTCTTGGGGAAAAAAAAACTTTTGTTTAGACGGACTTTTGTTTGTGATAATAGAGAGTTAACCGTGACAATACGGTTCAATATTGCAATTATATCGATTTAGTGTCATATGAATGGGAGAGTTTAAAAATACAAAAATTTGCATACCCAGATAGTTGCAGTGACGTGAATCACACAAATGAATGAGAGAGAGAGAGAGAGAGAGAGTGAGTTAATACATTTATACCTAGATCAAGTGTATAAACGTGTCACACGAGGGCAATAAAACACCAACTCTTAGATCAAATGCAGCAGCCTATGTTACATGAGTGGGCAAGAGTTAACAAATAGTCCATGCCCTGGATCCGGTGTGATGACGTGTCACGTGAGGAGAGGGTTAATAAACTTCAGTATCTAGATCAGGTGTTTGAGGCGGGTTAACAAGTGGTCATAGGTTAGACTAGATGCAGGCAGAGATTTACGACAAAAAAGGTATACTTACACCAGGTTTAAAGAAATAGGAACGAAAAAAAAAACTGTTATACCTAGACCAGGTGTAGGGAAGGCGAAGTTCAAATGTTAGGACGGTCTAGATCGGGGGATGTAATGACGGCCTAGATCCGGTATAGTGACGCCTAGATCAGGTATAGTGATGGCCTAGATCCGGTATAGTGACGGCCTAGATCAGGCATAGCGACGGCCTAGGTCAGGTATAGCGACGGGCTAGATCAGGTATAGTGACGGCCTAGATCAGGCATTGCGACGGCCTACATTAGGTATTGTGACGACCTAGATCATGCACAATGACGGCCTAGATCAAATAAAGGGACATGTTAGAGTAGTTGTAGTTACGACTTAGATCAGATGAACTGAAAGTCTATGTGCATCACGTGTATGGGCAGTGGCAGAATGTAATACCAACCCACACAAAAAATGAATAAAATGAACAGTTTTGCGGAATGAGAAGAAAAAAAGACAGAACAATGTAATAAAGTTGTAACATAGATACTTTGAATTACCAGAGACAAGTTGCCAGTACTGAAAAAGTATGGAGCTTGTTGGAACGAGTACAGTATGCGGTGGCAAATAAAAGTGGAAACGTATACAGTGATGGAAACAGAAATATGGAACACAATCACAGCACGTGTTGGCTCTAATATTTTGATGTTTCTATAAAACTGTATCTTTCCTTATTGCGCAAATCATATTATTTTCCTACAAGTTTTATCCTTTACAACTTCATTTTCGCGTAGCGACGTGACTTCGTACATGCGCGGATTTATTAGAGAACGTGTAAGAATATAGCGCAGAAGTCGCTAAGTGACAAAACAGCCTGATGGACAAAACAGTTTTACGGACAAAACGGTTTGACGGACCAAACAGCTTGACAGACAAAACAGCCTTGTGGACAAACTAGCCTGACGGACAAAACCCCTTGATGGACACAACAGTCTGGCGGACAAAAGAGCCTGAAGGATAAAATCGCTGTGACGTACCAAACAACTTGACAGACAAAACAGCTTAATAGATAAAACAGCTTGACGTACCAAGCAGCTTGACAGACACAAAACAGCTTGGTGGATAAAACAGCTTGACGGACAAAACAGCTAGACAGACAAAATAGTTTGACTGATAAAACAGCGTGACATACAATACAGTTTGACGTACCTAACAGCTTGACGACAAAACAGTTTGACAGACAAAACAGCTTGGCACACAAAAGAGTTTGACAGACAAAACAACTTGACAGACAAAACAGCTTGACAGACAAAAGAATTTGACAGACAAAACAGCTTGACAGACAAAACAACTTGGCAGACAAAAGAGTTTGACAGACAAAACAACTTGCCAGACAAAGGAGTTTGACAGACAAAACAGCTTGACGGACAAAAGAGTTTGACAGATAAAACAGTTTGACAAACAAAGCAGCTTGGCAGATAAAACAACTTAACAGACAAAAGCGTTTGACAGACAAAACAGCTTGACATACAAAAGAGTTTGGCAGACAAAACAGCTTGACGGACAAAAGAGTTTGACAGATAAAACAGTTTGACAGACAAACAGCTTGGCAGACAAAAGAGTTTAACAGACAAAACAGCTTGACAGACAAAATAGTTTGACAGACAAAACAACTTGACAGACAAAAGAGTTTGATTTACAAAACAGCTTGACAGACAAAACAGTTTGACAGACAAAAGAGTTTGTCAGACAAAACAGTTTGACGGACAAAACTACTTGACAGACAAAAGAGTTTGACAGACAAAACAACTTGACAAACAAAAGAGTTTGACCGACAAAATAACTTGACAGACAAAACAACTTGACAGACAAAAGAGTTTGACAGACAAATAGTTTTACAGATAAAACAGCTTGATGGACTAGATTTTGCCGCCGACCTGGCTCTTTAGTCCCGTAATGGTAAACATTTACAACACAAAATGAAAATATCCCATAAGTGATCACGGCAGCTATATAGGTATCAAAATACACATCAAAAAGACAAATATTGTGAGAATAAAAGACTAAAATAAAAATTGGAATACGAAAGCCTATAGGAATTTTCAATGTACTGGGAATTATAATGAAATCATAAGAAATTCCAACACACACACAAATAAAACAGAATCTTCATCTCCAATGTGAAGTCAGTCATATTGTACGGTTGTGAAACATGGAAAACAATAAAATAATCAAGAAACCACAGACTGTTATAAACAGATGCTTGCGTAGACTTGAAGGACTGAAATGGTCCGACAAGGTCACCAATGTGGAACCTATGACAAGACCTTATCACTAGCTATCTAGCCAAGACTAGGTCATCATTTTCCGCTTACGCACCGGATTAACAGGTTGAGGTACCATCTATACAACAAGTACAGAATTGATACAACAGATGTCTGAAACTGCGGCACCAGCTCCATGACAGACCGAACATCTGCTGCTGTACTGCCCAACAAAGCATTGAACGGAGAAGCATATGGCAACAACCCACTTCTCTCCATGAAAAACTGTTTGGAGATGTCAGTAACCTTGAGCTGACTACTACCTTTATGAGAGTTATTAATGTAGAAGTCTGAGGGCGAACGAAGAAGAAGAAGAAGTAGAAGAAGAAAAAGAGGAGGAGGAAGAAGATTAAGGAGAAATTCCAGTAGAACAAGAGATGAGAAGAAGATGCTGGAGATGAATAGGACACATTGAGGAAACTTGTTGATTGAATTGCAAGGCAGTCCTTGTTCTGGCACCTTATTTGATTATTGTTCATGCATTTCGATTATTTCTCCCTTTATTTTCCCCACTGCTTTCGTGCGTTTATCCCTAATGAAGAATTTGTGGTCGTTACCTTAGCCGTTTCTTTGTCCTTTGTTCCAGTAAGAACTTATACCACCTATCTTTGATCCCCTTTCAGTTTAACATATGGGTTCAAAAACAAAGGTTGCCTTGTGATACTATAAGCATGTTTACTCAATATGTGTCATATCCAACGCCAGCGTCTTCTCATCTCTTGTTCCGCGGTAATGATGTATTTGTTTTGTTATCAATCTCATTCTCTGTGCTATGGTCTGGTGATATCCATTCACAAGGATATGTTATAACTCCATTCTTCTTATGATACAATAAAGAGACATTTATTCAATCAATGCTATTGTTGCCAGTTACATTGCAATCACAGCAGGTGACATGAGAGATTTTTTTCAGTGCTTTTAATCAACATGAAAACGTGAGCAGATAATAATGAGCCGTACCATTTATATTGTGTTATTTTCGGTGTTCTACGCCCAAGCCTGAGCTAACTTGCGCTTTTACCTTCTTATGGAAACAATGTGGTATTATCATGCTACCAAATGTTTATATATCTTATAAATCTTCTCACGCACCACTGCGTATACGGGTTTGCGTGAAGTTTTTATTGGCTCTAGGATCAGTATAGTACTGACAATTTCAGAAAAAGAATTTCTGCAGAAAATGGTGAAGTCCCAGTGTCTGAGAGAACTACTGGTATCACAAATTAGTTACGGCTGTGTATGATCTGATCTCGAAACATTAGTGGAGAGGAGACAGACATAAAGTGCCACCTCCACTGTGTAACTAACTGTGATATTAAAAAAACAAGGAAACAGATTTTTACTAAACAATTATAAAAAAATTGACAAGTCGTTCAAATACAATGTCCCTATTATTTATTTAGTATATACACTATCTACTCTTGTGCTGAAAGATGGATGTTGGAAGATGGAATGTAATGGATTTGTAAGTTTACAAATGATGTACAAATATATATATATATATATATATATATATATATATATATATATATATATATATATATATATATATATATATATATATATATTTATATATATATATATCTATATATATATATATATATATATATATATATATATATATATTACAACATTGTAGGAAACAACTTTATATCAGCTGTGCTGTTAATTAAGTATAGTAAATGTATCAGCTGTGCTGTTAATTAAATATATAAATTTTATCAGCTATGCTGTTTGTCTCTTACTATGCTAATTCACATTTTCTTCACAGACTTAAATGCTCATAATTGCCGACGGAAATGTTACTAATGTGTACTCATCTCTCAAAAGTTCTGTCCGTAATTTCTTGCACACAACACCCGCTGATGATCGTTTCGTTAGCCCACCCAAGACTGAGGGGGACTAAAGATGTAGCTCAGGTACAATCTCTGTGCTCCTGTGAAGTTCCAGGCAGCTGGATTGACTGGACATACTACCTCAGGTTTGATGACACGAATAAAACCTGTAACAAGTAAAAATAGGGGCTAATTTCTGTCATCAAGCCCACCTATTTCTAGTGTTTATGAAATGAGCGTGTGTCTCAGGTGTCTGCATGTAGGATGAATGACAACATGGCTCAGTATGAGTTAGCAATAGCGAGACATGACAGGTGTCTACTTGCAAAACATTCTTTCTGATAAATTAATACATGGATACATTCAATAATATAAATTAAATACATGAATACATCCAATAATATAAATTCAATACATGAATACATCCAATAATATGAACACCTAGGTGTGATACAACCATTTCCTTCACCCTAAAATATACCTGGCCCTCTCTGACAAGTGTTATCCTGGATGGTAACATATATCCTAACAATATTGTTTTGTTCTGATGATAGGAGTATATGAAACGAGGACTGTTTGGTGATATATCAGGTTGGAGTTATATGGGACAATAGATTGAAGTTAGATGAGACAATAGATTGAGTCCTAACAAGGACTGTTTTGGTTATATTTCAGTTGGTTTTATCTGAGATAATAGACTGAAGTTATGTGAGACAATAGATTGAGTTATAGGAGACAATAGATTGAGTCCAACCAGGACTGTTTTGGTTATATTTCAGTTGGTTTTATTTGAGACAGTAGATTGAAGTTATAGGAGACAATAGATCGAAGTATGAGTCCTATTAGTCTTCGTCTTCATCAATCATATCAGGGAGTACAATCATTATACCTAATTCCCCAAAATACAATCAGTAACCTGATACGTTCATATTGAAACAATTTATATTAAATATATACAGGTGTAGGAAGTATAAATAACACACAACAAATACAAACATTATATATCTGCCGTAGGCCTATTTTCTTACATGTTATAGTAAATATATATTTACCCTCTAAGATTTAAACAGGCCAGTGACTCGACTAGTGAAGCAGTCTGCCAGGTCGATGCACGCAGGTAAGCAATAAATCAAGGTTGACAGTTCCTCTTCTTTAGTCGGTCGTCTATCTGGCTTCGTGTTGGGGTGTGCGTGTTTTGAACAAAATCTCTCCCGTATATATAGGTAAATGAGGTAACTTCTACTGCTTAAGGAAAGCTTGCTGATTGGCTGTATGCGGTTTTGTATTACCCGCAGTACCATCCTTCGTACTATCCGTGACCTAGACGAGTTCCGAAAAAACAGGGCTTATGCCTAATTTTCTTCTGTTTTTCCGCCGTATTGGGTGACAAGATGGCCGCAACCGACATCCGAAAAACAGGGCTTAAGTTTTTCCTGGCCTAACTTCGTGTAATGTATTCTGGCTCTGCGACTGTGCGTTGATTGGCTGGGGCAAATTTGTATCCCGACATAATGATTAAACTAAGAAGTGGGTTTACACACACTCGTTTCACGACATAGCCCCATCTTTTCCTAGCTGTGACCTGTCATCTTCTTCTTTGATCCATAACCGCCAACCGTCAAAGCAGTAAGCGGCCATCACGCCTGGTGGCGTCTTGTAGGGCAGCAACAAATTGATTCCACTTTGCTCGGTCGGCGGCCATCCTTCTTACCGTGCCCCAACTGTGGTTCATTCTTTGCATCTCAGCTTCCACAGTTCTCCGCCAAGTTGTTTTTGGTCGGCCTCTCTTTCGCTTTCCCTCGGGGGTCCTGTCGTGAAACATTCTAAATCCACATATATAAATTAAAAGATAAATGTAAAGCCTAACAAATAAATTCAATAAAAGGAAAGAAGAATGGTAAAGAACAGTGCTGTCACAATGACTGTACTCGAAATTCCCCTTGTTTTCTACTTCGTCTGCAAATTGTAACGTTTCCACGTTAATAGTAAAGCCTATAGCAGCATACACGCGTTTCCACAACACAATAGAACGTGTACTGCATTTCTAAGAAAACCTTGAGATAAGGCACACCGCGTAATGACCTAAATTAATACTAACATTAATTACACTACGTTAACATAAACGGATAGACAGATGAACTTAGGATAGAAAGAAGGGAGGGCTGAAAGCAGGAACGCATGCAACACTAAACACGAGTCTCGTGATATTAATGCCACCCCCAACAAGCGTAAGGCCAGAAGCAATACTTTTTTTTCAGATGGACAGTGATAAAAAAACACTACCCATACGAGAGTTAGGTTTAAAAACCTGAAAAATGCTTATTGGGAAACATGACATTATACTGGTTTACGTTTGAAAGCCTGACAGTACCCAGACACCACATCGATCGAAGTGAACGGGAGGTAGAAGAAAATGCATATTTTGAACGCCACCTCCTGGCTCCATTAAAATTATATATTTGGGTTCCTTAGGACTTGCTGACAAAGAATATGTTAAGTGTTACGCAAATAGTCTAGGAATTAACAAGTTATAGCCAAAATAAAATGGTGGTGCTGTCAGACAACACCAAAATCAGAATCGCTCAGTGGCAGATTTTTAAACCACCATTGTACGGGAAATAGGTCCCCATGTTAAATCCTATTTGATTGGATAGAAATAAATGTAAGGCTAAACACGATTAGTCGGACTATAAATACTATTTTTTGTTGTTAGGGGAGACGGATGGAATGGTACTTTTTTTCAAACGCTTGGGTAAACATGGCACGATTGGTTAGACCCGCCAATATAGTCAATTAGTAGCGTCAGTTCAGCACCACATTTTCAATTAAACTGTCTAAAGCAACAGTGCGTTGAGATTCAGCTTATATTTTTCTAAATAAAAGCCTGAGACAGAGGCGGCTCGGAATTTGTGCCATAATTTGTGCCATTATTCATCGCTAGTCAACGTTTCTGTGTAATATTTCCATGAATTGTGGTAAGCTTGATATATTCAATAACCTTTTAATGAAAATTGAATGTAAATTGATAAATTATGTCTGTATATGTGTGTGGTTCAGTAGAAAACATGAGGCCAAGCCTAGATATTGCTCCAACCTGAACCAACCTTGTCGGAGAGGAGTTTAACTGCCTAGCCCTACATGGAATTACCAAATAGTACACTGACACCTATCTTATTGTATAGAAGGACGTACAGCTGAAATTGCAGAGGCGTAGTAACCATTAGGGAGGAGAATACTGGTGTAAAATGTTTCAGATGAAGATAGCAGGTAGCCTACCTCTCTGCACTCAGTGTTTGTTATGTATTGTGCTCAGTGTAGAAATAGAGTATAAATTAGTTCTGAAGTAGGAGGTACAACCTTCTTGTTTCAGGGACTGTGGTCCTAAAGTTATTGAGCAGCACCTGGTCAGAGCTTTGCTGAATCTAGAGGCTGACAGCATACTCCTGGGTCCAGATAGTGACCAGTGAGGTGTCTCCAGAACACAGGGGAGCAATCGAGCAGAGGAGTCTTTTCCTGCCGCCATCACGAAAGTTAAGCCTATGTGGCCAGAGGAGCTCAACATTATGTGTCCCCCACTAAAATTGACATTATAGTAAAACAGAGGGAAAATACATTGTTTAAATTGATAGGAACTGTGAACTGTTCCCCCTACTATTTCCAAGATAAACAAACACTTGAAGTCATGATGACAAATAACAACATAGCTTGAAAAACAAAACCAGTATTACCTCATAGTACTACTACAAAACTGACACACATAGGATAATACTAATAAAATATGTCACTACAAGGTTCATATTTATAAATTATGTACATATAAATTGTGATTACATATGATACTGATTCCTGGTTCACTGTGTGGTTGAATCAGGATATCTATTAGTGAAAGTACTTAATACATATATATTTGAAACTTTACCATTGACTCATTTAAGATAGTCTTATAAAGTGTTATATGTGTGTGAGTGTCACAGTGGTGTACAGTGTTGTGAAATAAAATTAAATTGTTTATCTGTCTGTTGTTGTTGTGACTTACACTTCATCATTTACAAAACCCTAGACATTCAACGTAGTCATCACAATATTCCAGAATAATTCTGACTGAGGTATAAATATGTGGTAGCAAGTAAGGTCATCTGTAATACACCACACTTATTAGATACAGATACCTTCACAGCTGATCTCAGTCAGTACACTAAGTCCCCTATAAATATTTATAATATCCCACTTTACCACAGATATTGGGGTCTCGCTCCCGGGATATTGAACTTTCTCCTATTATATATATATATTGGGAATAATAAAGAAGTAAAAGGTATCCTTGGGTTAAAATAAATAAGGTTGAGCTCTCAGTGCCTGTGTTGTCCTGAGTTAATTAGTCATAGATAAAATTGTTTAGTTAAATATTTTAGACATTTACCTGTTAGAAAATGGCGGACCTGGCCAAATTTCGATCTGCTGCTGTCCAGACTGCGAAAGAGTTAGGAATGGACGGGCAAATTATGATTGCTTATGTCACTGCTGAATGTGACAAATATATTGAACGGGAAGAAAGAAGATTAGAAAAAGAGGCCGAAAGAAAATTAGAATCTGAAAGGTTGGCCGAAGATAAGAGGTTAGAGGCTGAAAAAGAAATTAAGAAGTTACAATTTGAGGCTGAGGCTGAGACTAAGAGGCTGCAGGCTGAGGCTGAGACTAAGAGGCTGCAGATTGAGGTTGAGGCTAAGAAATTGGAAGCCGAGGAAAGAAGACAGGCTGCAGAAAGGGAAGAGATGAAATTAGCTGCAGAAAGGGAAGACAAGAGATTAGCTGCAGAGAGGGAAGCAGAAAAGGAGGAGAAGAGATTACAAAGGGAACATGAGTTACGACTAAGGGAGTTTGAGTTTCAAGGCCATGCTCCTGAAAATGGTGCCAGTCCCTTTACCTCCGATGCTACTGCTAGTCAGGGAGCCTCAACCTCAGCTATGAACTTTCATTTAGATCATTTTGTTGAGAAAGACGATGATATTGAGAGCTATCTAAATAGATATGAACTATTAGCTACCACGTATGGGTTAGAGAGAGAAAAGTGGAGCTTAAAGTTATCTCAAGGTCTTCGTGGGGCAGCTTATGAAGTTTTTGCCAAAATGAACGGAAGTGATCTAGAAAATTATGACATGCTAAAGCAGGCTCTTTTGTTAAGATACGAAAAGAACGCAGAATTTTATAGGAAAAAATTTAGGAATGCTAAACTACTGTCAGGTGAAACCTATCACCAGTTCTCTGCACGGATAGAGACATACTTGGAGAAATGGACTTCTCTGGGGAAAACCCAAGATCTTAAGGAAATGATCCTTATAGAACAATTAAGAGAGTCCATGGCTCCAGACCTGAGAAAGTTTCTCATGGAACAAGGTGCAGAGAGGCTGGGTGAGTTACTAAATGGTGCTGAAAGGTATCAAGCAGCTCAGGCAGAGGTATCAGGTAATAAAAAGAAACAGATAGATAATTTTAAAGCACCACATAACTTTAATAAATTTGATCCTAGAGATCAAAACAAAGGTAAGCACCAGTTTGATAGGCCACGGTATGACAATAAAAATAAAACCCCACAATTCGATGAAAGGAAATATGATGAAAGAAAATCTTTCAACCAAGGGAAAAGGTGGTGTAAAAATTGTAAGATGAACAATCATGACACTGACCGTTGTAGAAGGAACCCTATAGTTATGGCCACCCTTCAGGTCAGGTCGACCTCAAGAAAGGAGGAGGATATTATGTTGAATACCACTCCAGAAGAGTTGAGGAAGGCACAGGCTGGGGATAAGACCCTCAAGCCTTGTTTCAGGAAATTGTCAACTTGTCATACAACTCCAGGCAAGGGAGATTTTTACATGAAAAACAAGTTGATGTATAGGAAGACTGGAGCTAGATCCAAAGGTCAGGGACAGCTGGTACTTCCTAAAAGATATAGGGCAGAATTAATAAGGAGCCTACATGTGAAACAAGATGGGGACCATGAGAAAATTGGTACCATCATCCAAAAGGTGGCTCACAATTATTATTGGCCCAAGGCAAGATGGGACATTGAGAATTTTGTAGAAAGGTGTAGCATAGCACATGAGGGAACACCTACAAGTGGGAACATTGATCAGGACCTGGACATGCCACGGGGCAAAATTAGGCCTGACAATAAAAAGAAATATAAATTTGATAAAGTGGACCAAATGAAATGGGAAGCCCCTTTTCACGGACAAGCTTCACTTAACTGTTTTACAATGGCCACTATGCAGAGAGTGCAAAAAGATGTCTTACCCCAGGATAAGCCGAAAATCCCTCAATCGGACTTATGTAAACTGGAGGAAGAGGATGTAGAGAGGAAATCTCTCATTCAGAATTTTAAGTGGGGAGAAAGCCCCAAGAGAAAAATTGGTAGCGGTCGTTTTGTGCATGATAATTCTGGGAAGAAAAATCATCACTATAGCGCTTCGAGTGGAAGAGACCATACCGGTGCATGGACAAAGAGGTCCACAAAATTAAAGGTCCATATGTAACGCTGTTAAGAACGTGGACTGATGAAAAGGCAGAGGAAAATATTACATCCTCATACCAATATGTGAATGAGCTGACCACTCGTTTAAAAACTGGCTGGAAACTTGCCAATGAAAATTTAAGACAAGCCAGGAAGAAACATGCTGCCTATTTTAACAGGAAAGCTAAAGACAGAGATTTGGCTGTGGGAGAGAAGGTACTGCTTCTTCTACCCGGTAGTCATAATAAGTTACAAATTGGATGGCAAGGTCCATATACAGTTCTAGAGAAGGTGTCTAGAACAAATTATAAGATAGATAAGAAGGGGAAAGAAAAAATCTATCATGTGAATCTCCTGAAGAAATATTTGGAAAGAGAACATCAGGAAGAGACACACTTGTTGACCTTGTCCATTGCAATGGAGATGAAAAAGGAACCACTTTCATCATTTGAATATCCATTACACCCCTGTGAGACAGCGGCACAGGTGAAAATCAGTACACATTTAACGAAAAATCAGAAAGAGAGAGTGCAACAGGTTCTAGATAATCATACAGAGGTGTTAACGGACCGACCGGGGCATACAACTTTATTGGAATATGATATGAAACTGATAGACCCCACACCTGTCTGTATGAAACCCTATTTGATTCCTTTTGCTAAGGAGAAAGCTTTGAAGGAAGAGATAGACTATTTGTTGAAGGAAGGAATTATTTCACACAGTGAATCTTCGTATAGTTCCAGTGTTGTACTCTTAAGGAAACCCTCTGGAGAACATAGACTCTGTATAGATTACAGGAGACTGAATGCCATTACAGAAGGACAGGTGGATCCATTGCCGGATACAAATCAGTTGTTTGTCAGGCTAAATAAAGCTAAATATTTCTCAAAAGTGGATCTGAGTAAAGGATACTATCAGATTCCAGTAAAGCCTGAGGTTAGACCATATCTAGCGTTTAGTACCTCAGAGGGACACTATGAGTTTAACAGATTGCCATTTGGATTGAAGAATGCACCTAGTGTCTTCTCTAGAATGATGAGAAAATTATTGGACCCTCTGAATAATCCATGTATCACAAATTTTATGGATGATATCCTTATAGCAACAGAAACATTTGAGGAACACATTGACTCTCTGAACATGCTGTTTAATCGACTTAGAGAAGCGAATTTAACAGCCCGACCAACCAAATGTTGCGTTGGATGTAAAGAATTAGAATTCTTGGGACACACAGTCTATCAGGGAAACATGACCCCTGACCCCAAGAATTTAGAGAAACTAAAGAAAGCCCCGAGACCACAAACCAAGAAAGACGTGAGATCCTTTGTCTCATTATGTGGTTTTTACCAAAAGTATATCAAAATCTTTAATTCCATATGTGCACCGTTAACTGATTTGACACGTAAAGGAAATCCAGATCGAATTACATGGACACCACAATGTGAATTGGCTTACCAGGAATTGAAGGAAAAGCTTACAAGCAAACCTATTTTGAAACTACCTGACTTAAGTCAAGAATTCATTGTAAGGACTGATGCCAGTAATATTGGGTTAGGTGCGACTCTGCTACAGAAATCAGATGCATTGGATGGGGAACTAAGCCCAGTGGCATATGCTAGCAGAAAGTTGAATAAAGCTGAAAACAACTACTCAACTAGCGAAAAAGAATGTCTTGCAGTAATATGGGCGATAAAGAAAATCAATATTTATCTGTATGGGAAGGCATTTAAGTTGCAAACGGATCACAAACCCTTGTCATTTCTAGCGCAGGCTAGACATGAAAATTCTAGATTACTCCGTTGGTCATTACTGATGCAGCCCTATGAGTTTTGCATAGAGTATATAAGTGGAAAAACAAATCTGGGAGCGGATTTTTTAAGCCGCCATCCGTGTGATGAGAATCACTGTAAGCCCCAGAAATAATAATAAATTTCTCTATGTGTATATAGAATTATAGACTGACATATAACGTCTGTTTTAAGAGGGGAGAATTTGTCGTGAAACATTCTAAATCCACATATATAAATTAAAAGGTAAATGTAAAGCCTAACAAATAAATTCAATAAAAGGAAAGAAGAATGGTAAAGAACAGTGCTGTCACAATGACTGTACTCGAAATTCCCCTTGTTTTCTACTTCGTCTGCAAATTGTAACGTTTCCACGTTAATAGTAAAGCCTATAGCAGCATACACGCGTTTCCACAACACAATAGAACGTGTACTGCATTTCTAAGAAAACCTTGAAATAAGGCACACCGCGTAATGACCTAAATTAATACTAACATTAATTACACTACGTTAACATAAACGGATAGACAGATGAACTTAGGATAGAAAGAAGGGAGGGCTGAAAGCAGGAACGCATGCAACACTAAACACGAGTCTCGTGATATTAATGCCACCCCCAACAAGCGTAAGGCCAGAAGCAATACTTTTTTTCAGATGGACAGTGATAAAAAACACTACCCATACGAGAGTTCGGTTTAAAAACCTGAAAAATGCTTATTGGGAAACATGACATTATACTGGTTTACGTTTGAAAGCCTGACAGTACCCAGACACCACATCGATCGAAGTGAACGGGAGGTAGAAGAAAATGCATATTTTGAACGCCACCTCCTGGCTCCATTAAAATTATATATTTGGGTTCCTTAGGACTTGCTGACAAAGAATATGTTAAGTGTTACGCAAATAGTCTAGGAATTAACAAGTTATAGCCAAAATAAAATGGTGGTGCTGTCAGACAACACCAAAATCAGAATCGCTCAGTGGCAGATTTTTAAACCACCATTGTACGGGAAATAGGTCCCCATGTTAAATCCTATTTGATTGGATAGAAATAAATGTAAGGCTAAACACGATTAGTCGGATTATAAATTCTATTTTTTGTTGTTAGGGGAGACGGATGGAAGGGTACTTTTTTTCAAACGCTTGGGTAAACATGGCACGATTGGTTAGACCCGCCAGTATAGTCAATTAGTAGCTTCAGTTCAGCACCACATTTTCAATTAAACTGTCTAAAGCAACAGTGCGTTGAGATTCAGCTTATATTTTTCTAAATAAAAGCCTGAGACAGAGGCGGCTCGGAATTTGTGCCATAATCTGTGCCATTATCCATCGCTAGTCAACGTTTCTGTGTAATATTTCCATGAATTGTGGTAAGCTAGATATATTCAATAACCTTTTAATGAAAATTGAATGTAAATTGATAAATTATGTCTGTATATGTGTGTGGTTCAGTAGAAAACATGAGGCCAAGCCTAGATATTGCTCCAACCTGAACCAACCTTGTCGGAGAGGAGTTTAACTGCCTAGTCCTACATGGAATTACCAAATAGTACACTGACACCTATCTTATTGTATAGAAGGACGTACAGCTGAAATTGCAGAGGCGTAGTAACCATTAGGGAGGAGAATACTGGTGTAAAATGTTTCAGATGAAGGTAGCAGTTGGCCTACCACTCTGAACTCAGTGTTTGTTATGTATTGTGCTCAGAGTAGAAATAGAGTATAAATTAGTTCTGAAGTAGGAGGTACAACCTTCTTGTTTCAGGGACTGTGGTCCTAAAGTTATTGAGCAGCACCTGGTCAGAGCTTTGCTGAATCTAGAGGCTGACAGCATACTCCTGGGTCCAGATAGTGACCAGTGAGGTGTCTCCAGAACACAGGGAAGCAATCGAGCAGAGGAGTCTTTTCCTGCCGCCATCACGAAAGTTAAGCCTATGTGGCCAGAGGAGCTCAACATTATGTGTCCCCCACTAAAATTGACATTATAGTAAAACAGAGGGAAAATACATTGTTTAAATTGATAGGAACTGTGAACTGTTCCCCCTACTATTTCCAAGATAAACAAACACTTGAAGTCATGATGACAAATAACAACATAGCTTGAAAAACAAAACCAGTATTACCTCATAGTACTACTACAAAACTGACACACATAGGATAATACTAATAAAATATGTCACTACAAGGTTCATATTTATAAATTATGTACATATAAACTGTGATTACATATGATAGTGATTCCTGGTTCAATGTGTGGTTGAATCAGGCTATCTATTAGTGAAAGTACTTAATACATATATATTTGAAACTTTACCATTGACTCATTTAAGATAGTCTTATAAAGTGTTATATGTGTGTGAGTGTCACAGTGGTGTACAGTGTTGTGAAATAAAATTAAATTGTTTATCTGTCTGTTGTTGTTGTGACTTACACTTCGTCATTTACAAAACCCTAGACATTCAACGTAGTCATCACAATATTCCAGAATAATTCTGACTGAGGTATAAATATGTGGTAGCAAGTAAGGTCATCTGTAATACACCACACTTATTAGATACAGATACCTTCACAGCTGATCTCAGTCAGTACACTAAGTCCCCTATAAATATTTATAATATCCCACTTTACCACAGGTCCATAGCATAGCTGTTCTTGTGATGGTATCAGGGTCCCTTCTGAGGACGTGGCCAACCCAACTCCAGCGTCTGCCAGCTATAATGGTGTGCATGTCTTCCTGGTTACTCCGAATAAGTAGTTCTTGGTTGCTGATGGTGTTTGGCCAGAAGATTCGGAGAATTTTCCTTAGGCATGTTGTGTGAAAGGAGGACAATTTTGACATTTCCTTCTCTGTAACTCACCAGCTCTCTGCGCCATAGAGAAGCACAGAAAGCACACATCTCTGATATAATCCTAATTTTGTGCTTGTGCTGTACTGAGAGGACTTCCAGATGTTGTTTAAGCTAAAAAAGGCTGTTCTTGCTTTGTTCATTCTGTTGTTGATGTCCTTGCTTGCTCCACCGTCTGGTGTTACTATGCATCTTAGGTATGTGAAGGCATCTGTCTGTTCCAGTTGTTGATTCCTTACTGATATGTGCTCAGGGTTGCTCACATTGAGCGTCATGACCTCTGTCTTCTTTAGGTTGATGTTCAAGCCTACCTGCTGACTATACTTATTAAGTCTATCCTTTTTTTCCTGGATGTGTTGATGTGAATGTGCTAGCAGTGCGATGTCATCTGCATATTCAAGATCTTCCAATGTAGAAAATGTAGTCCATCTTATTCCTCTTGGACTGTCCTCTGTTGTCTGGCGCATCACCCAATCTATGACTGTCAAAAATAATGTTGTTGACAAGGGGCATCCCTGTCGTACTCCTGTTTTCACTTCAAAAGTTACATTACTCAATCCAACACTGCACGTAAAGTTAAAATAGAGGCTTTTTATGATGGAAACAATGCGGTTGGAAATTCCATAAGCAGTCAGAATTTTCCATAGACTGTCCCTGTGTATGCTGTCGAAAGCTTTTTCAAAATCAACAAAGTTAATGTACCGCTGTCTCTGCCATTCTGAGCACTGCTCTATAATGTTCCTGAGGGTAAATATATGATCTGCACATCTTCTGTTCTTTCTGAAGCCCGCTTGTTCTTTCCTCAGTTTATGGTCAACTGCTTTTGAAATTCTCTGGATGATTATCCTGCCTAGTATTTTGCTGGGAACTGAGAGGAGGGTAATTCCTCTCCAGTTGTTGCAGTCTGCAAGGTCGCCCTTCTTGGGCAATTTGACAATTATTCCTTTACTCCACTCTGTTGGTGTTGTTTCAGTTTCCCAGACTTGTGCAAATAGTGGTTCTAATAGTTCTGCTGCTAGTTCAGGGTCTGCCTTGAATAACTCAGCATTTAGATTGTCGTGACCAGGCGCTTTTCCATTTTTTAGCCCTTTGATAGCTGTGATGATTTCTTCTTTACGTGGAATGTCTGTATTTACGTCTAAGTCCCTTTCAGCCTCAGGAACATTCAGCTGAGTCTCTGGTGGTTCCTTATTCAATGTTTCTCTGAAGTGCTCTGCCCATCTTGTTTCCTGCCCCTGTGCTGTGGTGATGAGATTTCCTTGCTTGTCTCTTACTAACGTTATGTTGTTTGCACCTCGCTTTCCACTGATAGCTTTAGTTATTTTATAAACTGTGCTTTGTTCATTTCTCAGTGCTGCTTCTTCTGCCTGTCTTGCAAGGTCATCCAGAAATGCCCTTTTGTTGGCACGAGTTTGACGTTTTACTTCCTACTGTTCACTATATATTGCCTTTAACCTGGGAGACTTAGCTTCTGCTTTCTTCCTTTTCATTTCCTTTCTCTTCGCTATGGTGTTTAACGTTTCTGGTGTTATCCAGTCTTGGCTCTTTCTTTCCTGGAATCCCAAGCATGACTCGCTGCTTTCTTTGTATATTGTTGAGATGATGTTGAATCTCTGGTTTACATCATCGGTCTCTGTTCTTTCCTGGCTTTTGGTAATCTTATATCTTTTCTTTACGTCGACCATGAAAGCTTTTCTGGTGAGGGGATCCTTCAGTTTCGTCATGTTGTATCTTTTTTGTTTGACTGCAACTGGCCCAGCAGCTCTGAGTTTTACCTTCAGTCTTGCTACTACTAGGTGATGATCACTTCCCATATCTGCGCCTCTTCTTACTTTCACGTCTTGTAGTGCATGTCTCCATCTGCCATTGATCATTATGTGATGTATCTGGTTTTTGTCTCGTCCGTTTGGTGATTCCCATGTTAACTTGTGCACTTCTTTGTGTTGAAAAAGTGTTCCTCCAATGACCAGGTTGTTAATACTGCAGAAGCTTATTAATTTGCCTCCATTTTCATTTACTGTTCCACTACCGCATTTCCCCATTACTCTTTCGTTATAATTATTGTGTGTTCCAACTTTCGCATTTAGGTCTCCCATAACTATAATAAGATCGTACCTGGGTACAGTTTCCATTTCCTTTTGTACCTGTTGATAGAACTCGTCCTTGATCTCTTCATCGCTGTCATTTGTTGGTGCATAGCATTGTATAATTGTGGTGTTGGTGAATCTCCCTCTCATTCTTGCTCTTATTAGTCTGTTGTTAATATGTTTACACTCCAGTAAAGACCTTTCCATTCCTTTCTTCAGGATAATGGCTACACCTTCGTTGTGCTGACCATCCTCTCTACCAGAATAAAGTGCTGTTTCCCCTGTAGCTGTTTTCACTCTCCCCATCCCTGTCCATCTGCTCTCGCTTATTCCCAGGATATGTAGTTTGTAATTCCTCATCTCTGCTGTGATCTGTCTCAGCTTTCCTGCCTCATTCATAGTTCTGACGTTCCAAAAACCAATTCTGGTTTCGTGTTTTGCGGTCAGGGCATCCGTTTTCATGCCAGTGGCTTCCTTTCGGCTTTCATCACTGTCAGTCATTCGAGCCTGAGACTCCGGATGTCCGTCCCGAATCAAAGTTTTTCCATTTGTTGCCGTTTCCGTAACATGTGCGATGTTTTACATAGACAGGGGTGTCGGTCCTGTGCTAAAACCCCCAACCTGGAGGACCAGGGTACCAGCTTTTGTCTGACCCCTACCCACGCAGTACAGTCCAGCTTGGTTGAACCTACCAGGAGTAAAACTCCCACTGTCATAGCTCTGGGGATTATCACGGTACACAAGCTGCAATACCGGACCTGTCATAGCTGATATGTAAACACCTGCTGTAGTTAATCATTTTGCGTCTGTTCTTCCAGAGTAATAGGGTGTCGACTTAAAAAAATCAGCTCCTACATTGTCTCTTCCCGGAATGTAATTCACGGTAAAGGAATAAGGCGCCAGAAACAGACTCCACCTTAAAAATCTCGAATTTAACTTTTTAGATGCAGCCAAGAATGTTAAAGGCTGGTGATCGCTTTGGACAATGAAGTGTGTCCCATACAGGTAAGGTGAAAATTTGTCGATGGACCAAATTAGAGCCAAACATTCTTTCTCTATGGTCGAGTAATTCAACTCAGCTGCATTCAACTTCCTACTGGCATAGGCGACGGGTAAACGTTCCTCCGGCTGGACTTTTGATTGCTGCAAGAGAGTTGCACCAATACCTACACTGCTGGCGTCCGTCCTTAATACAAATTCCTTTGTGATATCGGGTAGCGTAAGGATGGGTTTGCTGGTGACGTTTGCTTTAGCTCTGTGTAAGCTTTTTCACAATCAGCATTCCATTGGATTTTGTCAGTCTGTCCTTTCTTCGTTAAGTTGGTTAATGGTGCACACAGAGAGTTAAAGTGGGGTATGTACTTCTGATAGAACCCACATAATGACACGAATGATCTCACATCTTTCTCCGTTTGAGGTCGGGGTTCCTTCTTTAACTTCTCTATATTCTTTGGGTCAGGAGACATATGACCTGTAGAAATAGTGTGACCTAGGAATTCCAACTCTTTACAACCGATATAGCACTTGGTTGGACGTGCAGTCAATCCGGTTTCTCTCAGTCTGTCAAACAACATGGAGAGCGCTACTATATGCTCTTCAAAGGTGTTTGTAGCAACAAGAATGCCATCCATATAGTTAGTGATATGGGGATTTTGTAGAGGTTCCAAGAATTTCCTCATCATTCTTGAAAAGATACTTGGAGCATTTTTCAGCCCAAAGGGTAGTACATTAAACTCGTAGTGTCCGTCTGATGTACTCAGTGTAGAGAAAAGCTGGTTGGTGTCAGGTAATGGGTCCACCTGAGATTCTGTGATAGCATAAAGCTTCTTGTAGTAAATACATAACCTGTGTGGTTACTGGTGTAACAGTAGACGTGTGATTTTGTTTTCTCTTTATCACTGCATCTACCTGTTGTTTTCTCTTGTGTGTTTTCTTGGTGGGCCTACGTCCGCAACAATGCTTCCCTAGGTCCTGTAATTGGTCTACGCTTCTGAATGAGGTTACCTGGTTACATTCTGAACAGGATTTCATATATCAACTTATGTCTTCAATTATTCCTGGCCAGTAATATCGCAATGCTATATTTTGACCAGTGGCCCCTTTTCCTCTGTGACCACTACCTGATATAGCATGCTCTTGTTCCATAATTTCCTCCCTGTAGAATTTTGGCACTACCAGCTGTCCATGCCTTTTAGGTCCTTTTCCAGCTTGTCTGTAGAGTAGGCCATTTTCCATATAGTAGTCTCCTTTCTCTGGAGGGTTATGGGCCTTTGGCAATTTGCCAAAACAAGGCTTCAATGTGCTGTCTGCTGTTTGAGCCTTTTTCATCTTTATACGATGAATGTTTATTGGATCTCTCTCCTCCTTTTTGATGCTCGACCTAGTATGGTTCTTTTGTTCATATTTGGTATAGTTTTGTGATGATTTGAAGTTTTCACCCTGCTTCTTCCTATTTCCTAATAATTCTGCCTGAGCTGCTTGATATCTCTCAGCAACAGTTACAATATCTTCCAATCTCTCTGCTCCTTGTTCCATGATAAACTTTTAAATGACTTTGTTTCATGTAGTGCACGTGTAAAAGCCACCTGCAGACTCTATCATGCTATTTAAGCAAGAGGTCTCTGTCACTCAGTACCACTATCTCAAGAAAATTCTGCCACTGGACAAAGTGATATTCTGCGGAAGAGCTTAATAGCAGTTGTAGTGCAAGAATTATTCTGTATTCGATCATTGGTCAGCACATTTGTTTTGTGCTTCCTGATGTGATTTGCTGCTGTCAGGGGATTACAATTTCCACATAATAAATATTACCAGGCAGTCTACGTCATACTGCCAGGTTTGAGTTATAAGGCCGCTGTGTGGATTACTTAACCACAGCCTAATGTTGAGAGTGTCTATCGCTCCAGCACATATGGGCTGTCGCCATTGCCATCCAGTTATTTTCGGCAACACTGTCCGACCCATTAACAGCCAGGTAACTCAGAGTATACGGGCCGGCCGATAGAAAGGATTCGTCGATAGCCAGTACTTGTGAAGCACACAATACACGTGCTGTTTGGGGTATACCACTATAAATCGATTTCTGTTACCTACACGTAAGCAGTAGCCTTGAGTTTTGGATCACTTACCTACAGAACATATTGCCGCCAGGTGCATTTTACCATCATCTCAACACATACGCGCTGTCGCCTTTGCCATCTAGTCAGTTTCGGCAACACTGTCCGACCCATTGATAACAGGTTGCCTCTGAGTATACTGAGACAACGACCGAGAGGAGTAGTCAGTTGACAGTACTCGTCACCTGATTTTATAGTTCAAGTCTTCATTATCCAGTATGAAGTGCCCCAGCGCGCCTACTGGATACTCGCTCGCCAGCAAAAGTCCTCGTCGTTTGGATAGATTTGCATCAGTGGGTGCAAGTATTTCTGCACTCGTTTTAATCTCCTTCACCTGCTAGTGTATCCTCCAGACACATGGAATTGTGAATGCATAGGATTTATTATGACACTCTTACAGAGAGAGTTTATCTCAGTATCCTGGAAATGTGACCCTATGTGGAACAGTGTAGTTGTTTTTCGTCTAGCAGAGAAAGTAACTTATTTACAAGGATTATTACCATAAGGAGTGGCCGTTTCCTCGCGAAACTGGGGCCAAACCCTTTAGTTAGATTTTCTTGGGAGTGAGAAAGTATACGGGTGTTGGTGGTTTGGAGTGAGACGTTTTGTCTGAGAGATTGACTGAAGTCTTGTGTTATTTTTCTGTGGTTGTAATATTGGCACATTCACTAGCCCTTCAGAGCTAGTGAAGGCATTACTTATTTTATTTTTTGGGGTTCAATGTTGTGGTTTCTGTAATAAATATATTTATATGTACTAAGCGGTCAGAATTCACTCTATTATCACTGTCACTTAATGTTTGCTGTTGTAGTTCTTACCGTAGTAGATTATTCTATTTGGCATTGGAGGACGGACGAGAGTAAACATCTTAAACTGAGTCCGAGTATGGCTGGGAAGTAGACCTAAGATATTTGATTATATCTCTCTTCTCTCCAGAAGTCCAACCTCTCTCCATATTTTTCATCAGTGACTTTAATTTTCTCTGCTTTCACATTATTCATTCATATTCTGTCTAAACTCAGACATTCGCTATTTCCATACTCGCGACAGTTCATAACTCAAAAGCTTTAGAAGAAAACCGTAGCGAATAAAAAAAAAAAGTATTAAATTTAGGGTCATTGATGGGTTCCATTTAAATTTCATGTCCATAACTCAAAAACTTTAGAAGAAAACCTTAGTGAATAAAAATAGTGCATTAAAATCAGGGTAATTGCAGCGTGATAGATAAGTAACTTCCGTTTTTAAAAAAAATGTTTATAGCTTCATAACTATTCATTGGCACATATGAAATAATGTCAACACAATGTGCAATAACTGCCATTTGACAGTTTCATTTTTACATTTGTTTTTACTCTCAGAAATAAAATAAATAAATAATGGCCAATAAACGGACATTAAAAAAGATAACAAAAAATTGCTGCCCGTCATGAAATCATGTGTTGAACAAAACGAATCTTACGTTCAGTTGTAAGGTTAATATGGCATAAAACTGTATGTAAATAAATAACAGATAGCTGCGTTTATTTTGACGTTTAATTCATCTAACGTTAGACAGAAGTGAAACAAAACAAATAATTTAAAAATACGAAGTAGTTTTCAAACACCTGATATTGTTCAATCAAACGCTTTGTTAAGCATAACTGTTGTTGTTGTAAGTAAAAAAAAAAAAAGGGGGGGGGGGGGGGGGAGGATCCCGTTACACGCCCATTGAGGCATATTGGTAATCATGTCAAACATGTTGCTACAGAATCTACTGCTGCAAGAGTATGTGAATGCTTTATGTAAGTTTCCTGCGTCATAGGGAGCGAACAGGAAAACGATGATAATGATGATGACTCACCAGCCGGGTTGACAACAATATCATATATTACAACTGAATTGAGTGAGATAAAGCGAAAGTGCTCCATGATCTAGACTTCGCAGTTGTCATGGCTCTTTACTGTATGCTGGAGCCAGGTAGAGAAGAAACTTGAGAACACTTGAAAAGAGATTAAGCTTGTGAGTCTTAAAATAAATACAGAAAAACGGCAGGAGGTTATGAGAATAACTACAGCTTATGACAACCTGACAACAATTGGTTAAACATTCATATAGAAGATGAACTCATACACTTAACGTCCCTGCCATTTAGATAAGGGAAGCACTTAAGGGATAGATATCAGAATTTAAAACACATAAGAAAAGATGGGGTTTTCATTGCTTTTGGGGGTATACTGAACTTGAAGTAGATAACTTGCTCAACATATAGGAACCTTCATGTAGAATATTAAGTATATTAATTGTAGCGCTCGAAAATATGGGCATTTTTTTAAGTTGCAAAGATGTGTATTCTGATAATTGCGCGACTGTTATTTAAATCAATTGAATGGGGGAAAAACACACAAATAGTAATACGTCTTACAAGGAGAAAGGACAAGAAAAAACTACGTTGCGGCCACAAGGCCTTCGTCAGCGACAGACAAACAAGAGACAGGAGGGAAAGAAAATGAGAATTAAGTAGAGAACATGAAACTATAAAAAAAAGAGAAAAAAACTCCCTTATGTCCAGTCACATGGTGAAGCAAGATGGCTGCCACTAAGCCGGAAAGCGGAAGTACATTAAAAACAAAAAAATAAGAAATAATGAAAACAAGGACTGGAAAAGAGTGAGGGGAAAATAATTTTATTAAGAAAAAATTAATTAATTAATTTTTTTTTTTTTAAATATTAAAAAAAAATTAAAATATATAAAGTGAGGGAAATCGATTTAAAAAAAAAAAAGGGTGATCGTATCAAAGTAGAAAGTCATAATACAACTGGGGCTAGGATAGAGAAAGGTGTCTCAGACAAAAGAATGTTGGTTATTCAAACCGTGTGGTTTAAGGCAACCCATAAGATGGATGAGGCGTTGTTCCTGGCGAAACCGACTGTTGGCGTCCGAGGAACAGGATCTGATGGCTGTCACCTGGATGTCAGTGGCACCGTGGTGGTCAGGGCCATTAAAGTGGATGGCCACAGGTGTGAATTAAAACATTTTTTTTTCCCATTCAACTGTTTTACCCCCGTCTTACGGCAGTTCTCCTCATATACTTATTTTTTTTTTCTTAACCAGCGGCACTTAGGCTTTCAGCCCTTCGGCCCAATGACATGTCATTGCGAGGCTGGGGAACCCGAGGACTTTCCTTCCAACCCGGTCAGGAGCTTCGCTCCTTCCCATCCACAGAGGGTTTATCACAGGAGCCGTTCAGGTTATTCAGTCAAATTTCCGGTCGTAAACATTCCTTCAAACGCCGACGCCCGGGTTTGAACCATGAACACCTGGTCGCCAGTACAACGCCGTAGCCATTACACCAGCGCGGCTCCCCATATACTTATTTAAATCAAGAGTTCTTGACCTTTCTTGTACCATGGACAAGTTTGATTGTCCCGTCAAGGCTGCGGATCCCTTTGATTGTCCAATGAAGACTACAGATCCCTTTGATTGTCCGGTGAAGACTACAGACCCCTTTGATTGTCCAGTGAATGTTACCGGCCCTTTCTTAGAAAAAATGCACTTAGATACATAATGAAAATTGTTGCATGTAAATAACACATTTTATTACAAAGAAAACTCGTTTACATAATAAAATTTAAAAATAATGTGTTAACAAAATATATATGTTTTTTTAAATGTCACAAAAGGGACCGAAGACGCAGCAAACGAGATGAAAGCAGTCAGCGACTCATAGCTTGACTGCTTACGTCAGGATCAGAGAACCAGAGCTGACCAAGACCCTGCTCCACCTCCATGTGGTGGTCCTGGAAACAGGCTGCACTACTGCAGTCCGGCTGAGAGAGTAGGGATCGAAGAGGGAAGGCAAACCCGGTCCCAAAAAATGCCGTGCTGAAGTCGGATGTGTCGGCCGAAAGGCGCAAATATCGCAGCTCTGCTGTAAACGGACGCAACGCAACCAACGTTCTTTTCAGGACGAACGAAGAAGAAGAAGAAATGCCACCAAAAACAAAATTATGATAATTTTCTGAATAAAAATTTTTGTGAAACTAAAATTAAAAATATTAAGTTATGTACACGGACTCCCTTGAATCAACTCATGGACCCCTAAAGGATCGTTGACTACAGGCTAAGAAGCTCATATTTAAATGATGCTACATAATCGTCAGTACGAAACTTTGATTCATGAATGTTAATGCTATACTGGAGCAGTTCTGAAATAAACTTAAAGGCTCTAGCTTAACCGGATCTATTCTTGTTCTTCGTACACTCTCAGACGTGTACTTGAATATTTTCAAAGCAAGCAGTCGTCAGCTTCAGGCTATTTGCATCTCCTATAGAGTTTTTGTTTTCTTCCGAAAATGGTACTGGTGTCGGCCATATGTGCTTTCTCTGTTCCTCATATGTTGGGCAACTTTGAAGCAGACGTTCAGCAGTCATTTTATCAGTGCCACATTTACACTCATCGGTAGTTCACATCTTTAGCTTGTTGAATAGATGATATCCCGATCTGTTGTAACCCGAGCGGAGTCTGAAGATTATCCCTTGTTCTCTTCTGGTGAACTAGTAATATGCATCATTTGTGTGTGTGTCCTGGATGCTCTGCATCCCATTTGTTTCTGTATCTGGTTCTGGTAAAACTCTTGGCCTCTACGAAAGTTATGCTTGTATCAGGTTGTGGTAGCTTTTCACTTTCCTTTGCCAATCTGCCAGCCTCTTCAATGCCGGGATTGCAACAGTGAAATTGGATCCATTGTACCACAACCATTTTGAATCGTTGACACAGTTTGTGAAGCACAACTCTTATATCATCTAGGTCCGCATTATTCTGGCTCCACAGCATTGCAACTACTGACAAGATGTCTGTGAAGAAAACAACTTGACTGTCGGTGCTTTCTTCTGCTATTTGAACGTCTGCTGCAGTTTTTAAGGTCTCTGCTTCTGCTCTAAAGTTACTTGAGAATTTTCGTGTTGCTACCGACATCTTTTTGTGTGTGTGTACCAGTGCTTAAGCGCAGAAGCACACTTCGATCTCCATCTTCTGTTGTATTTGTTGCATTTGCATCAATGCATGCATGGGCCCAGGCATTGCTTGGGTTTCCGTATCTATTCAATCTGTACAGTGAAAATATGAAGAAATCCATTGAGGACATGTCAAGAACATCAATTAGTGGACATAATATAAACAACTTGAGATACGCTGATGATACAGTCTCAATAGCAAAAAGTGAAAAGGAGCTGCATGAAATGATTGATAAAATAGTGACAGAAAGTGAAAATGAATGCCTTAGCCTTAATAGCAAAAAGACAGAAGTAGTGGCCATCTACGAGAAGAAAACAACTTCGCCGGAATGGACTGTCACAGTGAATGGAACAGTTTTAAAGCAAGTTAATATATCCAAATACTTAGACACGTTAATAACATCGAATGGAAGATGCATCTCTGAATTGAAGGGCCGAAAAGCAAAGAAAAAAGTAACATTCTATAAAATGAAATATATTTCATGCAACAACTCTTTGTCACCGCAAGTAAGAAAGAGAGTTATTCAGTGTTACATAGAACCAATCTTGACATACGGAAATCAACCATGGACAATTAGTAAACAAGTAGGAAACGCACTTCAAGCCACAGAGATGTGGCTTTACAGAAGAATGTTAAAAATACCATGGGCAGCTAAACAGAGTGTCACGGATTGCCTCCCCTGCTTTGCAGTAGTGGTCCAACAGTGACCAAAACTCAAGAGTTTTTAATATTGGCGTCCAAGGTATCTACCTGCGCGCAAAATTACTCTTGGCAGAGATGTAGACAGAAGGTTAATAACACTTCTACCTGAAGGGAGCTTTCACAAGATATTTCTAGAAGTCACGAACAATGTTGCCTTAGGCTGAACAATTGTTAACGCATTATATCTGGTCCGTCGCCTTTTGTGAAGGATTTAAGCAACGGTTTAGCCCGTTCAAGCCCCCAGTTGGTGTAATCCAACGAAACTCCTCTTATAAGGTATAGCTCTGTTTAAATGTAAATATATGTCTAAGTATTTACATACATATATATTAAATATACTGGCTCATACGTTTGCGTTCATACATATATCTGAATCAACTATTATTGTTTAGTTTTAAAACAACAGGTAACAAATTTAATATTGAATTAGTCTTAAACAAGTTAAAATAAATGTGGAAAGATTAGTGGAATTCTGATGGATATAAAGTTCTCGTCATTGAGACGTAGGTGGGAATTTAACCTTATATTTAAAGTTTAACTGAAATGTCCTTTTTGCTGGTGCCTTTTAGGTACCACTTAGCTTGTATGAGTGAGTTTTGCCGCCTACGTTTTCGTCACGTTGTTCTGGTGGTGAATGTACTTCTCTCACACGAGTGGCGTAGTAACTTTAGTACTTCATACAGTCTGATAGCTTGTAACCACGTACTTTTAGAAAAAATAGAAAGCCAAAAATGCCTCTGCTAAGTACACTGAGTTGGAAGTTTAACGGGCGCATCCTCTCGTTGTCCACCCACCAATGTTAATCTCTCAGAAGAGTTAAATTCCTGAGTTTACACAGTGCAACTCAAGAAAGACGAATAAAATTCACCAATATTCTTCTGGGTATTAACTTGGACAATGTGTCTGGACAGCGCGAGCGATGATTTGTGCATGAATTAACATTAACAAGTTACATAAATCTCAGAAAATGATATGCTACACTTGAGGCACATATGATGTATTCATCACTCCTCACTGCTCCAGTCGGAGTCTGGGGTCACCTCTGCTGTCGTGTTTTTCCGCACGACTGGCCAGAAGAAATCACCAGCGCTTGCTGTAGTGGTTCATGTATATAATATTTTCCTATGTTAAGGTTGCCAGCCTCATATATATACCACTTAGCAAGAAAACCAATTAAATTCACATTTGTAAAAGAAATGTTAACAACTTAAACTAAATTTTGGGAATACACAATCCCCCTGCACAGGTTTCAGAGGGACACGAGAAATTTTGGTGCATATGCTCTTGAATAAATTTCGTCTGAGAAATTCCTCTATGACGGTGTTCTGTAATACACTTTGCCTGGGAAACTAGTAAATCCTCTTCGACGGGTGTTTTTCGATACACTTGGTCTGGGATATTATTTCTCTTATGACTGATGATCCAATTCCTAGGTTTCCAGTCTTGTATTTATAAAGTCCTGGTCCCTGAAGTAATACAGTCTGTGTATTTAAAAATGAGAGTTTACTCTTAAGGTTTCAGAGTTGCCCAAATACTGCCCATCTGTCACTTTTGATATAGGAATTCTAGGGCCGATCCTTCTCTTTCTGGCTTCCTGGAAATTGCTCGGTTGAAGTCTCGCATTCTCATTTCAAATCACAGATTGTGTTTCCGCCGAATGTTCCAATAAAATTCATTGTATATTCGGGCTCTTACTTCGAACCAATCAAATCTCTCTAGCACTGTTTGAGTGGGGAAGTTTTAATTCAAAATATCCCTTGCGTGTTTAAAATAAATTTAAAATTCCACGCGTGACCTCTATATAATAATCATGCGGTAATATTTCCGCCCAGATGTCTACTCTGCCATCTTATTTGCAATCATGATACAAAGATGGCTCAGATGAGACGATTATCCAATTATCGCCTTTATCTGCGTGCCTCCGCCAGACAGATGTCTGGTCAGACAATGTTGTCTTCTTTCATCGTACGCACAATACCAGCTTGTGTCAACACAGTCAGCAGCTTTTCACTGGGGTCAAATGTTTGGACCGCCGCGTTTTAAAGGGTGGTCGGACTGAGAGAATAGATAAGCGTATGACAGGTATAATTACCTGGTATTATAGCATTTACCTTGCGGAACGTAAACAATTCTGCGTGTAAAGCAGATACGTCCGTAGGGGAGTAGAGTGTTAGAGACTTCACCCTACTAGATTCAGCATAGTGCAAAATAAGGGCAAAAAATTGCAAAATAATAAGCGAATTGAATGGGAGAAAGAGAAAAACGAAGAAAGAAATGATACTGATGGAGTGAGATCGCACAACCGTATCGTCACACAGAGTAATGAGGATGTTTTCAAAGTGGCCAATTCGCAAAGGAAGCTTATTCCTCGTGTTAAAAGGAAGCAATCCTCTTTCTCTGGGTATTGTGACAAAACGACTGATTACACTGGCTAACAAAAAAAATTTTTTTTTTCTTTCTCTAACATTTCTATGTTTTTCTGGTCAATTTTAATGTGCTGTTTTGAAATCTGCAAACCGTTTTTCTCTATCAGGTCGGGATCTCTAGAAATACGCAATTGACGTTTTTTAACAACGCATACAGTATTACAACATCATTTGTACAAGAAGTATAACAGTTAAGTAAGCTTGAATTTTTTTGCAGTCGACTTTCGTCGGTGAATGGCATGTGGTACATCGCGATGAAGCATTCAACAATAATCGGCAAGCATGGTCACACTCCACCGTCCTTGATAACGTGACTCCATTACGGCGATATCTTGATGGAATCGTTCTCCATGTTCATCGCAGACTTCGCCAAGGTTGTCAGGGAAAAAGTCAAGATGCGAATCGAGCAAATGGATTTTGAGAGACATGTTACAGCCCATATTTCTGTATGCATCTATGCACTGCTTAACAATATGCACATAGTCGACAGATTTGTGATTTCCCAGAAAGTTATCGACGATCGATTTGAATGCTATCCATGCGCGAAGTTCACTACCATGTAACAAGTTCTCGAATTGTTTGTCTGCAATAACTTTCCTAATCTGAGGTCCTACAAAGATACCTTCCTTTATCTTTGCATCGCTAACTTGCGGAAACTTTACTCGAAGATAAGTGAAAGCTTTGCTCGTTTTATCTAACGCTTTAACGAAATTCTTCATGACCCCCAACTTTATATATAACGGTGGTAAAATGATGCTGTCTTTGTTAACTAATGGTTCGTGTATTACATTTTTATGCCCGCGCTGCATACGATCCCTGATAGGCCACACCTTTCTTGCATAATGTTCCTGTCTGTTGCGGCTGTCCCATTCACATAGGAAGCAACAAAATTTAGTATACCCAGTCTGCATGCCCGTGAGAATTGCAATGACCTTTAGGTCTCCACAAATCCGCCATTGGTAGTCATTGTACTTTATTTTTGCCAAAAGTATAGCCATATTGTCATAAGTTTCTTTCATATGAACAGAGTAGACAACTGGAATTGATGAAAATAAATGTCCGTTATGCAATACACGGCTTTTAGACTAGTCTTGGAAGAGTTGATGAAAAGTCGCCATTCGTTGATTATGTGCTCATGACCGAGGTGCACCATTAGACCGTTTACATCTTTGCAATAGCAAATGTCATCATCCATCTCAAAGTATTGAACAAGTTCTCTGTGTCTGTGACGAAATTTAGATATCGGAGTATTGGGCGCTAAAAGATTCCATTCTTTGAGTCGCGAACCGAGTAATTCCGCTTGTCCTTTGGTAAGAGCGATATCACGTATTAGATCTGAAAGTTCTGAATGGTTAATTAAGTGAACACCATCATTCACCAGTATATAATGCGAGTCAGAATTAGTTTCTAAAGCAGGTAAACTATCACTTCCTGATGGTTCATTCACGTCCGACGGATATTGTACTGGTGGAACTGGGATCGGACATGTGATTGGATCATGAGGCACTGGTTTCGAAACCGATTCAATATTTGGATAAACCACAGACTTTCTAGTTTTAAAAGTGAAACCATGGATATTTGTCAAGCAGAAGTAACAATCAGTAGCGTGATTTGTCGGTTCACGCCATATTACTGGCACTCTAAAAGACATCGACTTATGCTTCGGCAATTTTCGTAACCAACCTGCCAATGTATTTGCACAAGTCGAGCAAACTGCATTTGACTTCCAAGATTTATTTGCATCATCAACTTTCGAATCGAAATAAAGTTCATATGCTTTCTTTAGCAATGGTGTAAAGTTTTTCTGGTGAACACGATCGGTAAAATATCCGCACACGTAACAGAACAGATCAGCCGAATTTCTACAACTTCTAAAAGCCATATTTCACTCAGAATTATTTCAAAATACAGTAACTATTTGAAAAATAGCGTAACATATGTCATGCATCTTTTAGCAGTATAAAAAGTAGAATTATTTTGCATTTTATTAATTTTTAATAAGTTATATAGTAAAAATGAAACGGAGCAAATAACGGTTTCCCAAAAATATATTTATTCACAAATATCTTAAGAACCCGATGTGATAGAGATAAACGGATTTCAGATTTGAAATCAGCGCAAGAAACTGACCTAAGAACACTTATTCTTATATAAGAAAGAAAAATGTTGTTTGTCAGTGTTATTTGTCGTTTCCAATCCGCCCCTTCTCCTTTTTCTTCTAAATTTTTTCCTGGTTCCACAGGCTATATGTATTTCGTTTCTTTACATTGTTCTAATGGACTTAGTAACCCTATTATTCCCATCTCAGACACCCACCCCGAAGCGTGGCTGGGGTTTTCTTTTCGTTTGTTGCTCATTATAAATGCATCGCTCGATTTTTGGCGGCCAGCGACCGGCGATTGTGGTAATCTTACCTAAGACGCATGTGCAGTCTGCCCAACTAGGGGAAGGCTCTTCGCTTAACAGTGTTTTGACCACTGGCCGAGTAAATAGATTATTTGAAGAACGAACCACTGTCTTACTAATGCTGGTAGCGTGAGTGGCGCAACGAGGCAACCCTTTGATTCCTGGGTATTCCCATTTTCATCTCCATTTCAGGGGACAGAAACTCACGTTCGTTCTGAGACTTCGATAGCGGCCCTTGATAGCCGTCCCTTTCTTATGGCGGCTGGCGAGAGATAATATTATGTCTTTTGCAGGGGACTTTCTAGTGTCTGTTGTCTTCTGATGCAGACTCTAGAATAAAGTTATGTTGCTCTGGATTACGCTTGTAAAAACATAGCGACCGAACACCTGCGAAAACATGCGATGCCAGATGTTTGGGTCAGCGTCTGATTTTAGACTATAAATTTAGATAGTTTTACTCTTTCAAGCACCCTCGTGAATTTTACCCGCCCTCTGATGATCCAAATGAGACACATACGACTGTGGGCAAAAGTCTTGACTTGTGTCGGAAAAATTCTTGGCATCGCGGGGTATCTTGACATTTTGTAATATAATTCATGTTAGCTTTAATATATATATCTGATAGCAGTGTGACTTGAATTATTTTAGGCGATTTCTCCCCGGTAACTAATTCAGTACAAATGCAGCGCCGTCTACAGCCTAAGCTAACAGGTGCTTAAGCCGTTATGAGTCTCCTGGTGTTATTGTTTACAATGGGTTAATGGTAAACTTACTTTAGGGAAACGTCAGTGGTGTACGTTACTCACTTAAACTTGACAAGTGACGACTATTCACTTTTACAACTGAACTAGAAGAGGTAGTCACTTATTACTTTCTGAGAAAAACTTCTCGTGGTTGAGTGTGGAATTATGATATGCCTACTTATGTAGTTAGACACCAGTTTAGAACTTTCACGACAATCCAGAAAGCAGCCACCGGCCAGGGAAATAATTATATTCTATGTTTAAGTCGCCGTGTATTATAATAGCATTATAACATTGCATTTTTGGTGTATTCTATTTGTGGGAAGTAATTACTTTTCCTTTTGTGTATCGACCCCACGGGGCGCATACAATTTTATTGTGTAATGTATTTGCTGCTAATATTTTATGTATGTCAAGTAATGAAATGATTAATAGTACACCCTCTTAACGGGAACTACTTGGTTGGACAACCCATATGTTGAGTTGGAGGAAGACATCGAGCAGATTGTTTCTGTCAGATCACATGCTGAGATGTACATGTAGGCACAAGATATTTTAGCCTATGTAACTGCAGGCTGATAATTGATAGAGTGGAATTAACAGGAGGACAACGCATGTGGATAAAGACAGCATCGAGATTTACCTAGCATAATTATAATACACATACTAAATGGGGCATAGCCGTTTATTATACCATTGTTATGATTGTATTTATTTGCTTGATGTAAAGGTTGTTTGTTTTGGTCTCAGTTCCAGGGTACCCCACTGTTACAGCTGGATCTCAGTTAAGGAATGTAGCATGCTCCTCGACCTCACGGTTCCAGTAAGCAACGAACACCACGAGTTGTCATAACGTACCTGAAATTGCAACCCTCTTCACATAAGCCCTCTAACGGGAAATTTAGCTCATGCAGTATACCTTGTATAATCAGCAAATCTTAAATCGTATTGTGCAGTACTGGTTTACTACTCGCTGATTTAATACAAGTCAGAGCTTCAGTGGCATCCAATATCTCATCTTGCTCATCTTCACCAGCTGAAATTGAAAACATCTGACTGTGTGCTTAAACTGAGCGCTCAGTCACAATAAAGTTCAAACCAGCCCAACCGGATTTAAGCATCAAGCACGCAGGCCTATTTCACGCGCTGTATAATAGCGCAGCGGACAGCTGTCCTAATGTGACCTCGTGTTGTATACTTCTGATCAGTCAAAACCCCCGCCCGTATTTGCGGTCAGTGGAAAGAGATAAACCTACAGCTTATCGTGTTAGTAATTTGTGAAGGCTACGCAGGGATAGCGTTTGCTCTTCCCCAGTGGATTTAGTATACTCCTCCAGTCTGAATAGAGACTTAAGACACTATGATAGCGTTGTATCGTACACATACGACCGAATGATTTATCTCTGGGTTTAGTTTATGGATCGGGGCAGAACAGTTGGTTTTGTTCCCTTGATGTGTTTCTGTAATTGCTAAATTGTTGTGATTTTGCTGCATTTCTTTTTTTATATTTTTATTTGGTGTGCTGGAACACTTGATATATTTTCTACTTTTAACTCTTTAAGCCCCAAGCAAAAACGGCCACCCCAGTGCTTTTGTATTGTTGTTGTTTGGAAAAAAAATATTTTTTAAATGTTCATATGCATAAATATGAGTTATTTAAAATGAAAGTACTTCCTGTCGGAAATGACGTTTTGGGTTGTTAACATTGGAACAGAGCTCTAGATCTAGACAGGAGCAAAAAATCCGAAGCCACTTAAATGGCTCCTGAGCCACTATAGTGGCTCTTGGGGCTTAAAGAGTTAAAGAATTTAATAAATTTTAACCTTTTGTTACTGCGCTGTTCATGACCTTTCTCCTTACAAATTTAGCTTTTACTATATTCTCGATCAGTCTGTGAGAAAGAAGAGAGAGCGGGTGATTTGTAAGATTATAAGCGAGTGTGGGCTTGGCAAGAGAGATAGCTGTAATAGCCCTCCTTCCAGGTTGTCATACAGTCACCCTATTTTCACATATTATCGGTGTCTTCTCTATAAATCTGACAGTTCACTTACTTTGCCGATTTCACTAAAATTGTCTAACTCGACAAATATTTCTAAATACTCACACGCTCGTAACAGGTATGTTATGAGAAAAAGAAAGCTAGAGTATATCACGAGAATAGAAAAGATAGAAAGATAGAAAGATAAAAGATAGAAAGATAGAAAGATAAAAGATAGAGGACGACAAAGATACTGGACAGCTTAACATCATGGCACGGAAAGAAGTCAGCAACATAATTGATAAATAGTACTGGAGACATGCAGTTGTAGAGAAACGTACTCGCCTACGCCATCAGGCATCGTACTTAAAGAAAAACTGAAATGGCGGTAAAGATAAAGCTATTCCTGTAGCAGATATTGTTATAAAGGAGTGAAGTGTTAGAGACCACTGTAAAGATCCTACTTTATGAAGGGGGGGGGGGGGTGGGGGGCAGGTGGGCGTGAGCAGAGTCAGTTGATAACATTACCAGGCAGTCCTTGTTCTGGAAATCCCCAGTGTCATAGAAGTGGAGGTAGACCCCAAACAAATACACGAGGAGAAAATAACTGGAGACAGTAGTGAAAATGGTGTGGAAGACGTGGACAAAATTGAGCTGATGGCACGTGATAGGAGCACGTGGCATGAATTTGTTGCGGTCTATGCTCCTTGGGGAGTCAAAGGGTATTGAGTGATTCATTGAGAGTCAGGTACTCACTTACTGCCTGGTAGACAGGGGTGTTACTCCATCAGTTTTCGAACTCCGAGCTCGGCAACCTTTCCACGAGGGGCAAGCATTCCATATCTAACCACTTTGCCAATTGGAACCTCCTAATGATGGTGCCAGCAAAATTGAATACAAATTGGTGAGAGATAATGGAAGTTCATTACAGGGACTAGAATATGATCTCTTATTACGGACCTTGAACAGCAAGGACACAAACTATTTTTGGGTTGATGAGCAGAATAATGTACATTGCTCTGTTAGCCCTTTACATTAACACCGATTTGTTTTCATTGAACTATATCTGATTAACATGCAACATAAGATAGGCATGTCACTTACATAAACATTGGACCAAAATAAAAAATAAATAAAAAAAACTTGTATTAGCATTATATGCACATTTGTATATCATCAATTGATGTTACTTAAAATTAGTCACGCCAAATTGTTATTATTATTCTTCATGAACCAATCTAGCTGGAGTAGGAGATCATGTTTCTTCATAACTTTCTGTCTCCGTTGCTAATTATTAATTTTATTGTTGACTTCTTGTCGTGACACGATATATGCTCTGTCCAGTGCGTTTGCTCTTTGTCGTCTTCTGTATCTTTTTCTCGCAGGGAATTCCATCTTTCCTCTTCTCATAACGTACCGAAAGACGATAGCCTGTTTCCTTCTTATTTGGTTAATGAGCTTCCTTTGCACACCGGCTTACTTCAGTACGCCCTCATTAATCTCTTTATCTCTCACTGGTGTTCGTAACGCTTTTTTGGTAATACCATACCTGTGTGGTCTCAACGATGTTCCTGTTTGTTAATGGGAGGAGCCTGTCCGGTGAATCAACTGAGTGGTGATTGGTTTAACGGCCTTTAGATACAGAATTAGCTGCCAATCATCATCATCATCATGTTCCTATGCGCTTCTTACAGAATATAGAGCCGCCACTGCTGCTGTACCCCTTACAAGAATCATGGACCAAGCATTCACATGCTCTTGCAGCAGTGGTTGCTATGGTAATTTGTTTTATTTGATGATAATGCCAGCAACTTCATATTAGTTGCCATGTACGACATGCCTGAAAACTGGTCATGTTCTTTCTTTGTCACTTCTGAGAGCCCGGGAAAAACACTTCTGTGAATACTGAATAAAAAACCGGGAATAAAAACAGGTAGTTAGCACTGGGAGCCAGGTGGGTTGGGGAAGGGAGAGCGGGGACAAATATTAGCCGAGTCTTAATATCGCTTTCATCCATAAAAGCTTTGTTAGCGACGTAACTTCTGTAATCTGGTTTCATGACGTCGAATTATGCGGCTGTATTGAGGTAGTTCCCAGTACTTGATGTTTCCATAACTCGTTATTTTGTTAGTTTTGGGTTGCCTGCCCTAGTCCAACTCACAGATCTATAGGGTCGGTTTTACTCTGTCTGATCTCCAACAAATGATTTTCAGCTTAGTTGAACCAGCCAGGAGCTGAGATCCTCTGACGTAACTGAAGGTACCCACAAGGGACATTAGCCGTCTCGCCACGTCAAGAAGGAGTATATGGGTGGCGGTTGATTGACTACACTACGGCCACAATCTCGATATTTATTCTCTCCTAAAACTTACGAGTAATTGAAGTTCATATCATTAATTCATTTTCTTTTGCGTACCTTACGAAGCATTGTGCCATCACTCCAGCTTGTCCCTGTGTGTCGGTTTTGTCTCCCCTGCTCTACAGTAGTGGCCCATTAATGGCCAAACTCCGAGAACAAGGATGAGGGTTTTAAAAGGAATCAACCTTCGCTAAAGATTACTCATAACAAAGATGTGAATAGAAGAATGATGATTCTGTTCAAGTGAGCCCCCAGGAATTTTACAGAATGGCAAGCATAACAACTGAGATCACCTAAGCCGTTATGAACTTATTATTCTCCGCCCCTTCTGTGAGGAAAATTATAGACTCGTATTTTCTGAGCCCACAGCTGAAGGTGATTCAGCAAAAAATTAATTTAGTAGCTCTAGGTGGTATTGCATTTATAACTACATGAGCCATACGTGTACACACATAAAAATCACTCAATAGTGATTAATCCAACTACAAGTGGGAGCCGCGCTGGTGTATTGGCTATGGCGTTGTACTGGCGACCAGGTTTTCATGGTTCAAACCCGGGCGTCAGCGTTTGAAGGAATGTTTACGACCGGAAATTTGACTGAATAACCTGAACGGCTCCTGCACATAAATCCCGTGTGGATGGAAAGGAGCGAAGCTCCTGACCGGGTTGGAAGGAAAGTCCACTGACCCACAGCCTCGCAATGACATGTCATTGGGCCAAAAGAGCTGGAAAGCTCGAGTGCCGCTGGTTAGAGAAGAAAATAAAAATCCAACTATAGATTTATATTTACAGATACACAGGTTTAACAATCACAGTTTTGCTTGAACTAAATCTACCAAGCATTACACGCAGCAACTCAGACATAAGGATTCTGCTTATGTAAACGACTATGCTGACATTCGTATTGTAGCAAACTTGCTAACGCTCCCAACATCGGCGCACAAGAGGCTTTATATTCGCCTAGTCGGATTACCTCATAGGGCTCCAGATCGCCTCTGGTCTCTAAGCCCCAGTGTATTGGGCAAGTTAGTTTTTATTTTCGGTGGATTACATGAAAGCATAGTTCACTCTGGCACCTTCGTCAGATAATTTCATTAGTCACTTTTCGACCTGAAAACGCTGTTTTTTTCTGAAGCTGTCACCTTTCTCCATGGAACCACCGAGATGTAACATAGTCTACGCCCAGAGAGCCCGAACAACTCTCAGTCGACAGTGCTACGATTACTCACATTTTGGATTTGTTTTCACCCTCTAGGAGGCAGAGCATTTACTTCTACATTTACAAGCTAAACACGGGATTAACTACATTGTGTATCTGTGTAGTAGTCTCATGTGTGAGAGTGATGTCCCGTTCTGTGTCGTGGCCCTGTGTGTAAATTTGGTTCTGTGTTCTATGCAAATTTACTTTAATACTTAATGTGTCATGATAACATAATTTAATTTGGGTTTTTTTTTTTGGTTCTCAAATTAGACAGGTAGATAATATTGTTTTCATGAGCTACCTGATTTGCATACCTTAATAGATATCATTTTTTAGTGTGTTTTTTTTTTTTAAAGAGAGGAGACATAACCAATCATAATTATCCCAATTAATTATTTGTCTCTCACTATATTTGTTGTAAAAGTTATAAAGAACGTAGACAACTACGTCATAAAAGTGTGGAGGTGAACCCTAGATAGAGGTCACTTAGGAATATGTATATATATATATATATATATATATATATATATATATATATATATATATATATATATATATATATATATATATATATATATATATATATTAGCACTTACTCCGATATCGAGCGAATTAACACACAGGCTTGATTCACAAAATGGCCGAAACTTATTGCAACTGAACTAGTTTAAGATGCAGTTATCCCTCATATAAATAAAGTTACAGCGTACTGAATCTTTCTACTTTTTCCAAATAAGGAGGATCCAAAGGTTTGGGCGTTCAGTACTAGTACGGGAGTTTTACACTCTCTAATTTTAGCAGTTATTCCTAATCCTGCGTCCTGTCCTATAAGGAGTCGTGATTACGCGCTCTTATTTTGGCTGAATGTGATCTCTCCTTGACGAAGATGGAATATGCAGTGAACTAGTCTTACTATGCTTTAGGTTATGAGCGAAATTTTGTGGGCTCCCACGCACATGTTTCTCGGTTGGGGAAAACTCCAATCAGAAGTAGTTTATTTTTAGATTTTCATGCTAAACCAACCACAAATAAGTGTCTGATTTTAGTAGGGGTTTCCCATACCCTCATGCTAAACATTACTACATGACAATATAAGATATTTCCCTTTACTGTTTTCACACTCACCTGAACGTACACCATGTCTTGCCACTTCTGTGTTACTGTCGTGTTTGCCAAAATCGACACATCATCGATCTATCACTGATAATCACTTACAATGTGTTACTTTACCACAAAAAAGTCACCTGCCGGAAGTGTTATATCCTTTCTCATATTCCACTCCTTTCCAGAGGATCATGTCTGCAAAATTAGCACATTACCTTAAAAAACCATCTGTTGCCCAAGTTGGAAAACCCGAGATAACATGATTTTGCTGCAATTTCAGCAAGCCATATCCCCGAATCCGCCATCAATGGTACCGATACCTTGTAGCGGTATGGCAGCTTGTGTACCCTGACAACCCCTAGAGCTATGCCAGTGGGAAATTTACTCCTGGTAGGTTCAACCAAGCTGGACTGGTCTGCATGGGTAGGGGTCAGAAAAAAGCTGGTACTTTGGTCGTCCAGGTTGGGGGGGGGGGGGTATTAGCGCAGGGCCGACTCCCCTATCTATGGAAAAAATCACACATGTCACCGAAACGGCAACAAATGAAAAAACTTTGATGCGGGACGGACATCTGGAGTCTCAGGCTCGTGTTGGGTCACTGTACGAAGGATGGCCGCCGACCGAACAAAGTGGAGTCAGTTTGTTGCTGCCCTACAAGACGCCACCAGGCGTGATATCCACTGACTGCTGTGACGGTTGGCGTCTATGGATCAAAGAAGAAGAAGAAGAATGTTCCTGAATCAAACGTACGTTATGTACATTGTCCGACACAAGTCTGGTTTTTTTTTCTTGTGCCGTCTGGTTTAAGAAAGGATTACACCGTTATCTCTCAGATGTGAGTCTGGCTTAACAATAATTATGGGATGTAGGTAGACTTTTAGTCCGTCTAGTGTTGACGATTAATCCAAAAAGCACGTCGACGTGGCTACAAAACAGCGCAAGGGGTCAGGTAAACCGGATTGTGAGTGGCAACGTTAAGATAATCCGAGGAGAAAATAATATCGAAAGATAAAAGCTCAAATAAGACCATGAGAGGATGAAACAAAAATAAAGAATAGCACAGGCCAGGGGCAAGATGGCCACAGAAAAATATAGCGACTGATATAGGACTGGTCATACCCTGTTAGGAAGCCTGAACCACACATCAACATTCTCTTGCAGCAGTGATTTGTGTGTCAATTTGTTTTGCACGATGAGGTTGCCAGCCCCAAGCACAATCTCGTATTTGTCGCCTTGTACGACATGCCGTATAGTGTAGTAGTCCATAAATGTCTTTGTCTCTTGAGAGTTCTTCCTCGTTTTGTGCACCTTAAGGAGAATGGAGCCACAACTGTGGCTTGTTCCCTTGCAGGAAACCTGCACCAAGCATTGACATGCTCTTGTAGCGGTGGTTTCTGTAGCTATTATTTGCATGATGAGGTTGCCAACTTTATGTTAGTCGCCTTGTACGGCATGCAATGCGCACACAAGTATACGTATAAACTCATGTGTATGTGTGCGTGTGTATTAGTATGTATACTTGTATTAAGTAAATGTTTACAGTTTATCCCTATTCTTCATTCTTTGTCATCTGCGTTTTTCTCAGGGGCATTTAGGTTATATGATCTTGACAATGATGGCTATATAACACGTGATGAACTATTGGATATTGTAGACGCAATTTACCGGATGGTGGTAACTATTTGTGTTTGTACTCGTGTTTATTGTCATCATCATCACCATCATCATCACAAAGCTATAACTATCGCAACTTCCTCATCGCAACATTAAAAAGAAACAGCTAACAAAAACCACCCAACATTACACCAATGACACCTTTAGAATTCTTTCATTTATAGCTATTTATACAATTATGTGATCTAGAAAGTAGATTGTTATGTTAAAGACGTTACGTGATCTAGAAGTTGTGTTAAACGCTTATGTGATATAGAAACTGGATTGTTATATTAGAAGCTTTATGTGATCTAGAAGTTATATTGTTACGCTAAACGCCTTATGTGATATATAAACTGTATTATTTTGTTACACGCCTTATGTGATAAAGAAACCAAATTGTTTATGTTAAAGGCTTTATGTGATAGAAAAACGGGCGTGTTGTGTAATAGGCCTTCTGTGATAAAGAAACAGGATTTTTATGCCAAAGGCCCTATGGAATATCGAATTTTAATTTTTGGTTTAAATGCCCATGTGACATGGTGTGGTCACGAACCAAAATCGCAAGGGCTATTAAAGATTTTCCATCACAGCATATTACCAGGCAAAAGAAAAGCGGCAAACAGAGAACGAAACGCACTGACGTGTAAAATAAATGGACCAGTCTACGGGTCGCGAAACTAAACAGAATTACAAGCGATATAATATACTACTGGACAAAAGTTAAGGGTCGCCATTCAATTTAGACAAGGTTTATATAATTGATTGGCAAACTGTAAAGACAAGTGAAAATGTCATTAAAACTGAGCTCAGAGAAATGTGTATACATTTCTGTGTGCACTAGGTTAATTTTTTTAAAATGTCCAAAACTGGGTCACTTTAACCCGCACGTGAAAATTGCCATTGTTGCTGCAAAAACTCGTGGTTTTTGCAACTCGCCCCACTAGTTCAAAAGGAGAAAAAGTGAGTTGAATTTGAATACACGTGGAAAAATGATCATCGGTAAAGAGTGTTCACCGTTGGTATGCTATAAATCAGTATGACAAGTGGTCGAAATGATCACTGCATTAGCCATGTCACCAAGGAGAAGTCTCAGCACTGTAGACTGTGGTCGAGCCATGGCATGGATTCAGGATGGTCAATCTGTTCGTCATGCTGCAAGACGTCTAGCAGTGTTCCACTCTACCATTCAGAGACTTCTTGAGAGATTTCAAGCTACCGGACATTTGGAAAATTGACCCTGCTCAGGACGTCCTCGGTGTACAACCAGGCGAGATGACCGAATCATTTCGACCACTTGTCATACTGATTTATTGCATACCAACGGTGAACACTCTTTACCGATGATCATTTTCCACGTGCTTTCAAATTCAACTCACTTTTTCACCTTTTGAACTAGTGGGGCGTGTTGCAAAAACCACGAGTTTTTGCAGCAACAATGGCAATTTTCACGTGCGGGTTAAAGTGACCCAGTTTTTGGACATAAAAAAAAAAAATTAACCTAGTGCACACAGAAATGTATACACATTTCTCTGAGCTCAGTTTTAATGACATTTTCACTTGTCTTTACAGTTTGCCAATCAATTATATAAACCTTGTCTAAACTGAATGGGCGGCCCTTAACTTTTGTCCAGTAGTATATGTGGTTACACTAGGGAGACGAAACCGTCTATTGGGTTCTAATGGATATGTGCAATAGAACAGTCCAACCATGTCCAACTTTGAGTACCAAGGCTTCTCAGTTAGCAATTACCTTCAAGTACCAAGGGATTTTGTTAAAAAATTTCCTTTTTGGGGTGATGAAATTTAATAACTGAGACCGAATAAGTCAACAGATTGACATGATACTTTCAGGATGTTGTTGGAAGTGGATAAAGCGTCGCGTGCTGACCTAGTTTTGTGTTCAGATGTAATCATGGCGGCCATTTTGAATTTTAATTAGGCAATAGACAAAATTTGGCATGCACTATTGACATATTTATAAAAAAATATTATAATCAACTCAAAACTCATCAGAATTTTCTAGATATAGAATTTGTAAACATTCTTTCTAAAAAGAGCAAGTATAATATGCTCTTGAATGATACGGGGCTTTAAAAAGCGATTTGAAATGGACACACAAATCTCCAGTGTCTACAATGTCAAAAGAGAAATATTCATGAGGTACTGACATGATTTCATGCAAAGAGAAATTTAAAAATACATACTTGTCAAGTTGCTTTAGCTGGATGCGTTAGTCTAACATAAAATATGGTCACAGATGCAATTATTGTTGCTTTTTCTCTGGTCTTGGGAACCTATTTCCTACCTAGCGACTGCATTGTCCTCACACTTATGAAAAATTGAAAAGCAGGGCACAACGCAGAGTGGTTTTTCATATCCAGTAGAAAAGAATATTTTATGGACTCTTTAAGTCAAGCAGAATTACAAACAATGCATCTTGGTTGATGTCAAGTGTCTTCATACTGCTGTGAGAATTATGTTCGGCGACGAGTCTGTCAGTTTTCACTGAAGCACCAGTGGCATGAACTTTCTTGTGGTGTCAACTTCTTGCATAATCTGATACCAGAGCTTCAGCAAAAAGTAATTCACTGTTCTTTGATTGAAGTGATCTACACCACCCATTTGTGATTATAAACATCTGCCATGACAGGTTTTTCCAATGTCATAAATCCCCCTAATGGTGTCTGGATCTGAAACTTTGGTCAGCAACATTGCTTGTGTGGACTGTGCTGAGCAAATTCACACTTCTTTGTATCATGCCACGTACATGCACCCATGTTTACCGACCTAGCAAAAACAGGTAAACTGCCACGCTTCATCTTTATGTTTTTTCCCCCTCAAAATTACATGAAACCCTCTTCTACTTTCTGTAACAGTCTAATCCTAACGCTCACATGGGGGTCAGCAAAGTCCTACAAGTTCCACTGAAACTAATCAGCTGCTTCTCTGCCACACACCCTCCTAGTAACAGGTCTTTTTCTACGCCCCTGATTCACACTATAACCCTGAAAATCGCCATCACCACCTCTGACACCTTCACGAATACTAGAAATAGATCTGTCACTGTCTGTTTCAGTAGTTTTAGGCTGCCCTGCATGAAATATAGACCAACTGTTGTCACTTTCAAAGTCCAGCTGAGAGCCAGAATCCAAATCATTGCTACATTCGGCAGTTTCACTCATTTTAAAACAAATTTCCACACAAATATGAATCAAAACACGTGAAAAAATGTCCAAGCCGCCATTGACCATTTCTCAATAAAACTGAGTTACTTCCCTTTACTTGCGTATTTTCAGACAGCTACTATGATAACTTTTTATACTAATGCTATATGGACGCCAAAAGGCGACCATGTAACTCTATGACAAATAGGGCCTGTCGCTAAAAGACAACCATGGTACTCAAAGTGTTAAAAAATTTACAGGCGTACACCATTTTCAGTGAAATAGTAATATTATCAATGCCATTAAAATCATGTGACGTAGTTATTATTAAGAAATTAAAAGAGGCCGTAGGTGTGCAATGAGGAAGGGGTAGGCAGTTTTCGTCGAAACAGATCATCTACAAACCAAATTACCATACTGTGCGCAATAACAGGACAGAGCGCAAAATTGAAATTACACCACGTTAATTTGGATTTATGGACTATGGCAAGCTCTTCAGAAGTATAAGTTAAGAAATAAAACTTTAGAAACTGAGAGGACATATTTAAATGTCCCCTAAGTTCATTAAAGTGCTGGGAGCAGGTCAACTACTTTAAATACTTTGGAGCTGTCAAAGACTGAAAGGGAGACAAGTCAGAAGAGTTGGCTACACGAAGAGCAACAGTTAGGAGACTTTTGTTTTAGACCATAAATCGAGGATTCCTCAGCAACAGAGAAAATGGCAAGAAGGCGAAGATGGCTGTATTCAGCTCCGCCTATGTTCCAGTCTTGACTTATGGATGCGAGTCTTGGGTAAGGGCTACAACCCACGAAAGCCAGATCTAAACCTCAGAAATAAGGTATCTGAGGAAGGTGGTTGAAGTAACTAGAAAAGACATTGTTCGTCTCTGTAGACCCAAATGGAACAGTTTCAATTACGATGGTTTGGCCAAGTCTACAGAATGGGAGAAGATCGGCTACCACGACAAATATGGGAAAACAAGAGCCAGGGAACCAGACCTCCAGGACGCCCTGCTACGCTGAGAGAGCAACATTAGACAATCTCTGAAGGACTGGGGACTATATTTGGAACCAGACCAGGAGGAAGACAGTCGATAGGATAGTATGGATCTCTCTGGCAAATCTCTACACCCCAGGGTAGAAGAAGAACGACTAAGTAAGTAAGTTCATTAACCTGACAGAAAAAACAAAACATATGAGGACATGACATGCAGAGTACTTCAAGCAAGACAGCTTACATAATCCTCTTTGATAAGAATTGAACTACCTCTCGTCATCATTCATCTTCGTCCGTCCTCCTCATCCCTTATTTCTCTCCCTATGGAGCATAGAACCATCACAACAACAGTTCCCATTTAGAAAACTTGCACCAAAGCACGTTTGGGCTCCTTGTCGTGAAACGAGTGTAACCCACTACTTTGTTAATCACTATGTCGAGATACAGATTTGCTTCAACTAATCAACGAGCACCGTTCACCAGTCTCTGAGACAGAATAAATTAACGGCCATCATGTTCACGCAAGATGGCGGATTAAAACTGAATAAAATTAGGCTGTACGGCGCTTGGGACCAAACTGCAGGAAACCAATCAGCTTGCTCCGCCAGGAACCAACCGAAAGCCTTGCTTAAGAAGTCACCTACCTATATAATCGGGCGAGATTTTAGCTAAAAACACGCAACACCGAACACGTAGCCAGAGATGACCGACTGTGTGAGAGAAGCTGTCACCTTGATTTATAGCTTACCTGAGGGCATCGACCTGCAGCCTGCTTTACTAAGTCGCGTCAAAAACTGGCCTGTTTGAATCTTAGAGGGTAAATATATTTACGATAACCTTTAGGAAAATAGGCTGGTAGTTGTTGTGTGTCATTTATACTACCTATCGGGTTACTGATTGTATCTTGGGGGAATTAAGTATAATGATTGTATTTCCTATTATGATTGAATAGACGAAGACTAATAGGACTCATACCTCAACCTATTGTCTCCTATACTTCAATCTATTATCTCAGACCAACTGAAATATAACCAAAACAGTCCTTGTTAGGACTCAACCTATTGTCTCCTATACTTCAATCTATTATCTCAGACCAACTGCAATATAACCAAAACAGTCCTTGTTAGGACTCAATCTATTGTCTCATCTAACTCCAATCTATTGTCTCCTATAACTCCAACCTGATATATCACCAAACAGTCCTCGTCGCATATACTCCTATCATAAGAACATAACGTTATTGTTAGGATATATGTTACCAGCTTGTATAGCACTCGTCAGAGAGGGCCTGGTATATTATAGGGGGAAGGAAATGGTTGTATCACACCTAAATGTACATATTATTGGATGTCTTGAATTTATATTATGGGATGTATTAATGCATTGAATTTATATTATTGAATGTATCCATGTATTAGTTTATCAGAAAGAATGCTTTGCAAGTAGACACCTGTCTTGTCTCGCTATTGCTAAATCATACTGAGCCATGTTGTCATTCATCCTACATGCAGACACTGAGACACGCTCATATCATAACCAATAGAAATAGGTGGGCTTAAGGACAGAAATTAGCTCCTATTTTTCCTTGTTACAGGTTTTTATTCGTGTCCTAAAACCTGAGGTCGTATGTTCGAGTCAATCCCGCTGCCTGGAACTTCGCAGGAGCATAGAGATTGTACAGAAGCTACATCTTTAGTCCCCCTCAGTCTTGGGTGGGCTAAAGTAACGAGCCTCAGCAGGAGTTGTGTGAACCAAACTACGGAGAACAGAACTTTTTAAGAGATGAGTACACATTCGTACCAACAGAACTGTTTTTAAGAGATGACAAAAAGTAACACATTCGTAGTGTTTTCTGTCAGCATTGTGAGCCTAGAAACTGTCACTTGTTGATGATATAAAGTATATAATTAGCATAGCAAGAGATATATATAAAATAACAGCATAGCTATATAATATATATATTATAAATAAATATTTGTAAAGAGCCAAAATAAAAGCTCTCGCCACACTGGGTGCTCGTTCCTGGGATATTTCTGTATATCTTGAGCCATACTTAGTCTATTCATCTATCTACACTCTATCTTGTGCCACCCATAGATAACAGGAAACAAATTTTTGAAAAAAATTCTATAATAGGATTTATTTTTTGTTTTCTTAGGAGGGGTACCATTTAGTACTCAGTAAATAGTTGATGCTCACAAAGTTGCACGGAAATTACACTGACAAACAACATTTTTCTTTCTTATATAAGAATAAGTGTTCTTAGGTCAGTTTCGTGCGCTGATTTCAAATCTGAAATCCGTTTATCTCTATCACATCGGGTTCTTAAGATATTTGTGAATAAATATATTTTTGGGAAACCGTTACTTGCTCCGTTTCATTTTTACTATATAACTTATTAAAAATTAATAAAATGCGAAATAATTCTACTTATTATACTGCTAAAAGATGCATGACATATGTTACGCTATTTTTCAAATAGTTACTGTATTTTGAAATAATTCTGAGCGAAATATGGCTTCTAGAAGTTGTAGAAATTCGGCTGATCTGTTCTGTTACGTGTGCGGATATTTTACCGATCGTGTTCACCAGAAAAACTTTACACCATTACTAAAGAAAGCATATGAACTTTATTTCGATTCGAAAGTTGATAATGCAAATAAATCTTGGAAGCCAAATGCAGTTTGTTCGACTTGTGCAAATACATTGGCAGGTTGCTTACGAAAATTGCCGAAGCATAAGTCGATGCCTTTTGGAGTGCCAGTAATATGGCGTGAACCGACAAATCAAGCTACTGATTGTTACTTCTGCTTGACAAATATCCATGGTTTCACTTTTAAAACTAGAAAGTCTGTGGTTTATCCAAATATTGAATCGGTTTCGAAACCATTGCCTCATGATCCAATCACGTGTCCGATCCCAGTTCCACCAGAACAATATCCGCTGGACGTGAATGAACCATCAGAAAGTGATAGTTTACCTGCTTTAGAAACTAATTCTGACTCGAATTATATACCGGTGAATGATGGTGTTCACTTAATTAACCACTCAGAACTTTCAGATCTAATACGTGATCTCGCTCTTACCAAAGGACAAGCGGAATTACTCGGTTCGCGACTCAAAGAATGGAATCTTTTAGCGCCCAATACTCCGATATCTAAATTTCGTCATAGACACAGAGAACTTATTCAATACTTTGAGATGGATGATGACATTTGCTATTGCAAAGATGTAAACGATCTAATGGTGCACCTCGGTCATGAGCACATAGTCAACGAATGGCGACTTTTCATCGACTCTTCCAAGACTAGTCTAAAAGCCATGTTATTGCATAACGGAAATTTATTTTCATCAATTCCAGTCGCCTACTCTGTTCATATGAAAGAAACTTATGACACTATGGCTTTACTTTTGGCAAAAATAAAGTACAATGACTACCAATGGCGGATTTGTGGAGACCTAAAGGTCATTGCAATTCTCACGGGCATGCAGACTGGGTATACTAAATTTTGTTGCTTCCTATGTGAATGGGACAGCCGCAACAGACAGGAACATTATGCAAGAAAGGTGTGGCCTATCAGGGATTGTATGCAGCTCAGGCATAAAAATGTAATACACGAGCCATTAGTTAACAAAGACAGCATCATTATACCACCGTTACATATAAAGTAGGGGCTCATGAAGAATTTCGTAAAAGCGTTAGATAAAACGAGCAAAGCTTTCACTTATCTTCGAGAAAAGTTTCCGCAAGTTATCGATGCAAAGATAAAGGAAGGTATCTTTGTAGGACCTCAGATTAGGAAAGTTATTGCAGACAAACAATTCGAGAACTTGTTACATGGTAGTGAACTTCGCGCATGGATGGCATTCAAATCGATCGTCGATAACTTTTTGGGAAATCACAAATCTGTCGACTATGTGCATATTGTTAAGCAGTGCATAGATGCATACAGAATTATGGGCTGTAACATGTCCCTCAAAATCCATTTGCTCGATTCGCATCTTGACTTTTCCCCTGACAACCTTGGCGAAGTCAGCGATGAACATGAAGAACAATTCCATCAAGATATCGCCGTAATGGAGTCACGTTATCAAGGACGGTGGAGAGTGACCATGCTTGCCGATTATTGTTGGATGCTTCATCGCGATGTACCACATGCCATTCACCGACGAAAGTCGATTGCAAAGAAATTCAAGCCTACATAACTGTTATACTTCTTGTACGAATGATGTTGTAATACTGTATGCGTTGTAAAAAAACTTCAATTGCGTATTTCTAGAGATCCCGACCTGATAGAAAAAAACGGTTTGCAGATTTAAAAACAGCGCATTAAAATTGACCAGAAAAACATAGAAATGTTAGAGAAAGAAAAAAAAATTTTTTTTTTTTGTTAGCCAGTGTTATTTGTTCATTTAAATTAATTAAGTTTAATTACAATAATTTGGTTATAGTAAATTTACATACCCTATCTAAGTAACGCCATGGCTGATCTAGTGAAGTTCAGGACTGCGATCATGCAGATGGGTAAGGAATTAAACATGACAGGTGATGCTCTTACTCAGTATGTCACAACAGAAGTGGACAAACATATGGATAGGGAAGAAAGAAAGTTGCAATTAGAGACAGAAGCCAAAAGACTGGAAGCTGAGAGAGAAGACAAAAGACTGGAAGCTCAGACAGAAGCCAAAAGACTGGAAGCTCAGAGAGAAGACAAAAGACTGGAAGCTGAGAGAGAAACCAAAAGATTAGAAATTGAAGCCAAGAAATGGGAGGCTGAAAATGAGGAAAGGAAATTACAAGCAGAGAGAGACCATCAGTTGAGATTAAAAGAGCTTGAAATTCAGGCCAATACTGGCAATAATGGTGGTAGCTCACCTCACCCTGAGAGTAGCTCCAGCCAGAGCACCTCAAGTGGGGCCATGAATTTTCATCTGGACCCATTTGTTGAGAAAGAAGACGCCATTGAGTCGTACCTTGATAGATACGAAAGACTAGCCACTACCTATGGCTTAGTGAAAGTAAAGTGGAGTCTTAAACTATCTCAGGGATTGAGAGGTGTGGCCTACGATGTGTATTTGAAGCTCTCAAGAGATGACCAGGAAGATTATGAAATCCTGAAGCAGGCACTGCTTGTGAGATATGAAAAGAACTCAGAATCATATAGAAAGAAACTCCGAACAGCTAAACATCTTCCAGGAGAAAACTATCACCAATTCTCGGCTAGATTGGAAACCTATTTGGAAAAATGGAGTAGTTTAGGGAAGTGTCAGGATCTGAAAGAAATGATAATGATGGAGCAAGTGAAAGAGTCCATGCCTCAAGAAATGAGGAAGTTTATCATAGAACAAGGAACAGAGAGATTGGAAGATATTGTAACTGTTGCTGAGAGGTATCAAGCAGCTCAGGCAGAATTATTAGGAAATAAGAAGAAGCAGGGTGAAAACTTCAAATCATCACAAAACTATACCAAATATGAACAAAAGGACCATACCACAAAGAACAAACAAAGATTTGACCAAAAGGATAAAAACCCTCTAAGATCGGATAAGACACCTTACCGGAAGGAAGGAAAGTGGTGTAAAACATGTCTAATGAGTAACCACAATACTGCAGACTGCAGAAGGAAGAACCCTCCTTATTACGCTGCGTGTCTCACAACAGGGAACAAGGGAAGGAAGGAACTGGCAGTTAGTCAGAATGACTTCCATCATCCCCCTGTCTGTGAGGAAGTGACATGTAATGGCACTAAAATTCAGTGCTTATATGATTCAGGTTTGGAATTCGACTCAGTCGTGAGTGCAATCCTAGTGCACCCTGATCAGCTTACCACAGAAACAGTGGACATACAAGGGGCAATGCAGGGAACCGGCACCATGACACTTCCCATAGCAAGGATCAACGTGAGAACTCGATATGTGGAAGGAGTGATAAGAGCAGCAGTAAGTGATGATCCTATATACCCGCTGGTAATAGGATGTAAATATGTCTTTTTTGAGTGACCCAATAAAACCTGTTGTCATGGCAGCAAATCATACCAGGTCGAGCACCAAAAAGGAGGAGGGAGATCCAATAAACATTCATCGTATAAAGATGAAAAAGGCTCAAACAGCGGACAGCACATTGAAGCCTTGTTTCGGCAAATTGCCAAAGGCCTATAACCCTCCAGAGAAAGGAGACTATTATATGGAAAATGGCCTACTCTACAGACAAGCTGGAAAAGGACCTAAAAGGCATGGACAGCTGGTAGTGGCCAAAATTCTATAGGGAGAAAATTATAGAGCAAGAGCATGCTACATCAGGCAGTGGTCACAGAGGAAAAGGGGCCACTGGTCAACATATAGCATTGCGATATTACTGGCCAGGAATAATTGAAGACATAAGTTGGTATATGAAATCCTGTTCAGAATGTAACCAGGTAACCTCATCCAGAAGTGTAGACCAGTTACAGGACCTAGGGAAGCATTGTTGCTCACGTAGGCCCACAAAGAAAACACCCAAGAGAAAACAACAGGTAGATGCAGTGATAAAGAGAAAACAAAATCACAACAAGTCTACTGTTACACCAGTAACCATGGCAACTCTCCGTATTGTACAGAGAGGGGACGAGAGACATCCCACCCCGACTAGATATTGTTCGGAACACCTTGGCCTGGATCATTGGGAAAATTTGGTTAGTCAGCAACCATTATTAAAAAAGCTCCAGAAACAAACCCGAACCATAGGAGGTAGGAACCAGGGCTGTACCAAACAATTGATGGAGACAGGCCCCACTTCGATATACTGCCCCTTACAATAGAAATAGGTGTGGGTCCGGCAACGTTGTTGTATTGCCGTCTCCATACCCGGTCCACTGGAGGCATTGTTGCGGACATGGACTGAACAATAGCAAGCACAGGCACTCAAGGATGAGATTGACTATCTCTTAAAAGAGAAAATTATTTCAAAGTCTGAATCTCCCTATAGCTCAAGTGTGGTGCTATTAAGGAAACCGAGTGGTAAACACAGGTTATGTATTGACTACCGGAAGCTTAATGCGATCACAGAATCTCAGGTGGACCCATTACCTGACACCAACCAGCTGTTCTCTACACTGAGTTAGGCTAGGTATTTATCGAAGGTAGATCTAAGCAAGGGATACTACCAAATACCAGTGAAACCAGAAGTTAGGAAAATGCTGGCATTTAGTACATCAGACGGACACTACGAGTTTAATGTACTACCCTTTGGGCTGAAAAATGCTCCCAGTATCTTTTCAAGAATGATGAGAAAATTATTGGAACCTCTACAAAATCCCCATATCACTAACTTTATGGATGACATTCTTGTTGCTACAAACACATTTGAAGAGCATATAGTAGCGCTCTCCATGTTGTTTGACAGACTGAGAGCCACTGGATTGACTGCACGTCCAACCAAGTGCTATATCGGTTGTAAGGAGTTGGAATTTCTAGGTCACACAATTTCTACAGGTCATATGTCTCCTGACCCAAAGAATATAGAGAAGTTAAAGAAAGCACCCAGACCTCAAACGAAGAAAGATGTGAGATCATTCGTGTCATTATGTGGGTTCTATCAGAAGTACATACCCCACTTTAACTCTCTGTGTGCACCATTAACTAACTTAACGAAGAAAGGACAGCCTGATAAAATCCAATGGAATGCTGATTGTGAAAAAGCTTACACAGAGCTAAAAGCAAAGCTCACCAGCAAACCAATCCTTACACTACCCGATATCACACAGGAATTTGTATTAAGGACGGACGCTAGCAGTATAGGTATTTATGCAACTCTCTTGCAGAAATCAAAAGCCCAGCCGGAGGTACTTTTACCAGTCGCCTACGCCAGTAGGAAGCTGAATGCAGCCGAGTTGAATTACTCGACCATAGAGAAAGAATGTTTAGCTCTAATTTGGTCCATCGACAAATTTTCACCTTATCTGTATGGGGCACACTTCATTGTCCAAAGCTATCACCACCCTTTAACATTCTTGGCTGCATCTAAAAAGCTAAATTCGAGATTGTTAAGGTGGAGTCTGCTTCTGGCGCCTTATTCCTTTACCGTGAATTACATTCCGGGAAGAGACAATGTGGGAGCTGATTTTTTAAGTCGACACCCTAGTACTCTGGAAGGACAGACGCAAAAGGATTAACCACAGCAGGGGTTTACACGTCAGCTATGACAAGTCACAGCTAGGAAAGGAGGGGGCTATGTCGTGAAACGAGTGTAACCCACTACTTTGTTAATCACTATGTCGAGATACAGATTTGATTCAACCAATCAACGAGCACCGTTTACCAGACTCTGAGACAGAATAAATTAACGGCCATCATGTTCACGCAAGATGGCGGATTAAAACTGAATAAAATTAGGCTGTACGGCGCTTGGGACCAAACTGCAGGAAACCAATCAGCTTGCTCCGCCAGGAACCAACCGAAAGCCTTGCTTAAGAAGTCACCTACCTATATAATCGGGCGAGATTTTAGCTAAAAACACGCAACACCGAACACGTAGCCAGAGATGACCGAGTGTGTGAGAGAAGCTGTCACCTTGATTTATAGCTTACCTGAGGGCATCGACCTGCAGCCTGCTTTGCTAAGTCGCGTCAAAAACTGGCCTGTTTGAATCTTAGAGGGTAAATATATTTACGATAACCTTTAGGAAAATAGGCTGGTAGTTGTTGTGTGTCATTTATACTACCTATCGGGTTACTGATTGTATCTTGGGGGAATTAAGTATAATGATTGTATTTCCTATTATGATTGAATAGACGAAGACTAATAGGACTCATACCTCAACCTATTGTCTCCTATACTTCAATCTATTATCTCAGACCAACTGAAATATAACCAAAACAGTCCTTGTTAGGACTCAACCTATTGTCTCCTATACTTCAATCTATTATCTCAGACCAACTGCAATATAACCAAAACAGTCCTTGTTAGGACCCAATCTATTGTCTCATCTAACTCCAATCTATTGTCTCCTATAACTCCAACCTGATATATCACCAAACAGTCCTCGTCGCATATACTCCTATCATAAGAACATAACGTTATTGTTAGGATATATGTTACCAGCTTGTATAGCACTCGTCAGAGAGGGCCTGGTATATTATAGGGGGAAGGAAATGGTTGTATCACACCTAAATGTACATATTATTGGATGTCTTGAATTTATATTATGGGATGTATTCATGCATTGAATTTATATTATTGAATGTATCCATGTATTAGTTTATCAGAAAGAATGCTTTGCAAGTAGACACCTGTCTTGTCTCGCTATTGCTAAATCATACTGAGCCATGTTGTCATTTATCCTACATGCAGACACTGAGACACGCTAATATCATATACAATAGAAATAGGTGGGCTTGAGGACAGGAATTAGCCCCTATTTTTCCTTGTTACAGGTTTTTATTCGTGTCCTAAAACCTGAGGTCGTATGTTCGAGTCAATCCCGCTGCCTGGAACTTCGCAGGAGCATAGAGATTGTACAGAAGCTACATCTTTAGTCCACCTCAGTCTTGGGTGGGCTAAAGTAACGAGCCTCAGCAGGAGTTGTGTGAACCAAACTACGGAGAACAGAACTTTTAAAGAGATGAGTACACATTCGTACCATTTCTGTCAGCATTGTGATGAGAAAGTGAATTAGCATAGCAAGAGACAAAAATAACAGCATAGCTGATAAGTGTTATATCCTTAATTAACAGCACAGCTGATATAATTTTTTGTTCCTATAATTGGAAAACTTGTTGTAAAATATATATATATATATATATATATATATATATATATATATATATATATATATATATATATATATATATATATCTATATATATATATATATATATATATAAAATAAATATTTGTAAATCACATGTAAACTTACAATTCCATTACATTCCATTTTTTCAACATTCACCCTTCAGCACAAGAGTAGATAGTGTATATACTAAATAAATACTAAGGAAATTGTATTTGAAGACTTGTCAATTTTATCATTGTTAAGCAAAATCTGTTTCCTTGTTTTTTTTAAAAATATCACAGTTAGTTACACAGCGGAGGTGGCACTTTATGTCGGTCTCCTCTCTACTATTGTTTCGAGATCAGATCATTCACAGCCGTAACTAATTTGTGATACCAGTAGTCCTCTCAGACACTGGGACTTCACCATTTTCTGCAGAAATTCTATTTCTGTAATTGTCAGTACTATACTGATCCAAGAGCCAAAATAAAACCTCTCGCCACACTCCTACAGTAACGATTTCTACTTCAGTTTGTTTTACATAGTGTGGTTCCCAGCCCCAGGCCCAACCTCACATTTGTTGCCTCTTACGACAAGTCTGCTGCGAGAAGTGGTCATGTTCTTTCTTTGCTCACCAGAGATGCACAAGAACCTCTCGGGGGTATTCCTCTTATCACTAGATAATAAGATAGATAGACAAATAACTTATTGGATTAGGAAAACATCTTATTACGAGATAATAATATAGATCAATGTTTCTCAACCTTTTTGTATTCACGGCACACTTTTAAATTTTCTCAAAATTTGCGGCACACCTATCTGACACCGCGCCTGAATAAAAAATTACAGTGATATATACTAAATTAAATGCACTAATTTGTGGGTACTTTTGTATAAATAAAACTCTCAATTTCATTTTCTTTTAATTGTTTAAAAAAATTTTGAAGTATATCTATTTTTGTTCAAAGCAGTTAATAGCTCCAACTATTTGTAGTAAGATCCCTGATATACCCGATCAAATAGATTAAATATTATTGTTTATAAATTCAAATACTATAGACATAAAATAGGGAGTTGTGTTCAACATCGTCACCCTCGCCCTCAGTCGTGTTGGTTCTAACACGCAGTAACGCCAAAGTGACGATACCAAAACTGTTAGCTTTTCCCCTCTCCGTAATACAAATTCAAACTAACATAAACGCCGTTTGGCAGACAACAATACATGTTCGTTTCAAAATGAGGGATAGAAAAAAAGTAGGAGTGAAAGAGAGACGGAAGAATGCAACCTTGACACGCGTTGGGTTTTGAATATCGAACGACAGAATACAGCTGACGTCACACACTTGCGTAGTCTAACACGCGAATGAATGGTTGAAAATTTTGAATAAAATCTACTAGGCCATGGTTACGCTGTTGCTAAGGGCATATTTTTTCCCCAAAAGTTAAAGTTTGAATAAAGCATCGGTCTGTGTTATTACATGCAAGGAAAAATACCACCACCTCGTCTCCTTTCTATAGTGCAAATTTAAACCTACGACACAGTTTTGCGTTTAGGCAAAACGGGTGTTTCAATTTTTTTTTTTACAAGCAAGCGAGAGAGAGAAAAAATGAGAAGCGTAGCGCTATAGTGGTAACAGAAACCTAGATGAAATCCTGTAATGAATAATAAAATAAAAGCAAGGACAGTTGACAAATACAATGATAATATTCGTTTATTAGAAGAAAATACTACCAGAATGTTAAAATATCTTACATTAGAGAAAAGACATAGAGAGACGAACACAGGGGGCATCCTCACTCAGCTTGCCAGTATTGGGAAGGGGGAGGTGTTCCAAAATTTGAAAGTGTACTTTATTTTTGAAAAAAAAAGCAGAAGAGGGCATAACATAATCCGATTGGTTGGAGCAGAATAGACTCATACTAGTGATAAAAACGATTTGAAGCTAGTGTTAGACGCCACTTGAATATAAAATTTCCTAAGTAGAGTTAACATCAGAAGCAAGGATTTCTTGAGACAGTACCTTCGCTGTTCTGTATCAGCGGCGATCTGAGTGTGTCCATTGATCGCTGGTTAACATACTTATTGTGAAATATTTCATTGATACGGTAAGATAAACAATTATATAACCCTTATTATATTTGAAATGTATCTGTATTATTGAATGGGTAGAGGCATACCTAGTAAGGCGCCAAACTCAAAACTTTGTGTCATGCCACAAATGATATTAGGAAAGATTATCACTTTGTATTAAAGCCAGACAGGCTTGCTTAGACTTTGGGAGAAAATAAAAATACATAAAAGAGGAAATTGATGTATATTATTATGATGTAAGACCAGAAAACCACTGACCGTCTTCATCAAGTCACCGTGTTTGCACATGACTTATATAATTAACTATAATTGTTCCTATGACAAGGAATGTATCAAAAGAATGTTTGAAGATTACATGATGATGAATAGGGCACCCAATCAGATAGGAACGATAGCTATTTATTTAGCACCTTCACTGATCTTGAACTGATGATAATGTTTAATTGTTTAGAGATGGAGATAGGTGTATGATGTACTGAGGAGGCCTTAATCCTCTGATTTCAGGGTTCCATCGTGAAACCAACAGTGAGCCATATACTAAATACATACTACTGGAGCTCCAAGCTCGCGGCCAAAAATTTCCTGTTTGCCATAATTTCCAAGTGTTCTGCAGCATTATTCATACGTTGCAGTCGTGAAGAAGGTGGTTGTGAGCAGGACATCACCGTGTGCCAAGAAATAAGTTAAGCCCACATTGTCTAAGCACTGGCTTCCTAGCGCAGTGGTCTATGGTTCGATCCCCAGATGAGGTGGGAAAATTTTTAGGCCACAAACGGCTCCTGGGACGACCCAGCCCCAAATGGGTACCAGAGCAACTCTGGGAAGGTTAAGGCGGCCGGCGTGATGCCGACCACATCATCCCTAGTGTGCCGACGGTCAAGATAATATGGGCCTAACACCATATTCCCAATATGCCTCAATGGGCGTGTAACGGGTTCCTTTACCGTTACCTTACATTGTCTAAGGGCCTGTGTTAGTTCATACTCTCCATCAATTTTATATCAATCAGTGTTATTGACATGATGACAAAGATCGTTCCTCCTAAGCGTGTCCATTCATCGGAGTAGGCTTCATCAGAACATTTCCTGACCTTAACATTTTAGATTAATAATACAAACACAGTTGTGGTTTTAAATTACTTTGATGTAAATAAATTTCCATATATTTTGAGTGTTAAGTAGTCCTGTATCCCAGCAATTGAGATACAGGCAAAATAAATTGTAAAAAAGATTATCATTTTAAATTTACCCAGTGACTTGTTTAATTACTTTTCATTGAGTTATAGGTGTAGTTGTTGTCATTTTAGAAACATTACATTGAATATTACCCTAGACACCTAGTCAGATAACATACAGACACCATAACAAATAATTAGGATCAAAATATATAGCAGATTGAGGTCGTAGGGTGGTAGCAGACAGGTGCCCTGAGAACATCTTCTTCAACATTTAGACTCAGGGGCTTGCATAGCTGACCTCACATCTGTAGACAATTAATACTTAACTTTGTAACATCAAAACCCACCCCACTATTATTGAATGAATTCAAGCTACAAGATCAGTTTTATATTACATGATCACTAAAAATATATTTCATGTTTTGCGGCACACTTTGATAGGCGCTGCGGCACACTAGTGTGCCACGGCACACCGCTTGAAACACACTGATATAGATAAACAAATTTCAACTACTCGAAACAAATTTCAGTGCACTCTGTCGAAACAGCTTGATGATCTATATTTTTTCTGTTGAGGACTCTGTCGAAACAGATTGATGATCTATATTTTGTTGAAGACTGTCGAAACAGATTGACGATCTATGATTTGGTGACCAGGATTCTGTCGAAACAGCTCAATGATCTTATTTTGCTGATGACCGTGCACTTCTATCTCACATGCAGGGCAAAAGTTCCCTTCCCCTCCCCAAGCACGTAGAGCTGGAGTTATACAACGATATTAAAATACCGATGCAAAAGAAAAATTTCGTTTTCGGGGAACTGGGATATAACTGGAATTTGAAGAGGATCCAGTTTTAACTGCGAAAAAAAAATTTATCACGGCAGCTTCATTGTATGGCTCTGAAATATGGAGTTCTACAAAAGTGACACGAAGTTACATACTTTCATAAATAGATGGTTGCTAGACACAAAAAATTATAATGGTTGGACTACAGGCAGTGTAGGATTGGTGGAATTATCCAGCAAAATAGTAGTGAAACCACTAAAAGATGTCTGCGGCAAACAGAATCACTGTCATTTGCATAAGTAACCGTGACAATACTCATTGAGATCACCAGCTAATAGCATCATATGGAAGCCATTCAAGAATCCCGAGGGAAAAGAATCTACACGAAGGCGCTGAAATACAAAGAGAAGAAATACTCGAGAAGGATGTAAGAAGTGTTAAAAGGACATTCAAACAAAATATAAAAATATATCAATGGCCAGTAGGGCCTGGCGTGAATTGACTGAAGCCCAGCGCTCCATAAGGGGCTTTAAGGTAAAGAAATAAAGAAGGTTGTTTAAAATCCATTGTTAAAAGTTTGCAGATTGTTACATATTGTTTAACAGACAATGTTAACAGTAAGTAAATGTGAACATGGAAACTTCATTGTTAGAACCCATTGTTAACAGTAACAATCTACAGTAACTTTTATTACTCACGCAGGGAGAATCAGTAACATTACCAGAAGAGGAGAACACACCAGAGAAAAGAGTGAATAGAATTTTTCAAGTAATGGATAAGGTTAGTTGAGGAGGGAAGGCAGTAAAGGTGTCACATATCCTCTTTCTATAATTGTGTCTACCTCCGTTCTCATCTATCACTCCTTTGTTTCGTTATTGGTTTTTTTTTTCTTTCGCTCTGTGTTTTCATCTTTTATCGTCTTTCAGTTGTTTTTTTTTTCCTCGGCATTCTCGTCTACGTTTGTTTTTTTTTAAATTCATGATTAATTTCTCATATTTTATATCAATCCCTAATTCATATTGTTTTCACTTTCGAATCCTCTCTATTAATTTATATTTCATTTCATGTTACGTTCTTCACTTTATTCCGGTAACATTTTTTTATTTTTACTTGACTTCCACATACACTCTAGGGGGTGTCTTTCAAGGATAAAGAAAACAAAAACATACAGTTTATTTCATGACCTTACGGTAATAAAAAATTCCGTTGTATGTGTTTCCCCTGCCTTAGATCTTTAGGTCTTCAGTTTAACATCCGCTTTGTTTTGTATTTCCCCCAACATTAGATTTTCAGTTGTTCAGTTTAACTTCTATTTTTGTTTGTTTTTGTTTATAATAGATGTTTAGGTGTTCAATTAAACTTTGTGTTTGTTTGTGTTATCTTTTTATTAGATCTTTAAGTTTTCAGTTTAAATTCCGTTTTTGTTTATGTTTTCCCTTATAGTAGATTTTCAGGTCGCCAATTTTACTTATGTTTTTCTTATTCACTTTACTGCCCTGTCTCAGTTATCTCCTATGCCTATTCTCGCCGTCATCTCATTGAAATTACACCTACCCCCGCTGTTCACTTCAGTCTTTCTACTTCCTCCTATCTTTATTATTTCTACTTTGTCTTCTTCTTCTTCTTCCTCGTTCGCCTTCAGACTTCCACATTTATGACTCTAATAAAGGCAGTAGTCAACTCAAGGTTCCCGACATCTCGTTCGCCTTCAGACTTCCACATTTATGACTCTAATAAAGGCAGTAGTCAACTCAAGGTTCCCGACATCTCCAAACAGTTTTTCGTTGACAGAAGTGGGTTGTTGCCATATGCTACTCCGTTCATTACTGTAGGTTGGGCAATCGTGTTCGACCGTCATCGGGCTGGTACCGCAGGTGCAGAGATCTGTTACAACAAATTTTGTATTTGTGGTATAGATGGTATCTCAATCTGTTGTGTCCAGTGTGTAGCCGAAAAATGATGACCTGTTCTTTCCTGGATAGTTGATGATATGCATCATTTTTCAAATGGCCCGGGTGCTCTCTTTCCCATTTGGACTTGAATGTAGCCTTTATAGTAGTCTTTGCCGTTGCGTAAGTTGTCTCTATATCATTTTGTTGTAAGGCACCTCCTTCCTTAGCAAGTTTGTCTGCCTCCTCATTTCCTGGTATGGTGCAATGGCCTGGTATCCACTGGATAGTGCACTTGTTGAAGCATTTGGCCAGTCTTTCAAGGGAGATTATCAGATCTTTCAATCCTTTAGCTTGGTGGCTCTTCAGCGCTGATATTACCGAGAGAGCGTCTGTAAAGATTACTATCTGTTTTTCTGCCTGTGCTTTGCATTCAATAAGAGTTTCCGCTGCCTGTTTCAGGGCTTCTGCTTCAGACCTGAAGTTATTGCAGTATTAGCCAGTGGAAATTGCCATAGAGTGGATTCTATTCTTTAATTTTATGAGGATGCCGGCACGCCCATTTTCAACTGCATTTTTTGCTGAACCATCAGCATATGCATGTGTCCAAAGCTTTGATGGGAATTTTTGGTCAATATACGAGTACTTGGTTGCTATACACTTTCTTTGTATTTCTGCCTGTGTTCCCTTACTTTCAATGCCTGGAATATCAGATTTTAACTCAGGAAAGCATCTTATTTTCCACAGTGGGATAGTTGTGCTTGTTGGTATTTTCTTTGCAACTGAGCTTGCTAGCATGGTATTTTTGCTAATTTTTTCTTTTGCTTGGGCCACAAAGTTAGTTCGCTTGAGCCTGCCTCTTCCTAGCCTATTCATTCTTTGGAGCATGGGGTGTCCTTCGAGTCTCTTACATTTTTCGGCTTGTTGTAGGACTCTGCTGTCACGTCTATCCTCCATTGACTGTAGCCCTATAATGTTTTCCATAAGGTACTTTGTCTTTTAATTCCACCCATGTCTCCTGCTCTCTCATCTCTAACTGATTGGCTACGGCAAGAATGGAAAACATTCATAGATGCTCCGAATCTGCAGGAGTTGATCTGGATCTACCGTTCTGGTCATGCAGGTGTACGTGGTAATGAGATAGCTGACAGACTAGCATTAAGAGCATCCACAGTGGGGACAGTGGATATGGATAAGGGAAAGACAATGAGAACAACTAATGATCGCCTATTAGAGAATGACACTGCAATAAATGAATCATCAAGGTTAAGACTGTTAGAATTTGGCATCAAACGTAACGCTAGCAGAGTTGGATGTATGAGAGGATGTATCCGTCGTGTATACAACCAGCGAGCAACGGGAGCAGTTAGCATTCACTCTTCAACATATACTGAGGGAAACTGAGCACCAATGGGTTTGCCCGGAGTACAATGATGTCGATTCTGTTCAACAATAACAATAACATCTATGTAGGTTAAAACAGTCTTCAAATGCGATAAATTAGGTCCCCACAAATATGTGCAATAAATCCGGGGCTACATTATGGCGAGGCAACAAAAATAAGGCACCTCCAACCAATCAGTCCAAGTGTTTATAAAGAAAGCTCGCAAATTATGCAATTTTTTGCTTTATCACGTGGTTCTAAACACAGAGTACTGTAGCGATTATTTTGCGTATTTTATTCTTAAAGATGGAATCAACACAAAAAACATTTGTTGGTGAGGGCTTGTTTCACTTTTGGCTCCTCAGCCGTTCAGGACAAAGTGTATGTGTTACAGAGATCCAGAAAAAACACAGAAAGCAAGTTGCTCTGTATAATGTAGTGGATAACGCATGTTATTTGTTGTGAGATCCTTTTAATGAAAGCAAATGAATACGTGCGACAGAACTGATAGCAATAACTATCTTCAAAGCTGCTGTATTATTGGCTGGATTTGCTTTAAAAAAAATGATAAAAACGAGAAACAAGAAAAGAAAGAAGGATTCAACTGATATATGACACTGCGTTACATGGGATTTCGCTTTCTCCCGAGTTTTTATGGCGTAGTTCTCCGGCCCAAAGTAAGCTACGTATCTCTCTTATATTTTACCATTTAATTATTACAGACAACTGTCCCTTATCTCCCTCTTTCATTACCGCTGGCTTGCTTTTATGTGCCTTTTGATATTCTCATAAAGTTCACTTTCCCCACATGAAAAGAGCTTCCTTAATGTGTTTGATATTTCTCCTTGTATATTCTTCTGAATGTTTATGCTGTCTGGAAAGCGTATATTTTGTAATGTTTCCTTTTACGTCATTATTTAAATACATAATTTAAAAAAATATAATAACAAAAGCTGATGTAGGGAAGTTCTTCTTCTTCTTCTTCTTCTTCTTCTTCTTCTTCTTCTTCTTCTTCTTCTTCTTCTTCTTCTTCTTCTTCTTCTTCTAACTTTTCGTACACTCTCAGACATCTACTTGAATATTTTCAAAGAAAGCAGTGGTCAGCTTGAGGCTATTTGTATCTCTATAAAGTTTTTCCAGGATTTGTACTGATGACGGCCATATGTTCTTTCTTTGTTGCTTATAAGTTGGGCATCTTTGAAGCAGACGTTCAGCAGTCATTTCACCAGTACCACATTTACACTCATCGGTAGTTCCTGTCTATAACTTGTTGAATAGATGGTATCCCAATATGTTGTGACCCGTACGGAGTCTGAAGATTACCACTTGTTCTCTTCTGCTAAGCTGGTAATATGCATCATTTTATGTGCAGCCTGGATGCTCTGCATTTGTTTATGTATCTGATTCTGATAAAACTCTTTTCCTCTTCGAACATTATGCTTTGTCAGGCTGAGGTAGTTTTTCACCTTCATTTGCCAATCTGTCAGCCTCTTCATTGCCAGGGATGATTTTTTTTTTTAAATCGTTGACAAAGTTTGTGGAGCAAACGTAGGGAAATGAAGTGTTAGAGACTTTAAATACTACGCCCCACATTATGAGGTGGGGTGACCAGTTCCCTTCCACTCACAGCTGGATACACTGGAGCGTGGAACCACCAGGTTTTGATTCCGGAAACTTTGTCGCGAGAAGCAAGCACTCTAACTGGTTAACCATTCTGACGCTCACAACTGCCGTGTGCAAGAAAAGAGGAGGGCGGGGTAAATTTAACATACAGACTTCACTTCTGCTCTCTTTTCTTTGAGTAGGATTTTCTGTTTAGTGAATTATTGAAAGTGATTGGTTAATATATCATCATCATCATCATGAGCTGCCATCTCCACAACGAAGGTCCTCCTGCAATGGATCTAAAAAATCTTCTGCCTTTTGTTTATATGGTGCACTCTCATTGAATCTTTCTTGATGTTATCTTCCAAAGTATTTGTGGCCTATTTTAAAATACAGCGGAAGACGCAGTCAACGCTTAAATAAATTACACATGCCCAAACCTAGGCTCGACTTATTCAAGAAAAGTTTAGCTTTTTCTGCTGCTCATCTGTGGAATAATCTTCCACACGACCTAACGAACACGCTTAGTCCATATTCATTCAATCACAGACTTTTCAAATACGTCATGAGTGCAGATTATATGCCACCATAATTTAGTTATGTTCTTAAATAATTACATAACATCATATGCAGGTTTTAAAGATAATTTTGTCCTGTTTAGTATTAATTATGATAAGGTACTGTAAATCTGTGTAATTGTTATTGTACTGTTACAGTGGTGGGATTTTATTTTATTGTATTTTATTTTCTTATTTTATTATTTAAGTAATATTTAAGATACATGTGAGAATTATTAGATTCAGTATGGAAGACGAGAGAAAGGAAGGGCAGAATGTTAGACGGGCCTGCGTGCCCAATTCTAAACCCTTTGAAAATGAAATTTGTTCGTTCGTTCGTTCCCACTTATGGCACTGTCTTCCTCTTGCACGTGTGCCTTCAACTCTGCTTTCTATTATGGTCTTCAGTAAGATGGTATATCTTTTCACATGGCCAAAATATTTTAGCTGTTTAATTTTGATCTCATTTATTAAATTCTCATTTCATTCCTAGATTTTCTAGAACCTCTTTATTTGTTTTCTTCTCTTTCCATCAGACGTGCTTCATTTTTCTGTATATCCATATCTCAAAGGCCTCAATTCTTTCCTTTACTTGTTTGTTAATATGTTGTGTATTATTTTAAAATATATATTTGTACTCCCTGACGTATTTGCTAAGTTGTTTTTCAAATAATTTCACAGAACAAGGATGATCAACTGACATTTGAAGAGTTTCTAGAGGGTTCCAAAGAAGATCCTACCATTATTCAAGCCTTGACATTGTGTGATTCAGGACAAGCTTAGCCTCGCCTTTTAACATTTAGCCTTATTTGCCATGTCAGATCTACTGGGTGATTGAAAAGTCACTACTTATTATTAAATGTTTGTATCCTCACTTGTGTCTATTGGATGTGTACGAAACAAATATCAAAACTGACATTTGACAGACAGGATTTTAAAAATTGTCTATTCCCAGAAACAAAATAAAATATAAAAGGGTCAATAAACTGAGGTTACAGGAGACATTGAAAATTGTCACCGACCATGAAATCACATGTTTAACATGTTTTCTCGTGGTTAGCTGTAATGTTAATGTAACATAATATTGATGACAGGTAATTGTCTTTATTTTGATGTTTGTTTCACTTAGGTTTGTTGGATAGGAGTGAAAGAATAACAATTTGAAAATAGGAATGGACTTTTCTAGCACCCTGTATGTTCATGCCAGTCTTGCACTAAGCATCTTTTTTATCCTTTCTCATTGTATGTTTTTTTTTTTTTTTTTCAAATTTATTTTGTGCTAATTTTTTGTATTTGTATGCATCTCCACAAGTATTTCTTACAAGCGTGTTTATTCTAATGCAGGCTGTCCACAGATGTGCGCATCATAGAGAATTTGTTGAAATTAACTTTTTTTAGTTTTGTCTGAGATGGCTACAAGGACTTTTATGACAGAATGCGCTGGTATGGTTGTTTTGCGTGGATTTTGCAATGCCCGTAACTTAAGTCCTGCAATTTTCGCCATCTGTAACCATCCTTATGAATACATGTTAGATTTCCTGTGATTGCGACTTTGTGGACATCTTGTATATGTTTTATTCAACTCAATGAAATAAGTGTAAGCTTGTGTATTTGGGAAAGAGTACGCATGAACTGAACTACGTCAGCCGTCATAATAAGGGCGGACCTCGAGCTTGGAGGACCCGTAGATGACACAGCCATGACTAAAATAACTAGATTATTCACAAGTTTTCGTCCCGTCTTGCCCGGGGATCTCTGAAGAAACAAAGATTTTCTGCACTTTCAGGCAATCCGTTACTAGGCAACTAATGTTAGGTTGGGCCTTGGTCTTGTAACCTCGTCGCAAAAATGCTGCGAGAGCATGAGGTTGCTTGATACAGGCGTTCTAAAGGGAGTCAGATGCAGTGGGTGCTCCATGCTTCACAAAATGATGATCACAAGTCTTCTCTAAAACTTTAAAGGCCTGTGACCTCGTAATATTTTGAGGCCCCCCAGACATTATTTTACGAGAGGCCAAACGTTTATGAATCAGCTAAAGTGCAAGACGGTTAGGGCCCTATTGTCTCTTGGAATATAATAATAGTGTTTGCTGTGCTGTTGTTTTTGTTCATGTTACCATTCTGTTAAATACAAGCGTGGGCCTACTTACAACGTGGGCCATGAAGAGGTGGAGAGGATCCATGGACTTATGATTTTACTGGACCCTTCAGCTTGAAAATTATATATGTGTGTGAGTATAAAACCTCTCCTGCCCCTAAGGCCCCTCCACATTGTCTCGGGCACCGAGATTGCAGCTCTTTGTACTTCCCCTCCCCCTGGTAACTCTATGCGTTGTTCTTGTTATTATTTTTTTAAACGGTCACGTCGCTGTTGTTGTATCGTCTCATCTATAGGTTTCTTAGCGACGACGTTGAGAACTTACAGAACAGTGCTTCTTAACCAGGGGTATGCCGGATATTTTGTAAGGCGGGCGAATCACCATAAACACTCAGAAAATATAATACTCATAACTCAACTAATTTGTACAAAGTAGAGAATTGACAACAATTAGATACCAAAGCTCGGTCACATTTTCTCACAATGTACTTTTATTTATTTCTTGCGTTCTACAATATAATGGGGTGAGAGGCTTTTTAGTATGCTTTAAAAGGGGGTCGAGGCTTCCTAAAATGCTTTAAAAGAGGGTCGAGGCTTACTAAGATGCTTTAAAAGTGGGTCGAGGCTTACTAAGATACTTTAAAAGTGGGTCGAGGCTTACTAAGATGCTTTAAAAGAGGTGTGAGGTTTCTAAAAGGTTAAGGAGCACCGTTATAGAAAGTATGACCTTTAATGAACATTCAATTATTTAACACATTTCTTCTTATTCTTTCTGATCTAATAGCACTTTAGTTGTCGTCCGCCATCTACCATTATTTTAAATAGCACTAAAGGAGAAAAACTATTGATGAATTGCTCTTAATTTTGAATTTATGCTTTGACAAGTAGTACTAAATTTTCTTTAGTAAGTTATGTCTCCGAGTTTTCTTGCTTTCAATCTTGTTGTCTGTCCAACAACTGTGCTGTACCATGCAAAGATTCAGCAGCGCTTCTTTGAGTAGTTGAGAACATTCAGGAACTACATTATAATCATTATCAGGTGCCATCTTCACATCGAAAGTCGGCTACAGTAGATCTCCAACGTCTCCTGTCTCTTATCTTGAAAGTACACTCTGATAGACTCTTTCCTGTCTCTTGTCTTGATGGTGCACTCTGATAGACTCTTTCCTGTCTCTTGTCTTGATGGTGCACTCTGATAGACTCTTTCCTGTCTCTTGTCTTGATGGTGCACTCTCATAGACTCTTTCCTGTCTCTTGTCTTGATGGTGCACTCTAATAGACTCTTTCCTGTCTCTTTTCTTGATAGTGCACTCTGACAGACTCTCTCCTGTCTCTTGTCTTGATGGTATTCTCTGATAGACTCTTTCCTGTCTCTTGTCTTGATGGTATTCTCTGATAGACTCTTTCCTGTCTCTTGTCTTGATGGTATTCTCTGATAGACTCTTTCCTGTCTCTTGTCTTGATGGTATTCTCTGATAGACTCTTTCCTGTCTCTTGTCTTGATAGTGCACTCTAATAGACTCTTTCCTGTCTCTTGTCTTGATGGTATTCTCTGATAGACTCTTTCCTGTCTCTTTTCTTGATAGTGCACTCTGATAGACTCTTTCCTGTCTCTTGTCTTGATGGTATTCTCTGATAGACTCTTTCCTGTCTCTTGTCTTGATGGTGCACTCTGATAGACTCTTTCCTGTCTCTTGTCTTGATGGTATTCTCTGATAGACTCTTTCCTGTCTCTTGTCTTGATAGTGCACTCTGATAGACTCTTTCCTGTCTCTTGTCTTGATGGTATTCTCTGATAGACTCTTTCCTGTCTCTTGTCTTGATGGTGCACTCTAATAGACTCTTTCCTGTCTCTTGTCTTGATGGTATTCTCTGATAGACTCTTTCCTGTCTCTTGTCTTGATAGTGCACTCTGATAGAATCTTTCCTGTCCATCTCTTGATGTTATCTTCTCACTTATAGCGCTGTCTTCCTCTTGCACGTTTGCCTTCAACTCTGACTTATATTATGTTCTTCAGTAAGACCATAATGTGACCCTAAATGGACAGAGGGAGGCAGATGCAGGTATAGCTACCTGCATAAATGACCTTTAACAGATATCAACAACTGTGTGGCAACCAGTGAGAAAACAGCCACCACTGACTAATATTTATGTATATATTTTTTTAAAAAAAAAGGTCATTTTGGAACTTTGTTTGCTTAAATATTTTTGGTACGTACGCTGAAAGGTCACCGTATAACCGTTTAGTGACCACAAGTTTGCTCATATGATCATGCATTTCATTAGTTTACAGTATCTTTTTTGAATAAAAAATCTTTTCCTATTTCAATCCATTCTGCAAGTAATATCCAAGAGAGATAAGTCTGAAAAATACAGAGTTTGATGTATTTATAAGAGTTATCCTTCTAACAATTGTAAAATGTAGTACGCTAATATATTTACTAAGCGGTTAGAGCGATTGCCTTTCGCAGCAAAGTTACCTGGTTCCGGGATTAAAACCTGGTAGCGTCACGCTCTACGCTACCCAGCTGTAAGTGGATACTTCACTCAGCTCTTTGGTTAGGGAATGCAAAGGCAGCAAGTTACACCACATCATAATGCTGGACCTAACACAGTGAAGTCTCTAACACTTCAGTCCACTACGGCAGTTTATGCAGTGGGAATACTTTTACCTTTGTTGTATGTGTATTTGCTGCCGATTACACCGCATGACGATGTTCTCTACGGCCGATTACACCGCATGACGATGTTCTCTACGGCCGATTACACCGCATGACGATGTTCTCTACGGCCGATTACACCGCATGACGATGTTCTCTACGGCCGATTACACCTCATGACGATGTTCTATACGAAAAGAAGCTCTCGAGACAAGCAGAAGAAATAAGAAAACGTCGAAAGAAAAACCAGGAAAACAAAGCAGCTGAGGGCTATCACCTCATGGGCGCATTCCCGTAGTCAGTTATGACTGAAGGGGCTATCATTATTATTATGTGTATCTGAATCGTCCTTTATTCCAAATGTCTTATGATGCTTACTTTATTCACGTTCCAAAGTGGATGTCGCCTCTGCTTTCCATAGATTACTCTTGTCAAGAATTACTACCATCCATCAATCAGTCCCCTTTAGCTCCACGAGGAGCATAGACATTCAACAAACACGTGCCAAGTTCTCCTGTCACGTGCCATCCCCTCAAGATCTTTCCACGTCTTCCTGATCATTTTCACCGCTGTCTCCAGTTCTCTTCTCCACCTGTTTTTTCACTCTCTCTTACCCTGGGGATTCGAGAACCAAGAACTACCTTCTCATTCTATCAACAGTTTGGTCAGTGTGGGTTCTATCCATCATCAGTGTGGGTTCTATCCATCATCAGTGTGGGTTCTATCCATCGTCACTGTGGGTTCTATCCATCGTCAGTGTGGGTTCTATCCATCGTCACTGTGGGTTCTATCCATCGTCAGTGTGGGTTCTATCCATCGTCAGTGTGGGTTCTATCCATCGTCAGTGTGTGTTCTATCCATCGTCAGCGTGGGTTCTATCCATCGTCAGCTTCTTCTGCCAGGACGAAAATAACATGACGGTGTGAAAAAATGTGACTGACCGACCGACCGACCGAAGTACTTACAGCGGGAATTATGGTATTGGATAGTTATATTTTTGTAGTTGATAAAAATGAATATTTTTAAATTACTGGATAATACGAGTATCAAGTTGTCACATTTATTCAAAATTCGCTATTTAATTCTTTTAATATTCAAAATTACCATAAACGGCCAGTAATTCAGAAAATCTACCATATTTCAGTTCATGCTTCTGCAAACTGGCAAACTGTGTAGCAGAGGTAGGCAACCCAGGAGTCGTGGTGATCTACTTTAGAAACACTGAGCTCTCTAAAACTCTGCTTTGATAAAATGATGTCAGTTTTCAGGTTCAGAATACAGTTTTTGGAATAATATCGTCTTCTTTCTTCTTCTTAGATCCTTAGCACCTGACTGGCAAAACATTCAGTGGCCATCACGCCTAGTGGCGTCTTGTAGGGCAGCAATAAACTGTCCCTATTTTGTTCGATCGGTGGCCATCCTTCTTGCCTGGCCTCAACTCTGGTTCATGCTTTGCACCTCAGCCTACACTGTTCTCCGCCAGGCTATCCTTGGTCTGACTCTCATTCGCCGGTCTTCTGTCTCCATAGCATAGCAGTTCTAGTGATGGTGTCAAGGTCCCTTCTGATGTGGAATACATGCAACCTATGTATTACACTTTTTCACCTTCTGCTAGACAATCTGTTTCCTTTGGTTTCATCTACAGAGCTGTTGAAAATTTAAAAAAAATAAAAATTTGACCAACTATTAATTTTACTTCACATAAAATATCGCGTCTCTGTCTTACGCTGTTTACGAATAAAGTGAATTTTGAAGTGTAAGCTAGCTCGTGGGATTTTACTGAGAACTCTTCAAAATGTCTTCACGCTTGAGGATTCCGCTATTTTAACTGCTCTGGGACAGGGTTAGTCCAGAATTTCCCTAGCTGAAAATTCGTTATCCCCTTCCATATCACAGAGATCTACCAAATCATCCCCTGTGATTGACCGGTATTCCGCGATCGACATGTTGCCGAACTCTGCTATAGAGAAAAGACTGTTTGCTGTTTGTTTTAATTTTTGTTTCTGTTCGAAATGACGTAGTTGAGGAGTGACACATGTTGTTTGAGGAGGCCAGGGAGCAAATGAAGACATAATAGGAATACTGGTCTTTCATGTGTGTCCTAAGAGGCAACTGTTATGAAGTTTTTTTAACAAGGAGCTGGCAGGAGCACCATGTAAAATAAATTGCTACAGACACCACCGCCTCAAGACCACAGGGAAAACTTCCTGAAAGGGGGCTTTATGCTGCATTAGAAGCAGCAGAGGAAATGATGATCAATAATGGTATTTGGTATTGTGGGATACGCAGTACTGAGCAAAGCTTGTAACCCGACGTTCCACATTTTGGGAGATCTAGGAATTGTCCAAGGGTTTGGCGATACATCAGAATGATAAGGCTCTCTTCCCCCCCCCCCCCCCCCCCCCTGTTCTTATTTACACATATTTTAAGGCAATTAAAAAACAAAATACAGAATTTTGAATAAATGTGACAACTTGATACTCGTATTATCCAGTAATTTAAAAATATTCATTTTTATCAACAACAAAAATATAACTATCCAATACCATAATTCCCGCCGTAAGTACTTCGGTCGGTCGGTCGGTCACATTTTGCACACCGTCTTTTGCGCACTTTTTCTATTTTCGAGAGAGTACATTAACTTTCAACCACAGCTAAGGTGGTTTCAACTGTGGTTGAAAGTTAGACAATAATTGTATTGTTTCCCCTTATATGTACTCTCGCGAAAATTGAAAAGTTTGACGGTGTGCATTATTTCAACAGACAATCAAGATACTCTTCTGTACAGTTTCATTCGGGAAACGGATTTAATTCATCATTTTTCTTAAAAATAACCTTAAAATGTAAGTTTCTGATTGTTTCTTCAAGACAACATTTTAATTTAAAGTATCGCAGACGTATTATTATGGATCAAAATGATAAGATGGCTAAAAGGAAGAGACGATCGCATCATTCACAGCGAGCAAGCGAGACTATAGAAGAAGCAGCAATGTAATACGTGTAACAGAAACAACACACTATAATTAAAAACCTGCCAATTTTGGCGGGTTGTTGCTAGTTTATAACATAATTACATAACAGTAAGGTACGACTACAAAAAGAAAAATTTGATAAAAATGCGTACATATTTTATATTTAGCATAAAATTTTTTGATTTGGGATTGCCGCCCGATACAGAAATTATCCGCCTCTTGTCACAAAGTCCTCTGTTTTTTGCGGCTCGAGTGAAGTCCTTATATGTCGCGTGCCTGGCACCGTCTTTTGTCTCATTGCTGTATAGTGGTTCCCTTTATTGTCTTTCATTGTCTCGCCACGTAGAATTTCTTGCAAACTACGTTCATAACCTTAATGATTATTTACATTTAAGTCCCAAAAGGGGGGGTGGGGGCGGGTAATACTGGAACAGTTGATATGAAATAAAGTTTTCAAACTCCTCAAGGGAGGGGCTATCGCCCCGTCACCACTCCTTGATCCACCAATGGTTCCACACGGGATTAAAATGATTGATTGATGGATTGATTGACCGATTAATTGACCGACATTGTGAGACAATTGTTGATACTTAATGTTAGCGTATTATGCACCTGGTTTCCTTTAATTCTACTTACAAGCTTAAAGTTTTGGTCTATCTCAAGTGTGCTTTATATATGCCTATTCATCAAAGAAATCTTTATTCCTATTGTGTGTGATAAAAATTTGTACCTGCATGTAAGAACACCTCATATTCTTAGGATGTACGATGAGGTATTGTAAGTGATTTTATTATTTAAAATACAAGTTTACATGAATTGTTGTTATGTTCTAAACGCGCGTGTGAGTGTGTGTGTGTGTGGGTGTGTGTGTGTGTGTGTTCGTTTTTCAGAATTAAAGAATCATTTGATAATGATACTAAATTTTCTAACTATTACTGTGACATTTTAAACAGTGCTCTTAATGAGAAGTTAAACTGTCCATATATTTGGCAAAAGGTAATAACTTACTTGTAATACATATAAGCCATAGTATGTCATTCTTTTTTCTTACTTGTAACTGTAAGTTTCCATTATTTTTCTAGGACATTGAAAATATGAAAATCAGAGTAATCACTCTTGAGTTTATTCATCTCATTTCAGCTCATTTCTTTTATGTTCAAAATGTAAAGACAAAATTTTGGAAGTTGAGAGTTGTTGACAGGATGCGGCAGCTAAGTTGAGACTGGCAGAATAAGACAATCATGCTAAGAGATTTTTACAGGTTGAGACACATAGAAACAGCTGTATTTAGAGATATTGAAAAAAAATGAAACATGTATGCTGCAAAGTGATTGGACATCATTAAAGATTGACAGAACTTTGCAAAGAATATGTTCACAGATAGTGACAAAAGAAGATGTTTAAGTATACAGATGTGAAGATAATTAACAATGACATACTGGAGAATTTACTGAATAACGCTCAACTCATCTATGCTGATGCAGCAAACTATCATACATTTGACAGCAAAACCATATCAATTTTACATACTCATTCTAACATATATTGAACAAGTCAGTTGCCTCTTTGACATGTGTCGCCCCTTTTAAATGAAAACCATTAATTTTAGAAAATTCTGGAATTACAGAGAATGAGACACACAGATAAAGGATACGTGGTCATAAAATGTAAAGTATTACAGAAACAGTGGGTTATTAACTATTAGACTGGGAGATTTATGGCTTCTAAAGAATGAAACATCACTAACTCGTGACATAATTTCTTGCTCCATGTTTGATATGCTGGAGAGGCTGACTTAAAGCAGTTCATAAATAAAACTAAATAGAAACATATAATGACTGAGCTTCGTGGAAAATTAATTAACATGACTTTCAAATGAGAAAAAAAAAGATAATGAGAATGAGAATGAATGCAGGAAATGATAACAATATTGCACTGGAAGATATACCCCTACAGGAAGATACCTCGGCAGCAATATAGACACAGTTGGAGGTATAGACACAGTTGGAGGTATAGAGACAGTTGGAGGTATAGACACAGTTGGAGGTATAGACACAGTTGGAGGTATAGAGACAGTTGGAGGTATAGACACAGTTGGAGGTATAGACAATGATTTCAATATAGGACTACAAAAAAGGCTAGAGGAGCTTCAGTTGCTGTGGGAGTTATGTGATGATAGGAAATCAAGTTCAATACAAAAATGAGAATCTTCAGTTCAAACGCTGGGACCGAATACGCAGCAAGAGAGAGATGAATGCAGTCAGCGACCCATAGCTTGACTGCTTGCGTCAGGGTCAGCGAACCAGAGCTGAACAAGACCATACTCCACCTCCAAGTGGTGGTCCTGGAAACAGGCTGCATCACTGCAGTCTGGATGAGAGAGTAGGGATCGAAGTGGGAAGGCAAACCCGGTCCCAAAAAATGCCGTGCTGAAGTCGGATACGTCGGCCGAACGGCGCAAATATCGCAGCTTCCCTGTAAACGGATACAACGCAACCAACGTCCTTTTCCGGACAAACGAGGAAGAAGAAGAAGAATTCAAACGCCAAGTTAGTCCTATTGTATGGCTCTGAAACATGGAGAACAACAAATACAACAACCAAAACCACTACAGGCTTTTATAAATGGGTGCCTGCATAGAATAGAAGGATTTAAATGGTACGACGAAACCACTTATATAGAACTGATGACACGAACCTGACAAGTGCAAGTGGGACAAAAGGTTGATAGGACACACACTCAGGAAATATTAGCATTACAAGGCAGTCCTTGTTCTGGAAACCCAAAGATAATAAACGTAAAGGGAAACAAAATAACACACAGAGAAGGGACATAAAGACAGACATGAAGGAAATAAAGAAGAAATGGAATGACCTTGAACTGATGGCACCAGGACAGGAAGACTTGGCTTGGCATAAGTTTGTTGAAGACCTATGCTCCTCTGGCATTTGAAGCGTCATGACAACCTTCAGCATTAATTCTTACAATAAAGCTGTGTAACAAATCTAATTCATAATTACTGTCAATTTATTTCTGTTTAATGTCCGAACTTTGTGAATAATTAATTAACATTAATTGACCTTCAACAATATTGTTTATAATAAAACTATGTAGGAAACATAATTCACAATAACTAAAATTAATTTTTGTTTTAAATATTTTAAAATCCTCATTAATTTCTCCTTCATCCTGTTACTAATGTGGATGTCTGTTTATTCTGTCCACTGTTCCAGCATTTGTGAGTGAGAAACATTCAAATTTCATTCTTCTAAGTTGTTACAAGAATGATACCACGCATGTGCTTTGAGAGATCCTCATCTTTTCAATTTAATAAATTTGCATTTTGCATTTTAAACCTAAAAACGTGTTCTCCTGTTGTGTGTGTGTGTGCGTGCGCGTGCGCGCGCGCGTGTGCGTGTGTGTGTGTGTGTGTTTTTTTTTAAATGGACAACGTCGTGGTCTAATCTCTGATTTTATGTAGCAGAATTTCCTCAGCGTGGTCCGATGGAGATACCAACTAGTTCAACCATTACCAACAAGATAATGTCATCAAATCCTTATCCTTCGACTCAAGGGGTCGGAGTGACTAAGAAGTATGGCGTCCGCCTCGAATTCTTGAGGTACCGGGTTCGATACCCAGTTGAGGGAATATAGTTTATGGAAAATATTTTTCAGAACCAGTGGTCATAATGATATCATACTCCCCCTTGGTCTCCTGGATAGTGAGATCGGATGCCTAGCCTTCTCGGATAAGGGCGAAGGATAGGAGGTCCGTGTGCAAGTTGTGCACGTTATAAATCCCACGGCAGTTGGAAATCGTAAAGAGTAGACCTGTCAGGCCGCTGCCTTGGCAAAATGTAAAAATTTAGAAACCTACCCACAACATAAATATTTATAGAATGTGTGATTCCTATATACACACATTGAGATTTTCGCAGGTGCTACGCATTTTTCTGGCAGCACAAATTCTGGCTTGACTCATGAACAAGCTCATTGATTTATCATTCATTCAAAACGTCACAGTCGCCTCAAACGACAACTTTAATGTAGCAGTTGTACGGCTTCTCGAAAACTGAATAATGATTCTTAAATATGTTTTATAGCTGCCACAGGGGTCGTCCATATTATGACGCAATTTTTGACATTTAACCCCCCTCCCATGTCACATTTCGTCACCAATCTTGTGTCAGGGTCAGCGAACCAGAGCTGACCAAGACTCTACTCCACTTCCAAGTGATGGTCCTGGAAACAGGCTGCATCACTGCAGTCTGGCTGAGTGAGTAGGGATCGAAGAGGGAAGGCTAACCCGGTCCCACAAATGCCGTGCTAAAGTCGTATGTGTCGGCCGAAAGGCGCAAATATCGTAGCTTCGCTGTAAACGGACACAACGCAACCAACGTCCTTTTCAGGACGAACGAAGAAGAAGAAGAAAAAAAAGTCACACAAAAAAATCAGATACCCCAAAATGACGTCACAAATCTCTTCCACCTCCCCCCCCCCCTTTTTTAAAAAAAATACTAATTAAAAGCAACGACGCAATGGAATGTAAATTAGTTACCTAGTCATCATCATGTGACAGTTACCCAGTCATCATCATGTGACAGTTACCTAGTCATCATCATGTGACAGTTACCTAGTCATCATCATGTGAGTTACCTAGTCATCATCATGTGACAGTTACCTAGTCATCATCACGTGACAGTTACCTAGTCATCATCATCAACTTTCTACTCCCTAAGGAGTATTTGCTTTATACCAAGTCTTCCTGTCCTGTGCCATCAGCTCAAGGTCTGTCCGTATCTTCAATATCCCTTTCACGCCTCTCTTCAGTTCTCTTCTCCATGCATTCCCTTGTTTATCCTCTGCCTCTTTTACCCTGGTTATTCTAGAACAGGAACTGCCTGGTAAATCTATCAGCGGGTTTGCTCAGTGCTGTGTCCTATCCATCTCCAGCCTATTCTTCTCACGTCTGGTTCTTCTGGCACTTGCCTGGTTTGTGTCATCAGTAGTAGTATAGTAGGGCGGAAACGGTTAGCATTGTGCAGGATGCGCGTGACTTTTATATAAGGAAATACTCCGCTCAATAATGGCGGGTGTGTAGGTAGTGCGGGTGTGTTGTTGTATTGTGTTGTTTATTTATACATGTTACAACATGTGTTACAATCTTTTTATACTTGTACGTACTTTACAAAACAGGTAGACAATATATTTATACGTACAAACAGTTATACGCACTTTACAAAAAACAAGTGTTACAATATTTATTACAACAGTTATACATATAAACATATTCATATAAGAAAAACACTAAATACATGTTATATATTTATTGACAATGAGAAACACCGCGTTAGCGGTCGGGGTGATGGTCTATGGTTGATGTAGGCTAGGGTTTCTGACGTCTAACCTCACTACTACATTTGTGCCGGTCATACGACTAGGAGCTCTCAGAGTCCAAGCACAGTCGTTTCGGATTACTTGGTGAGTCTGTAACTATAATAGTTTATTGATATCATCACTTCTTTTCATGTACAGCCAGTTGGTGGGAACGGGAGTAGTCATCTTAAGCGAGGCGTGAGTGGCTGTTGGTCTCCCAAGTGTCTAAGACGGAAAACAAGGTTTTTGAAATGTGTCTAGACATGTTGCGCGGTAGCCAGGGCCTGATTAGTCGAAAAACTAATCGATCGGTGGCGTGTTGTCTAGATGAAAATGGCAGTAGGACGCGCCGCATAGTACCACCACGAGCTTTGATCAAGACGAAATAAATCGCATAGAGGCCACAAACGTTGGTAACCGCATCTTGTAAATGTCTAGCATTGTAGTTAATAGGTCTGTTAGAATTTCTCGCTATAAAATTAACCAGGTCTTGGTGTCTAAGTGGTAGTCCGAAAGAATCAAAATATTCAAAAGTTCCAACGCCCTTATAATATAGAGCGACCCAGTGGTCACCGGGGCGGTAGCTAGGGTCAGTGTTGATGACGAAAGCAGCCGTCTTGCTCTGATCGATACGTAGAGGTAATTGGTCGCGAGCTAAAACTTTAACGAGCCCAGTTCGTTTAACAAATATATCCGACTGGAGTATGGTCCGTATCTCGTCTGTATTCATCGTTTAAGTGGTGTAGTCTGTCAAAACTTGGCGCGATTTCGAGTTTTCCAAGATCGAGTCTTGCTCGGCGTAGACGATGACCTGTAATGGTTCGGGTGTGATCTCGGAGAATTTAAGTTCTATTGAGAGAGGTCCCGACTTGACCATCTCGAACTGGTCACCGTCCAGTAGATTGGGGTGAGGTCAAATACGTATAAAGCTTACCCAATCTTAAAATGTCTATATTCAAGATCGTTGCCGGCGTCTTTGCCAACCAGCCTCATGGCTTGATTCGTACCGAATAAGGCTCTCACGTACTGGTTGTGCTCATAATCCATTGACAAAGGCTTGCCACTAACTGTTCTTCCATCCGCGCTGACATTTAAATATATCAGACCAAAAGTAGCGAAATTGAGCGGATTAGTCGTGTGCGACCCGTTAAAAGCTGTCGAAGTGACTATGCCAATCACTATGCGGTTAGGGGTTTGACTGAGAAATAGATTGTCCTGCATGTGCGATAACATCCCTTTAGGAATAGAGAAAGTTTTTAGCACAACTCGTTTCAAGGGGTACTTGGCATTACCTCGCAACAAGGCTTTCTCGTGGGCTAGAGAGATGGGGTTTAATTTGGCTTTCCGTACAACCAGGGCCGCATAAGTTATAATAGATTTATAACCACCAGCGTGGTCTTTTCCCAGCACGTTGAACGCATCTTTAGACGGCGTGAGTTTCACTTTAACGGTCACACCGTTTAACATATAGCGATCTTGGACGAAAATATCTGAATGTAACCGACCCATCATATCAATGTCCTGAGAACCAGAAGCTATATTTCGACGTAACCTTAGTCCGTTGTTATTATCGCCACTTGTTTCGGTAATAGAGTTTGGCATGTCTTTGTAAAACAGAGCCACTGTCATATGGCCTCGCTTTGCTTCCTCCCCGTAATTCAACGTGGCTTCCAGGTAAGCTCTATAAGGGAAGGTGTTCTCGCTGGGTGTAATCAGCGTGTAGTTCAGGGAAACGACGACTTGGGAGAATAAAATGTGCAGGGAATAGTTGACCGGGGCTACATCCGCATCAGCGGGTAATTTGTCGCCATTAGCTAACATTGATTTTGGCGCGCACGTGCAGAAAAGTATTGAACAAATCTAGATATTCTTCTCCGTTCCCCGATATTACAAATTACACCGGGGCTCCGGGTGCTAAGGCGGCCAACGGATGTATCTCCACAAATTGACCTTCTTCTACGTATCTGCGTTGGTGGCACGCTAAACAAATCTAGACCACTGTGAAGACATTCGCACGAGCTGGGGTGAATAAACGCCATCATTCAAATATATCAGAGTACCGTCGCTTGTTCTTTTGGGAATGAGAAGGGAAAACTCGGGTAGCTCGTTTTATTCTTTTCGGCTCGCCAGGTGGGGCAGCTCTCGTTTTTCTCGTTCTTTTTCTTCTAATACCGCTACCCAATTGGTTAGTGGTGAGGTGGTCAACCGCTCCCTGTAATAAACGCTGACCCGATTCTTTAGCTCGCTCACTAAATGATTCTCCAACATTTCTTCCAGCTAATGCGTCGCTCGCGACCTGTAGACCGGTGCCAACCCCTTCTCTGAGTAAAGCTTTACCTCCAGTTTTTAACCACGGGAGAACCATGCAACCGAGCCCGCTGAAAAAAAACTCCCTAAGCCATGCCCTCTTCGACTTCTGCCTCCGATAAACACTGACATCCCGTGTCCAGCTTGGTTGCAGTAAAACTCCTCGTACATTTTGGGGTTTTGTAGTATTGGCACGTGTCTAACCATTTTTTCTTCTATTCAAAATCAAACCGTCTGTGCGTTCGGAAATGTAGCGTCAACATCGAAGCTCCGCTAGTGATTGGGATAGTCTTACCCTGGTCATTAGTTAAAAGTATTTTCACGGTGTCAAATGAAAAACGACTCAGGGGTACGTAGTGCGGTTTGTCGTAAATCCTAAAAACCAAAGCGGTAGTCCTGTCCAAAATAGGGACAATCCGTAACAAAGGGACAGAGGCATCCCCAACCGGTCTCGCCACTACGAGGTCGCAGTACACGTATACATTTTTCATGTCGCTATCCATTTGTACTTCAGTCTTTCCTCGTAGTATTGGATCGATATCAGTTACGGTCAATGAGGGCAAGCCTAACATGTGTTTCAACGTCTCGCTAATTCTAACTTCAACCCCCGGTTCATACAGATTCAAGGTGGGCTTATTATTGTTAAAATGGATTCTAACTCGGGCTTTTTCATTCACATCCGTGCCTAAAAGCAACCGATTCAATTCATCGATAAGCGTGTCGGGTGAAGTGTATAGACCGGCGGGTAACGTGAGTATTATAGGAGTTTTTCTCTCGTCTTTGTTTGGGAAGTAATGTATCCATACTTCATCATCTAGCACGTTATAATAACTTTTGGTGAATTGAATCTCAACCAAACCAACCTCGTAACGTGACGTCAATTCTATAGTCTTTGGCAATTTGACGAAAAAGTGACCTGCGTTATTGTTCGGGTATATTTTCATCGAGGCATTGCTCCGTAAAGTCACGTAAAAACTCATCTTAGGGTTAGGTAACATGTAACCGAGACAACAGCTCATTAAGGCGATCTAAAACTTGCCGTCTGGTCCCTCGGCGTTGCTCCGACTCAGATTGAATAACGAGACCCCGATGACGACATATATAACGATCATCTGACAGATGAAAATGATCTCTAGCCGCGGGACTAGTTTCCCAAAAAAAGGACAGAACGAGGTTCTCGTGGCCTTGGGAGGGGGTGACCCCAAAACTGGGGTGCTCACTTCTTCTATCTCCATCAGTCTCGATATATCGCTAGTTGTTTGGAGGAAATATATCTGTTGAATGACGAGTTATAACCGAACCATTTGACTAAATACTTTTTAACACCTCTTACACCTCGACGTTCTTGCAAAAATGGACTCGATTCGATAAACTATTTTGCCACCGACCTGCTGCAGCTCTTCTTGGTAAAAAGACCCTTTCAATTCCTCACCCGAATCATCTTTAAGGACGTACGTGACCGGTCTTGTCTTGTTTAGTCGGCTGACCGTAAACAGTTATTCTGTCCACGCTGGCGTATAACCCTTTTTAAACGTTTGTTTGGCTTGCGCGAGCCGCACGCGATCACCTGCATTAAAATAGACTTTTCTTCCGGTGACGTCAGGGGTCGAATACAACGTATGCCACACCTCTTCTTGATTGATCGGGTTAACTTCCGACGGTGCCATCTTAATACTCCGATGATACGAATAATTGTAGTTGTGGACCAGTTGCTTTATCACGTCGACGTAGCGAAGACTGTTGGCTTTGGTAAAGTAACGCCGCGTTTTTTCTTTGAGGGTTCGATTAAACCTCTCTACTATAGCTGCCTTGGTATTCTCATTCTCCGTAGTGAAGAAATGGACACCCTCTTCTTTAAGGAACTTTAAGAATATTTTGTTGACGAATTCACTACCTTTGTCTTTTTGAAAATTTATCGGTTTGCGACTGTTAAAAATTGTCTTCACCGCTTCTACTAAGGTTTTCCCAGTTTTGTTTTTCAGATGAACCGCCCACGCAAATTTACTAAATACATCGATACACGTCACTAGATAGGAAAACCCATCGTTGAATTTTCTTAAATCGCGCAAGTCTATTAGATCATCCTGGAACTGTTGATCAATACCACCCGAGATGGTCGCGCGTCTTTTAAATTTTCTATGCACAGGTTTGTGTAAGGTGTACGTATCCTGATGACTTAACCAGTCTTCAATTTTTTTACGAGTAAGTTTGGTGCTACGTTGCAAGACACCCACGCTGCCATAAGAACCTGGTCGTTTCGGTTCGTAGTAATGTTGTTTTAAAATCTTATTCACTTCTTTGGCCATGCTTCCCACTTTGGATTTTTAGTCTTTTTCCTTCTTCTGAGCGAATACGACGATGTTTCTCGCAATTTACTGTCAACCCCCTTCTTTCGGTTAGCGGGTGTGCCTTGTTCGGTCGGCGACTGAAGAGTTTTGTCCACGACCTCGTCTTTAAGTCCAGTTGTTGAACCTGGTTGGTCGGTAGATTGTAATTGTATTAGTTGTTTAATGTCCACGAGGCCTAGAGGCACGTGAGTGTACTGTTCTAGTCGAGTCAAATAGCGCTGCAGTGTTCGCTTATATAATCTAGCTTTGTCACCCACCGGTAAATCTTCTCGATCCAAGACTAGTTGCATTTGACTGTCCATTTCTCCTAAGTTATCTTTTAGAGCATCGGGGGTTCTATAAGGTTTTTGCGCCTCTAACAAACGAGGGTCCATCAAAATCATTTTCTTGGCCATCTTTTTTACACACCTAAGAGACTATTAGTATTGGAGTTAACAGGGCGCCCAAAAAATCCCCGTTTTGTAAAAACTGTTTCCGTATTTTGAGCGACAATTTCTTTTGGGTGAGCGCTCACAGGGTGGTTTTGTAACGACGCGTTCGCCTCTTCTGAGGGGGTGTAAGTGTAACGTTACATTTTAATGCGTTGTGACAACATTCGCAGAGTGTTCCTATGAGGTCGGGTGACGCTGTTTTCATAACAGCCTTGATGACTGGGGGTTTGGCACTGCCTAAACATTTCAACATTCCAGCATGACGTCTCACCTTTTCCCCCATCTCGTTATTTGGGGACGTAAAAGACTTGTTGTTCGTGTAGAAATATTTGGCTGCGCAATCTCAAAGAATCCGGTGTTGCCTGGCGCAGGTCGATTAGCAAATATTCATGTGGGGTCGCCGTCGCGTCTTTAAAACTTTCTTGAATATAGGCAGTACGACCTGCATACATCTGCTTGGCTAGATTAGTAATTTGCGACCCATCTCGTGGGTTTTTGAAAAGCACTATATAATGAGAATTCAAACTAATGGTTCTTTGTTCTTGCCAAATAGATTTTGCACGATGTAGATCACGCTAATACTGCGATGGTGGCTACATTTCGTGAATAGTTTAGTTATTCTATCATCCGTCTCACTCATAAGATCATCTATAACGAGCAGGCGTTTCTTATCACCTGACCACTGGTCCACGTCGGGTAGTCCTTCAATAAACTCAATACCCTCCATGGTTTGGTACATTGACTGCCGCTCTCCATAACACCATATAATTTCGTCTGGGGTAGGAGTCACCAACTCGCCTAGATGTTGCAAAAACCGTTGTACAAAGACAGTTTTCCCACTACCGGTCGGTCCAGCTATCAGGGCTGTGAAAAGATGTGGCCACCTGGGATCCATGGCTAGTGTTGCGTGCAGTTTCTCGCTGTGTATAATATTCTGCTTTAGTGTAAATGTCTATTTTGTAGATATTAATCTTGATTCCTAACCTAAGGGATATCACCCAGGATTTTTCTGGGAGGTGTATTTAACAGTGGTTGTCTGTCCACTGGTTTCAACTTACCGGTTTAAAATTAGAACCGAGGTCTGGTTGCATGTCCATATTCGGCTACAATGGCTAGCTTTTCTAAGAATGTTTGCAACTAGAGCTGAGGTCTTAATTCATGACCATATAAGGCTTCAATGGTCAGTCCTTACCTGGAATGTGTTGAAACATTGCCCCTGAGTTTAGCTCTAGGAAGTGTAGCGTCTACGGCGCATGCGCGTATGTCCAGGGGTTAAGCGAGACTTCTGATCTGGGAGTCGAGCGAAAAAATGTCAGAGAGTTAAGACGTGTGTTAGTTGGTTTTTATAGCGTGATGCAAATGTTGATGTGTAATTGGCCAGGTATGCGTGTCGATGTCACCTGAACAGGGTAATGATGCGGTGAAGGTCTGGGTCACTCACGCTGACCGCATACATGGTCCTTGTACGATGATGATGATGATGATGTGAGACATGGGTGTGCAGACGCGAATGTTTTTAGGATCATATATGGTATACAATGCACCCAGTCACACTCGTACAAAAGCCAATAATGGTTGTAACTACAGGAACAGTTCATACATTTGTTCACAGCACTAACAGTAGAATCACACAGGAACAGTCAATGTAAACAGGTTCATGTACATCATGTTAACTGAAATCGCTTGGTACATATCAGTATTCTAAGGCTGGTAAACATTCACATATGTGGGCATGGTCAATAGTGGTATGTTCTTTAATGTACAGTTCATAATGCCGCTTTGGTATCCCTGACTGAACGCGTCATATACCTGAATAACTCCGTCATACAAAGGACGAGCCCATAACGCATGTAATCTTATTACCAGGGCCGTCGTTCAACTTGGCATAACACGCCAGTTATTTCTTTTCATGCTGTAGAATAGTGGCCATTACACAGGCCTAAATATGACGTCAGCTGTGTATTCTTCATTAAGCAGGTTGCCTAAACTCTGCTATAATGTTTGTATAAATATACCAGCATATATATATATATATATATATATATATATATATATATATATATATATATATATATATATATATATATATATATATATATATAACTTCGTCACTGGACTTCTGTTCATTTAAAGACGAATAGTCTTACATAGCTATCTTGAGCACAAAATATAAGTTTTGCATACAGGATCTGTGAGCTGTTCTCACGGCTAGGTAATCCTTTAACAAATTCTGCAACCGAATGCGTAGTAATGATAAAGTCGGTGTTACCTTGAAACAAATCCTCAGAACACAATAAATAACACTGTCGTCATTCCTGACGTACAGTAAATCACTAGGGAAAACTGACAACGCAGTCACTTCGAAGACGGACATTCCCGTCCCACAGAAGCCAGAACACAACTCCTCCTCACGGAAGTCTAATTTTGCGCTCTCCAACTGCGCATGGCACATAGCACAGAACTGTTTACCTTTGACCCTGAAGGTCAAACAAAATGAATGAACCAAAAAGGGAGATAACCCCTAATCAAACTGACACAGCAAAGTTAAGACATAGTTCCCTAACTTTGACCAGGGTGAACATAAAAATGCGACAAATAAATTGACGTCTGAAACTCCGTCAAAAATGACCGCAACAACGTGTTTCGACGTCTTTGTGTTTTCGGCTTCATGTCCGGGGAAATAGAAAACCTCTGTGAATGGAATCAGAAGTATTTGAAGATATTCTCCGATGATAGTGAAATATTTCAAACGTCTAGGAGACGTGTGTGTGTGTTATTAGTGCATTCTGAAGGTCTATCAAGGTAAAGGGACATTTTGTTATTCTCCTTGCTTATCAGAGTCTCGTACCACATATATTTGTCAGCTCATTGACTTTTCCCAGGGTGGGAAAGAGTCTAACAGTCTACGTGAGTTAAGCTCTTATTTTAGGCTGACTTTATTAGCTTAGGGCTTGTGTACGCCCAGGAAACATTGCATTTTGATGCATCCCGCTGTTTCAGCGGTAATATATTATGGACAAGGTCTGACCCACCTTGTTTGCCAGTCACAGAGGCTAGTTAAACATATAGACCTGCTACCTTAAGGCCTATTGCATGCAAGCAACACAACTGATGAACTCATGTCAGGAAAGAGTTGGTTAACTCGTGTATCAACACCCGCGAGCAATGCGGGGTATTTTTGCTAAGGCTTGTTTGGAAGGGAACTTAGATTGTGGTCAACAATCGTGCTTAGGCCCAGCTTACTGACTTGTGAAATATGATGCTATCCATGTACTATTGTCATGTCTACATGTTCCTGAATCTTGTTATATGATCATGTCCTGATGTCGTCGTCTTGTTGTAGCGTACTACATTAAAGCTTGTGAAAAGTCAGTTGCTGTTCCAAACTTCACTGACTTATACTTGTGATAGAGTGAGTGCTGAGCCAATGTTTAGAACTGTACACCCATTCGCGTATGTCATCTCTACACTCTCACTCCATGTCAACACTGCACTTTGCCAGCGCTTCAACATAACTGAAACAGGCTGACCTACTTTCACTTGTACTGCACTGCTTGGGTTGACCTGACCTCTACACTCACATACACAGTGCTGTACCCTTTATAGTTGTCAGCAAGTAAACAGTCATCTACTTTGTGAAGGTATCTATGTGATGGCCAGAAAAATACCTTATCAATTTGGTGGAACCAGCTAGATGGGGCTATTGGCTCTATTTTCAACTGTCAGCTGCTGTTTGAAAGGTCAAGTCACTGCTGCTGTTTAGAAGGTCAAGTACCGTTCCCATTGTCACTGTTGCAGTTCAGAAGTTTGAGTGTCGTTACCATTGTCGCTGCTGTTGTTGTCAAGTCCAGGTTCCTGGAGCATTGTTGTTGTTAGAAGCAAGTACAGAAAGCTCTTTTCAGCGTTGGATCTTCGCGATCTTAGAATGCTGAACACTGTACCTCTTCATTGTTCGTAGACGATAGGAGTGCATCATAAGTTAAGTGGCATGTTTTTTATGAGATCTGTGCCATTATAGTGTGTAATTAAGCCTTCCCATTACACAACCATTGTTTACATATTTCTTGTTGTGTTACATGTTGTTTATATGTCATTTCTATGTTTATTTTCAGCGGGTTTCAGGTTGGGTGGTGTCTGATATAGGAGATTCCACGTAGCAGAGGACCTATATCAGCGTTCTGTAGGGACTATGCAAATTTCCCTTAGCTGAATTTGCTAGCGACATTTGTTGCTATTTTCGTTTAGTTGTGACGAGCTGTACTTCTCGTTGTTTTTGTTATATTTTTTCTGTTCTTTAATTTTGTTTTGATTTGTTTGTGTCTGTCCACCTTCTCTTTTTTTCGTTTAGTTTTTTACAACTTTATGTTTATACACTGTGACATCATTGATTTGGGATAGTTTTTTGCAGTTATCATCACATACTTTGTGATATTTCCTTTAGTTTTGCATTATAATTTATTTGATTTCTGCAAACGTTATCGTATTGTCCTTGATGTTTGCTGTTTGTTTACATTAGTCATTGTTGTCATACACTGTTTCTATATATAGTTGATCATATTTAGTACACTTAGGATAAAATTGATTGATGGTGGTATTATTATAAAGATGTTTATACAAGTTCTTTGCTAAAAGACTTGTTATCCACAAAGATTGAGACAAGGTGAAATACATATGCTAGTTCTTTATAAAAAAGACTTGTGCCCACAGTAATTGGGATATAAAGGTATTATTTTCCACAGGTACTTAAGTGATTATTTGTTACATTATAAACAAGGTAACCATACAAAGTCTTTGCCAAAGGCTTGTCCCAACTGAGGTTGGTATATAAATCGTATTATTAATTCAGGTGGTAATAACACAATATTAGACAATGTCTACATTGGATTACTTTATCCAACAGGGTATAACCCTGGGCAAATCTGGTGATAAATTGGAAGAGTTTGCCCTTGCTCAATATGACAAGGCGCAAAAAGCAGAAGATAAAAGACAAAAGGCGGAAGAAAAAAAGTTAGAAAGAGAATTTGACGAGAAAACACTTCAAGCTGAAATGAAAGAGAAAAAACTTCAGCAACAAAGAGGATTTGATGAGAAAAAACTTCAAGCTGTAATGTATGAGAAAAAACTTCAAGCTGAAATGGAAGAGAAAAAACTTCAGCAAAAAAGAGAATTTGATGAGAAAAAACTTCAGATAGAAGCTGAGGAGAGAAAGGAAAAAGCAAGGATGGAACATGAAGAAAAACTCTCAGCTTTGGAGATAGAGAAAGCAAAAGTGATTAATATGGGTAGTTCTCAGGCAACTTCTGGTAAGACGAAGGAGATTTCTTATAAGATTAAATTACCTGCTTTCAATGCTGCAAAGGACGACATAACATTCTATCTCAATAGATTCCAACTGACATGCGAAACGCATAAGGTAGATAAAGAGCATTATGTCGGACAACTGTTAGAAATACTTACAGGTAAACCATTAAATATTATAATGTTAATAGAAGAACCTGATAAGACTAACTATGAAGTTGTTAGAGCAGCTTTATTGAAAAAATACCAACTTAAAGAAGACGATTATCGTCTTCGGTTTAAGACTATGTTACCAGAGAATGGTGTAGAGTTCTCAGACTTTATTACAAAGATACGTCTTACTTTCTCACGGTGGATTGAGCTGTCTGGGACGGCTAAAACATATGAAGCACTGGTAGATTTATTACTTAGAGATAAAGTAATGTCATCAGTCAACGAGTCCTTTCTTGCCTTTATACATGAACTTAAACCTAAAGACATAAAAGATATGGAACAATATTGTTGCCAGTATGTCACTGCGCACCCACAGCAAACCATAAGCAATTCTAAAGTTAAAGAAGGCTTGCCCCTAGCTTCTGCTACACCATATGGTCCTAACTTTGGTAATAAATTTCAGGGTGGCCAACGCAACTTTGATAAGAAAAGTAGGCGTAACTTTGAACAGGATCAGGGTGATCCATATGGTAATAGTTCTTCAAAGAACTGGAGGAGATCTAACAGTCCTCGTTATTATGGATCAAACAACTATAGAAACTTTCGTAAGGGAAGTTATAATAAAAACTATCCTACTTATCCTAGGAGACAACAGTATCAATATGGGAAATATTCTCATCAAAAAGATAATGACAATCATGATTGTAAAAATTGTGGTGCAAGCCAAAACAATAATAGCAATAGGTCAGATAACAATAGTTATAAAAGAAATAGCAGTCGTGGTAGAGGGCGACACAATATCAATAAATCGTGTCGGCATGGTAACAGTGCTCAACAAGAGTCACAGATTACTGGTAATGAATCTAAAGATAATAAAGATAATTCTAGTGCTATCACATGCTCTGCTTTTGACTTTGGGAGAGCATCTCAATGCCCCCAATGCACAACACTATTTGAACCTACTACTATTTTTACTTTGAGTTGTGGTCATCCTCTGCCCGCTCTTCCTGCCGCAGCTGCGCATGACGGGAGAGGATCTCTTCTCTTAAATAAAGGGCTAGTGAATAATAGCCAAGTCTCAGTCCTTTTCGATTCGGGATGTACTACTATCGGAGTTAAACAATCCCTTGTAGATCAATCATGTGCCACGGAAAAAGTAGTCAAATGTGTAACATTTGGTGGTACTGTAGAAAAGTATCCTACTGCTATCATTCACATTGCTACTCCCTTTTTTACGGGAGATGTCCACGCGTGTCTTCTACAGAACCCTATTGCTGATCTTATAATCGGTCGTATCCACGGTGTTACAGAATGTACCCCACAGCAGATAGCTGCTTGGGAGGATCAAAATATCCAATCTGCCAATGCAGTGGTCACAAGAGCACAAGCTCTGAATATGCCTCAATCTTCAACGAGTGAAGATAATAAAGTGCATACCCAAGATGATAACATGGTGATTTCGCGTAACACTTTTATAAAAAAACGAAAGAAGATGATCCGTCTTTAAAAAAAATTCTTCATTATGGCAAAAAAAGGTGATCCAAATCAAAACACAAATAGCAAATCCTGGATTACTATGAAGAATGGAGTACTTGTGCGCATGGTACAAGACTCAACTACGTCTATGCATTCTCAAATTCTCGTGCCAAAGAATATGAGAGTCCAAATCTTGCAACATGCACACGACTCTCAGTGTGCTGGACATATGGGTTTTTCCCACACTAGGTCTAGACTCCTTGTGGCTTTCTTGTGGCCATTTGTCAATAAGGATATAAAGATTTATTGTCGTTCTTGCAAAACATGTCAAGAGGTCAAATCGAGAGGCCCACGACATGCTGCACCTATACAAGCTGCAGACATTTTTATTCGGCCGTTTCAAAAGATGGCTATAGATATTATTGTTCCTTTTAAGATCAAGTCGGCCAGAGGACAACAGTTTATTCTAACATGCGTTGACATGTGCACTCGTTGGCCAGAGGCTATACCTCTTAAGAGCATCTCTACTGCTGATATCGCAGACGCTCTTTGGCTAATATTTTCTCGTCTGGGATTTCCCGGAGAAATATTGTCAGACCATGGCACTCAATTAATATCAGACACTACGTCACAGGTAATGTCTATTCTACATATTAAGAGATCTCTAAGTAGTATCTAACACCCAATGTCTAATGGGTTGGTTGAACGTATCAATAGAACACTCAAAAACTTACTTGGGAAGATAACTGAGGATCATCCTTAGGATTGGGATAGGGTTTTACCCGCGGCTCTCTTTTCATATAGAGAAGTTCCAAACGAACATACAGGATTTTCTCCTTTTGAACTTGTCTTTGGCGCGCGACCGCGCGGCCCTATGTCTCTACGTCATGATCTTATAACCGCCGATAATATTGACAATGATACTCAATCTTCTTATGAGTATGTCATTGCTCTCAGGCAAAAGATTTTCGAAGCATGCAAACTAGCAACTTCCTCCTCCGAATTTGCTAAAGAGAAAGCAAGACAGTTTGCTAATAAAAATAGATGCCTACGACAACTTTGTCCTGGCGATAAGGCATTTGTTTTGCTACCTTGTAGGGAAAACAGACTTCTTATTGCATGGAAAGGTCCATATACTATAGTCTCAAGAATTTCCGAAGTCGACTATGTTGTCGATATTGATGGGAAGCATAAAACCTTCCATATAAACATGCTTACGGAATTTCACGAGCGACCAGACTATTTGCTGCCTATTTTCCATGCAGTGTACGATTCTCAAGTCCCTCATGGTCAGTACTCATCCCTGTCTGTTATACAGGATGAGGAAACTACTTTCTCTGATGTTAATCTTCCTCTTCCTATGATTCCACTTCATTCTACGGAATCATGGAAAAATGTTACTGTTTCTTCTAATTTATCTATGGAAGAACAGCGACAAGTCTCTTCTATGCTACAAACATTTCAGGATGTCCTTACTGACATTCCTGGACACACTGATGTCATTGAACATGACATAATACTTACTGACAATAACCCAATCAGGGTTAGACCTTACCCTATTCCTATTCACTCTCAGACACAGGTCGAGAAAGAATTGGATGAAATGATTCATTTGAAATTTATTGAACCATCCACTTCAGCATACTCTTCGTCCATGGTTATTGTTCGGAAGAAAGATAAGAACATACGCATTTGCGTCGACTATCGCAAATTGAACCAAGTCACGAAGTTCGATGCTGAACCGATGCCTCTATTAGAAGAGCTACTTAATAGACTCTCTAATTCTAAATTCTTTACCAAACTCGACTTGTCTTAAGGTTATTGGCAAGTTCCGCTAACTGAACAAGCCAAACCTCTCACTGCTTTCTCAACACCTAGGGTTTTATTCCAATGGAATTTCATGCCTTTCGGCCTTATGAATGCCCCAGCTACTTTTGTACGCATGATGCGTCGAATTCTATCATATCGTTCAGATGTCATTGCATACTTGGACGATATCTGTCTCTTCAGTGATTCTTGGGAAGATCCCTATTTGGGTTTATACAAATTACTGTCTACTTTACGCAAACATAATTTGACTGCAAAACCCTCTAAAGCCTATGTTGGGTTTAGTGAAATTTATTTCCTTGGTCACCATGTTGGTAATGGTCTCTTGAAGACAGAGGACCATAACATTTCTAAGATACTAAACATTTCTATCACTAAGACGAAAAAAAAAGTACGCAGTCTCTTATGTTTGATACAATTCTACGGAAGATTTATTCAAAATTTATCTTCTATTATGGCACCTCTTTCAACCCTACTGAAGAAAGGGTCTCCTAATATGGTGCACTGGTCCCAAGAATGCCAGTCTTCATTGGACCAGATTAAAACTTTATTCTCATCTCCCCCTATCTTAAGGCTACCTACTACTGATAAGACTTTTGTTCTTCGTAGTGACGCCTCATCCACTGGAATCGGGGCGGCACTAATGCAGGAGTATTCGGAAACTCTTCATCCTGGGATGTATATCTCTAGGAAATTGAATGCGGCTGAAAGGAACTACTCAGTTCTAGACCGTGAATTGTTGGCTATGGTATGGTCTATTCTTAAGTTACAAAGATTCCTTCTCGGCGTGCATTTCATTGTGGAAACCGACCAAAAAGCTCTTACAGCTATTCAGAGTAAGAACTTGAAGAGCTCGAGATCTACTCGATATGCCATTGCTCTTCAACCCTTTCACTTTACGGTGCGAGCTATCCGTGGTTCGGATAATGTGATGGCGGACATTTTGTCCAGATGCCCACATGATTCCACTTGACTATTGTGTCCTAGTTTTCCTAATTTACTTTGAAACTTATAACAATACTTTACTACATCTACATATCTGCACATCTATTCTCACTATTTGTGAATTCATAGTGTTATACTAGGTGATTGCCTTTCTCTGTTTCCATCTTTGGTATAGCAGAGAAGGTTAAAGGCTCACAATATAATGGCCGTAATATCACTCGGCCACAGTATAGTTAAGAATGTATGTTTCATTATTGTATATTAGAAAATCTTACGGTTGTCAAATAGAATTGTATTGTTAGTATTCTCTTAGCGAGTCATTGATGTTCGCAGAGAAGCAGTACATTATGCCAACCATGAAGTTTTGAGATGTGCTTACTTACACTTGGGATGTTACAGTAGATGTGCCCTCTCAGTCTAGGATCTGGAATTCATTGTTCATATACTTAGTAATATTATGTATAAGATTATGTAAAAAAATATTGTTGTATATAACTATGAAGTAATCTTCATGTTGATACTTGATTGTATATCGAAAGCGGTATATTTAGATTATGACACCGCTATTCTTGATGATATTTTGATCTCTAGACTTGAAGATAAGTTACTTGATATCAGATAAGCTTATATATTTAACGTTTGCTATATTATAATTATGCCAGCATTGTAATGTACGTTGGTGGCTCCTCCCTGGAATAGTATACTTAGAGAAATATTTTCTCTAATGAGATTTACTCTCACCAGATGCTCCATGCATCGACTTAGCCTCACATTAGGCATTATATTTATTAGTGATACTATTCATCCGCGCATCATTCGTGCGTTATGAGCCTGTTATAGCTTGCTCTTGGATGTTCTTTAGAAAAAAAATGTTTCATTTTTTTCTCAGGGAGGTGCGGTAAATTGTTGCGTGCAGTTTCTCGCTGTGTATAATATTCTACTTTAGTGTAAATGTCTATTCTGTAGATATTAATCTTGATTCCTAACCTAAGGGATATCACCCAGGATTTTTCTGGGAGGTGTATTTAACAGTGGTTGTCTGTCCACTGGTTTCAACTTACCGGTTTAAAATTAGAACCGAGGTCTGGTTGCATGTCCATATTCGGCTACAATGGCTAGCTTTTCTAAGAATGTTTGCAACTAGAGCTGAGGTCTTAATTCATGACCATATAAGGCTTCAATGGTCAGTCCTTACCTGGAATGTGTTGAAACATTGCCCCTGAGTTTAGCTCTAGGAAGTGTAGCGTCTACGGCGCATGCGCGTATGTCCAGGGGTTAAGCGAGACTTCTGATCTGGGAGTCGAGCGAAAAAAATGTCAGAGAGTTAAGACGTGTTTCGACGTCTTTGTGTTTTTGGCTTCATGTCCGGGGAAATGGAAAACCTCTGTGGATGGACTTAGAAGTATGTGAAAATATTCCCCGATGATAGTGATATATTTCAAACGTCTAGGAGACGTGTGTGTGTGTGTTATTAGTGCATTCTGAAGGTCTATCAAGGTAAATGGGCATTTTGTTATTCACCTTGCTTATCAGAGTCTCGTACCACATATATTTGTCAGGTCATTGACTTTTCCCAGGGTGGGAAAGAATCTAACAGTCTACGTGAGTTAAGCTCTTAATTTAGGCTGACTTTATTAGCTTAGGGCTTGTGTACGCCCAGGAAACATTGCATTTTGATGCATCCCGCTGTTTCAGCGGTAATATATTATGGACAAGGTCGGACCCACCTTGTTTGCCAGTCACAGAGGCTAGTTAAACGTATAGACCTGCTACCTTAAGGCCTATTGCATGCAAGCAACACAACTGATGAACTCATGTCAGGAAAGAGTTGGTTAACTCGTGTATCAACACCCGCGAGCAATGCGGGGTATTTTTGCTAAGGCTTGTTTGGAAGGGAACTTAGATTGTGGTCAACAATCGTGCTTAGGCCCAGCTTACTGACTTGTGAAATATGATGCTATCCATGTACTATCGTCATGTCTACATGTTCCTGAATCTTGTTATATGATCATGTCCTGATGTCATCGTCTTGTTGTAGCGTACTACATTAAAGCTTGTGAAAAGTCAGTTGCTGTTCCAAACTTCACTGACTTATACTTGTGATAGAGTGAGTGCTGAGCCAATATTTAGAACTGTACACCCATTCTCGTATTTCATCTCTACACTCTCACTCCATGTCAACACTGCACTTTGCCAGCGCTTCAACATAACTGAAACAGGCTGACCTACTTTCACTTGTGCTGCACTGCTTGGGTTGACCTGACCTCTACACTCACATACACAGTGCTGTACCCTTTATAATTGTCAGCAAGTAAACAGTTATCTACTTTATGAAGGTATCTATGTGATGGCCAGATAAATACCTTATCACTAGTAATGACAAGTTACACTCACATGCAGTTATTATATTGTTTTTAACAATGTGAGAATCCCTGTTGGTTTAAACCCCTATTGGTGTAAACCCAACCACGAACAAAAGTCTGGATGTTTCAACAACGTGAGAACCACTGCGCCGATCTAAAAAGCGTTACTCAAGAGAAGGTTTTTGTAATTCACAACATTCTCATTGTTATTTCCCCCATGTTTTTGGGATAAAGTCAACAGACCATAACAATATTAACATGTGTAATATCCCCTTTGCTTTTAAAGATTTGTTTTTTTAGAGATAGTGTTTATTATAAAAATCGTTTTGGTTTAATATAAAGAATTGTAAGTCCTCGGTGATAAGTATAATATAAAGATAGAGGAATAATATTAAAAAAAAAGAGTAAAGACAACTCGTATAAAATATTACTGACCATTTTGATAACAATAAAGTGTTACCCGTTTTTCAGTGAATATATATATTTTACATACTGTCACACTAACAAACAGTGACACACTGACAAACGAACAAATAAAATATAATTTGCACTGATAACACGTAGTTATATTTTAACTAAAAAGCATAGTTTTAAAATCTAGTTTTTTGAGTCCCTCCTTTGTTCAACCGGTCGATATTCTTTCAGTCTTAACACGCAATTAATTTTTCATGACCACCTGAGACTCCAACCGACAAATTATCTCAATTATCGTAAAAAACTTTGCTTCGTAGTTTTTTGTGTGAAAAAGGCCAAAAGGTGAACATAATTATATAATCGATGATAACGGTGTTCCATACTTTCCGACCGTAACGCTCGCGACAAAGCCGCGAGTGACAGATTGTGAAATTCTTTTACCCCCATCACTCTTTAACCAGACTTCGAGGAACAAAGACACCTGTATAAAAGACCAGCCGCTGAAGACAAAAGAAACGACCTTCTCAAATCAGCCACTGACGCCAGACCAGCCACTTCAATCTTACAACCAAGCTTATGTTTATTCTTTTATATATCTGTGTTTGTGTCTGTATTTTAAATTTTTTTTATGTATTCGTGTCTTATTTTTCGATAAACATATTATAGAATGTAATTTTTTTTTTTTTAAAAAGATACACTAAAACTCGCATTCATTTAAAATATAAAATTATTTTTTTACCCTACATGTGATTTCTCTATGTTTAACAATTTATTTTTGTTTGTCTGTGTATCTGTCCCCGTGTGTCTGTCCTTGTCTTTGTCTGTGTTTGTGTCCTTCTCGATTGAGTCGGAAAGCCTGGTATCCTCTTATTGAGAATCTGTGGTTGCTGTTGAGATGTGTTTCTTGGATGCAAGCCACATCTATCTGATCCTCATAAAGGCGATTTTTAGGGGTACTTTTGTGTTGAGAACACCTTCTGCATTCCACTGCAGAATGTTGAGTGTTCTTGGTGTTTGGTCAATAGCTTTTGCTCTTTCCCTCTGTATCTTGACTCCACAATTCAGGGAAAGGTGACCACCAGTAGTATTGGTTGGACCCCTTCGAGGCGGAGGGTCCGGCACTCTCGCCGCCTGGCGGGACTCCACGGGATGAGCACCACAACGCTTAAATTGTATTCGATACATCTTCATTAGGCGAAGTACGTTGCACTGTTTCGTTTAGCATGTAGCCCAGTGCATCTGATTTCAACAAGCGTTTATGTAGGGTTGTATTCCTTAGCCCTTGACTGTCCCTAGCCTACCTGCAAGGCAGCAGGTGGTTTAAAATCAGTTTTCCTTCTCCTAGACGAACTGCCTTCCAAGACTTACAAGCTTCATCTACACTGAATTTAACCCATGCCTGTGGTTTGGGTTGATGCTGGCCAGAGCATAGTCCACTCGCTGGTGGGTACTGCGCCTACACTGTAAGGAGTCCCAAACTACTCCCGATAGACGACAAACAGTAAAGAATGAGGCAAGAAAGCATTTAACCCATGAAGTGGGAGTGGATTGGTGCAGACCAGAGCATGTACCACTCGCCGGTGGGTTCTGCATCTACACCTATAGGGTTACACCCACTCCTCAGCCCATTTAGTCTGGCCCCTCACCAAGGACCTGTCCGACATGGGTGACCCTGCCAGGAGTAAAACTCCCACCGGCATAGCTCCCGGGATCATTGGGGCACTCAAGCTCTCCGACCAACGGCAAGGTAGGTTTACATGTGGAGAGAGATCAATATGAATCTCGCGAGCACAATTACACTGAAAACTTTGCGAATTTATTATTATAAAAAAGAGCGGGATTACAAATCAATTTCATAACGTTGCTTCCACGTCGATACAACCCGTGGTTGGGCGGGCCATTTTTGTACTCAGAAATTATCTGATAACAAAAAGATTGTAGAAAAATCTTAAAGTAACTACAAAAGTTAATAAAACAATATATTACAATAACTAAAGCTAACATTAAAAAATAAAACATAAAAAAAAATACAAACATATATTACAATAAAAGACAGCGAGGTTGTAGGGTAAAGCATAAAGTCTCATTGTTTGCCGTCGTGAGGGCAGATCAATATGACTCATCGCTTGTCGCTGTCTGCGGGCGTGAAAATAATTACAAGCTGGGTTATAGGTCCAAATCAATATCATAAATTGTCTGCTTCCAGTTTTATATTTGTGGCATTTTTACATCGCAGAATAAAAAAAAGAACTGTCTTTCACTTGATAACAGAAAGAGATGTACACTTGTTAAAACTAAGAGTGCGCAATTGTATATACCTGCCTAGGTATCTGTGTGTGCGTGTGTGTCTGTATTTGTCTGTGTTTGTTTGCGTGAGTGTGTGTGTGCGTGAGTGCGTGTGTCTGTGTGTGAGCATGTGTGCGTGTGTGTGTGCGTGTGTCTGTGTGTGAGCGTGTGTGCGCGTGTGTGTCCATGTGTGTGTGTGAGCGTGCGTGCGCGCGTGTGTGTACGTGCGTGTATGTGTGCGTGCGTGTGTGTGCGTGTGTCTGTGTGTGTGTCTGCGTGTTGGTGTGTGCGCGTGTCTGTCTACCTATCTGTCCATAATTCTGGGTTAACTGATTAGTTTTGTTATTTTTATTTTATTTTAATTTTTTTTTATTTAAATTTTTGATATCTAAATTGTTTTGCCTTTTCTACTCTCTCTCTCTCTCTCTCTCTCTCTCTCTCTCTCTCTCTCTCTCTGTCTCTCTCTCTCTCTCTCTACTTATCTACCATTTTGACTGTTTGTCTGGATTAACTGATCAGTTTTGTTATTTTTATATTTAATTATTTATTTTCTTTTGTTTTAATGATGTCTAAATTCTTTTTATTTATTCTATTTGCAGATGTCTCAAACCAAGAGACGGCGATATACTTGCTCGGACTGTGAGTGCGTTTTTACCAGGGAACGCGATCTGACTCGTCATTATAAGAGTGTGCACGGGTGCCAACAATGCGTGTGCTCTCTGTGTGGTCGTGATTTTACGAGATCTGATACACTTAAACGGCACACAGAGAATGAACATGGGTCCAGCTCAACTACGGAACAATCACCACAAACACTACCCACAGTGCCACAAAATAACCTCGTGTGTGCCCGATGCGGGAAGAACTTCACCCGACGTGACAACTACTTACAACACGTCACCACAGCACACTCACTACCACGATTTAGTTGTGAGATTTGTGGTAACCTCTTTACTCGAGGCACCAGCTTACGGTACCATATACAACAACAGCACGCTCCTGTCCCTATGAAGATTCCAGCTTGCCCCACGCCAGCTACAACACAGAATCCAACATCAGGCGTGTCCTTCACGTCTGCAACACCGGGGCCTTCTACCTCTTCAAAACAGTGCCCGCAACACAGTGCCCAGTCTCTTCGAGAATACCAGCTTCAACAACAGGGTCCTTCACAGCGGCTCACCACTACCCACAGACACCAATTTCCCCCACCCCGGTGCACACCTACCCACCATCAGCTGCTGTACAGGTCACCTCTTCCAACAAACGCTCCATGCCTAGTCATCAAGTCCTGAATAAAAAGGCTCGTTTTTCCTCTGACCATGACAGTTTACGAGACATACCGTCTGACGTTAGACAGATATACACTGACAACTGGTCAGCCATCAACACACACACCAACCCCAAACAAATACTTGTCCACCTTCACATTTTTTCACAGATCAGACAACATAAAACCCATAAACTGGCTCTCTCAGCTTAGCCCCATATTTATACAACAAACAAAACGTTTCAAAATTAATTACAACCACCACTCCATTTTACGAAATAGAGAAACCAACGAGCTCCGCTTTTACCACGCCTCTCATAATAACGCATGTGTCTTGGAAAACCTGATCTTGTAAATAACATAACAGATTTCAACTCTTTTGTAGCTCAATTACATGACAGCGACATTCTTACAATTGCACAAGTAAGCCGACCCAACAACAAATATTTCGTCGAGACAATCCCTGCCACCTCCTTTTACCTCTATCACATCCAAGAACATCCTATCGGCTGTTGCATAGCAGATATCCTAGCCTACATCGCCAAAAATAAAAACATTAATACATTACAATACGATTCACGCTCAAAACCTTACACTGATAACTTTTGCTTTTTTAGGTGTTTAGCCGTTTTTAGGGGGGCTCCAGTTAAGGACATTAGAAAAACCACGCTCCGTCTCGTAGACCAGTGGCAAGTACAGCAGGGTATCGACTCCCTAATCGATTTTACCGGGTAGAGTTTAACCCACATTCCCTCCTTAGAAAAATGTTTTAAAATAAATATAGACATCTTCGAGTTTGACGATACACTAACACTTTAAACTAAACTCAGAGGTAGTGATATTTATAAAGAAAATTTGCGTCTTTTAATGTATAAAAATCATTTCATGTATATAGCTGATACAGATAGGGCGGAAAACTTCTTTTCGTGTCCCAAATGCGGCAAGTTATGGAAACTTTTTTGGTTTATGGACAGACATGAGAAGACTTGTCCCGGTGATAAAAGAGTGGAAATATTTAAGGGTGGGGTTTATACCCCACCGGACACCATTTGAGAATCTATCGCCGCGCAGGTATAGATGTAGATACAAAATTCGTATTTCCCTATCGGGCAACCTTTGACTATGACTGTTTTTTCGATACCTTTGTAGGAACGCGGACTGGGGGAGGGGGAACCTGTACAGCCAAGCACGTGCCTCTGTCGTGTTCGGTGGCTTCCAATGTCGCTGGGTTGGAAGAGCCTGTTTGTTTTATCACAACAGGCGATCCTCAAGACTTGGTAAATAGATTGCTTGACCATATGACCCGAATCGCCGAGAGTGCTTACGCAATCTTACATGAGCGTTTTGATGAGGTGTAAACTCAACTCGGTGATTTGGAGGGCCACATCGAGAGACTCGATGATTATTTGCGAGAGCTGCCCGTTTTAGGTTTCAACTCGGGGAAGTACGACGTAAACGTTATAAAACCCTACCTAATCAAGTATTTTCTAGATCGAGACTTTAAATATTTAGTAAAAAGAAACAATAACTTTATGTGTATCGCCAACCATCAGTTAAAATTTTTAGATATCATCAATTACCTAGCCCCCGGTTTCAGTTATAGCAAATACCTGGCAGCCTTTAAGGTGACAGAAACTAAAGGTTTTTTCTGTTACGAGAACGTCACCGATTTAGACAAGTTAAAAGAAACGACCCTACCACCCCACTCGGGTTTTTTTTCCTCCCTAAAAAATTGTAATATTTCCAGTACCGAGTACGTCGAATGTCAAAAGGTGTGTGTCGATAACCTCATGGTCGCGATGCGTGATTTTCTGATGTGGTATAATAACAAGGACGTAGTGCCATTCTTAGTCGCTTTAGAACAACAAGTTAGTTTTTACACAGGTCTAGAAGTAGATATGTTTAAAGACACCATTTCGGTCCCCGGGGTTACCTAAAAATATTTATTCAAAACCCTACCGTCAATTTTATCTTTTTCTTTGTGCTCAAAGCGAGAGCAAGATTTACACCGCACGCTGAGACAAAATATAGTTGGGGGTCCATCAATAATCGTTCATAGATTTCATGAACAAGACAAAACACACATTAGAGGTGGCAAAATTGTGCAGTGCATTAAAGGTTATTGTTGCGTGCATATTTTGACGCACATATTACAAAAATCGATATGGCTATTTAATATGGGAAAAATATAGACATTCATTCATTTGTGTATGAAAATGCTGTCTATGGTAAAAGCGAGAGAATCCATGTTTGATTCACACTTTTGATTATAGGAGTAATCGTTCTGGATATTGATCCGGCGCAAGGATATTGCGCTTACGTTTGTACTTATTTTTTAGGGCCAGAAAATATATTAATTTGCTTATTGTGTTTATGGCCTGAATTTATATGTATTACATATTATTAGTACAAGTAGAATCAGTCCTATATTGTATATTTTGGATGGGTAGGAGGGACTAGATTCTTATTATTTCGGTCTAGCGGAAGTATGAGTTGTCTTGACAAGTCGTGATGAGTTCCGATGTACCGTGATAATGGCGGGTACGCATTTTTCAAAGGGCTGGTAGATTCTTAAGGAAATAGGATTCAGGAAGTGGTTTTCTTCTAAAGGAGATGGTATCTCTACTATAGTTTATGTTAGAGACTCTCCTAAGGTACGGTACAATGTATAATTCGGACTCCATGTATTGCCAGACCCTATTTTGATGATCTCATGTCGATTCGACCTAGATGGAACATTGTGCTTCGTATCGCTAGGGTCGTGTTTTGTATCGACAAAGATGACAGACTTTCCTACAGCGGTTATGGTTACATGAATTAACCTGATCACCGTAGAGCTGTATGGAAACATTTATGAAATCATTTATATACCCATTATAAATTAACTCTGGCTTATATTCTCCTTCCTATGAATGAGTGAACGACAACTCAGGGAGGCAGCCATGTTAGATTTCGGTCATCATATGTTTTGATCACTGCCAAGAGAACGGATTATTTATCCTATTATCGGACAGTGACAGGGAGATCTTAATCTTGCTAGAAACCCTCTTTCGTGGTTTCATAATATATACTACAAACTATGGACGTCAAGTAACTTTAGTTATTTTTCGATCTGCCTTCACTGACGCGTTTAGTCAGATAGGGGAATGCGGCCATAATATATCATGACATTGAACTTTTGATGTACTGCCCATTATTTCTGAATGTGTCATGACTTCAGATCTGCTATGTATACCTACAAATTGATATGTCAACATACCATGATGTACTCGTATGTCCCAGTGTGTACGTCTGAATAAATTGAGTAAACAAAGATTCCAGCAGTCTGCATTGGTGCCTTGTAGACACAAGTGTATGAGTGGTTATATTGGTCAGCACACGAACAGTACACCATTCGCGGTAATCACACTCTACACTTCTACTTCATACATACACCATCCTGCGTCGGTTGAAGTGACCAAGTTTAGGGCCTGCTTCCCCTGGAGCCTTTGCCTTCCCTAACTCAGGACTAGGGTGAGTTACCCATTTACAGCTGGGTAGACTGGAGCATGCCTGATCTCAACAACACACCACTCTTCCTTACAGAGCATACAGACTGACACTTTACAGAGTGGAAAGAAGAAAAGAAACTTTACAGTGGTGAGCCAGATTCCTGGGTCCAGCTTACGCAGTTTTGTGTTGAGAATCACAGTTTACAGCTGAAAGAACATTTGTTTGACCACATCAACACCAGTAGGACAGCTATACAGTCGATGTCAGCTTGACCTGTATTACCGATAGGATGCTGTATCTAGGTCAGCGCTTGTTGACAATTTTTCGCTGTACAGACAGTATTACACAGGACAGTGGTATCAAGTGTAGAAAATATCTGGAGCAGTATTGTTGACATTTCTCAACGTACAGAAGAATCACAGTGTTGTTGAACATAAAGTGCATAGTTCATCGTTGGATCTTCATATGCTCAACAGAGAAAAATTGACAGTGTAATAGTTTAAAATTAAATCTATTACTGAATAAAGTGGCAAGTTATTAGTATTAAAATAAACTGTGCCTGCTTTACAACACTATACCTGCAACACATTCCATTCATGACATAAATTATGTTGTATGCTATATGCTATTTATGCTTGCATGTTATTTGTTATGTATTAAATTAGTTTATGTTCTGTGTGACTAGTACAAGGTATGCCGAGTGACATTGGTCTGGACTAGTATTCTATAGGTACACATTTTCTGAATTGGAAATTTGTTAGCAACAATTTGCTGCTATTTCTGTTAGTTGTGATGAGGTGTTCTTTTCTTCGTTGTTTTTGGTAATAATTTTGTGTTCCTTAGTTTTGTTTGATTTGTTTGTATAATTGTAGGTCTCATCTTTCCTTTCATTTCAGTTTTTTACACCCTTATGTTTATACACTGTGGCGTTATTTGTCTTGTTATATTATGGCAGTTATCATCACGGTTTCTGTGATCATTTTTTTCATTCCTCCTATTTAATTTAATTTGATCTCTGCAAATGTGTTCATATTGTCTTTTCTTGTTTGTCCTTTGTAATGTCTTTAGTTGACATATGACGTATAGTGGTATACACTGATAGTATAGTACAGATCAGTACTTTATGATTGTTATTGTTATAAAACAAAATGTACAAGACCTTTGTAAGGCTTGTCTCCCAAAGTGATTGGTAAAGGGAAATATTTTTTCCACAGGTACTCAAGTGATCTTTGATTACATTGAGGTATACAAGACCTTTGTAAGGCTTGTCCCCACAGTATTTGAGATACAGTTATTGTTGTCCACAGGTACTCAAGTTATCATTGGTTATTATAAACCATACAAGTTTGGACTAAGACTAAGTCTATGGTATAGACTTGTCTCCCATTAGTGAAATAGGGTAATTTATTTACTTTTTCAGGTTTCTGATTTAAGAAGACAATATGTCTACATTAGATTATTTCATTGCACAAGGAAAATCTCTTGATAAGACTGGAAAAGACTTAGAACAATGGGCTGTTGCTCAATATGACAAAGCATTAGCTGCAGAAGAGAAAAAAACTGCTGCTGCTGTTGAAGAAAGAAAAGCTGCTGCTGAGGAAAAAAAAAGCTGCGGCTGAGGAGAGAAAACTTCAAATAGAAGAAAAAAAAGCTCTGGCTGAAGAAAAAAGATTAGAAAGAGAAGCTGCTGCTGAAGAAAAAAAAGCTCTGGCTGAAGAAAAAAGATTAGAAAAAGAAGCTGATACTGCTGCTGAACTAAAGAAATTGCAGATGCAAATGGAGGAAAGGAGATTTGAGGCAGAACAGAAGAAATTAGAAGCTGATGCAGAGCAGAAAAAATTAGAAGTTGATGCAGAACAGAAAAAATTAGAAGTTGCTGCAGAACAGAAAAAATTAGAAGTTGCTGCAGAACAGAAGAAATTAGAAGCTGCTGCAGAACAGAAAAAATTAGAAGTTGCTGCTGCTGCAGAACAGAAAAAAAAATTAGAAGAAAAAATTAGAAGCTGCTGCAGAACAGAGAAGATTAGATAGAGAAGCTGAAGAGAGAAAAGCAATAAGAGAACATGAGTTTGAATTAGAGAAATTAAAATTGACATGTATGAGTAATGTTAATCAGGCATCTGGTGGTAATGGTAAACCCTTTGTGTACAAGGTCAAGGTACCAGCGTTTAACCCTACCAGTGATGACATAACATTTTGGCTTTCTAGATTTGAACGGGCTTGTCGATCTCATAATGTTGACAAATCACAGTATGTGAATCAGTTGTCTGAAAATCTAAAAGGGGAGTCCCTAAGTAAGTTATATTTTGTTGAAGAGGCCGACAAAGATAATTATGATGCTGTTAGGGCAGCTTTGATAAAGAGATATCAGCTGTCTGAGGAAGGTTACCGTCTTTTGTTTAAAACAATGAGACCTGAGGTAGGTGTAGAATTCTCAGATTTCATCTCAAAAGCACGAATTACACTTTCACGATGGATTGAATTATCCAAAACAGAGAAAACATTTGATGGTCTTACGGATTTATTGCTAAGAGACAAGGTCATGTCTTCTGTAAATAAATCATTCCTAGAGTTCTTACATGAGCGTAAACCTGGTACAATAAAGCACATGGAAGAATATTGTGACCAGTATGCCACGGCACACCCTGACATGATTCTTAGTAACTCTAACATTAAAGAGAGTATGCCAGTTGCTTCGGCAACAGAGTATAATCAGAATTACTCACATAAATTCCAAGGAGCTAAAAATAAATTTGATAAAAAGGTTAATTGGAATAAGTATCAAAACCAAGATAACCACTCAAATCAGGGTTCTTCTTCGAAGAACTGGAATCGGGCTGATAGTCCTCGACACGCGAGAGGTACCCATAATGTTAGAAATTCTCGAAAAGGGAGTAGCTATAGGAACTACCCAAGTGCTTCATGGAGACAACAGAAACAATATTACAGGGATACTCAATATAACGAGCGTGATGATTATGATCATGAATATTATGATTCAAACCCAAATAGGGGTTATAACAGAGGCAATAATAATAATTATAGAGACAATTATAACCGAGGTAGATCACAACACAAAAGACATGGTAAATCTTATTACCAGGCTAACTCTGCACAACAGGAGTTCCACGACACCGATAATCAGAATAATGATAAAAAAGACTCCAACAGTGTAGCAAATTCCGCTTTCGATTTTGCTAGAGCATCTGAGTGTTCGCAATGCAAAACATTATTCGATCCAACCACAGTGTCTACTTTAAGCTGCGGTCACCCGCTTCCCGCTCTCCATGCGTCAATTGCGCATAATGGAAGGGGTGCTCTTGTCTTTAATAGGGGCCTAATAGATGGTACTCCGGTATCAATTCTTTTCGATTCGGGGTGCACTACCATTGGAGTGAGGCAATCACTCGTAAATCCTTCTCGAGCTACAGGCAATATAGTCAAATGTGTAACATTTGGTGGCACATTGGAGAAGTACTCCACTGCCATTATCAATATTGCTACGCCTTTCTTTACAGGAGAGGTGCAAGCATGTCTCTTGCCGAATCCGATCGCTGATCTTATCATCGGTCGCATTCACGGGGTGAAAGAATGCACTCCACAGCAAATTTCTAATTGGGAAAATGTTAATATGCAATCGGCTAATGCAGTAATCACTAGGGCTCAAGCTCTTAATATGCCACAATCTTCACATTCTGAAGATAATGATGCGCAGATCCAAGATGATCCCTTGGAGATTTCCCACGATTCCTTTATCAAACAGCAGGAAGATGATCCTACTCTAAAGAAATTCTTTACTCTGGCAACAAAAGGTGATCCGAATAAGGATACTAATCGTAAATCTTGGATTACGATGAAGAATGGCGTACTTGTACGTATGGTACAAGACTCCGCTAAGTCCATTCATTCTCAAATCCTTGTGCCTAAAAAATATGAGAGTTAAAATCTTACAGCACGCTCATGATTCGCAGTGTGCTGGACATATGGGTTTTTCCCGTACTAAAGCTAGAGTTCTTCAATCTTTCTTTTGGCCTGCTGTGAATAAGGACATACGAATCTATTGTCGATCTTGTAAAGTATGTCAAGAGATTAAATCCAGAGGTCCACGCCATGATGCACCTATTCAGGCTGCAGACATTCCCATTCGGCCATTTCAAAAAATGGCGATAGACATCATTGGTCCATTTAAGATAAAGTCTGCGAGAGGACACCAATTTATTTTGACGTGTGTTGATATGTGCACACGTTGGCCGGAGGCTGTTCCTCTAAAGAGCATAACTACTGCTGATGTCGCAGATGCTCTTTGGTTAATATTTTCTCGTCTGGGGTTTCCAGCAGAAATATTATCCGACCATGGTACCCAACTCATATCGGATACCATGTCTCAAGTAATGTCGACTCTGAAGATAGAGAGATCGCTGAGTAGTATTTATCATCCTATGTCCAATGGGATGGTGGAACGTTTGAATAGAACTCTGAAAAACCTACTAGGTAAGATAACAGAAGATCATCCTCAGGATTGGGATAGGGTTTTACCCGCGGCTCTCTTTGCATATAGAGAGGTCGCCAACGAACATACAGGATTTTCTCCCTTTGAACTTGTCTTTGGCGCGAAACCGCGAGGTCCTATGTCCTTACTTCATGATCTTATAACTGCTGATAATATTGTCGATGACACAAAATCCTCTTATGAATATGTCATCGCACTTAGACACAAGATTATTGAAGCATGCAAATTGGCAACTGCTTCTTCTGAATTTGCGAAACAGAAGGCAAGGGAATTTGCCAATAAAAAGAGATGTTTGCGTCAACTTTGTCCAGGTGACAAAGCATTTGTCTTGCTACCTTGTAGGGAAAATAGACTTCTCATTTCTTGGAAAGGTCCGTACGATATAATATCAAAAGTTTCCGATGTTGACTATATCGTCGATATTGACGGGAAGCGTAAAACCTTCCACATCAACATGCTCACGGAATTCCATGAACGTCCTGATTATTTACAACCTGTTTTCCAGGCAACGGACGATTTTCCAGTCCAACATGGACAGTACTCATCTCTGTCAGTAATACAGGATGAGGAAACGAGTTTCTCGGATGTAAATTTACCTTTTCCAATGATTCCTCTTCACTCTAATGAATCATGGAAAGATGTTGCAATTTCTCCAGAATTATCTCCAGGAGAGCAGAAACAAGTTTCTACTTTGTTAGAACAATTTCAGGATGTCCTTACTGACATTCCTGGTCAAACGGATGTCATTCAACATGACATTATTCTTACTGACCATAGTCCTATAAGAGTCAGACCGTATCCTATCCCGATACATTTTCAAGCACAGGTAGAGAAAGAGTTAGATGAGATGATAGAGTTAAAAATTATTGAACCATCCACATCAGCATATTCTTCGCCGATGGTTATAGTACGGAAAAAAGACAATAACATACGTCTTTGCGTGGATTATCGCAAATTGAATCAAGTGACTAAATTCGATGCTGAACCTATGCCTTTACTAGAAGAGCTACTTACGAGACTATCGAATTCTCACTTCTTTACTAAACTCGATTTGTCTAAGGGATATTGGCAAGTTCCACTATCCGAACACGCCAAACCGTTTACTGCTTTTTCGACGCCTAGGGGTCTATTCCAATGGAATTTCATGCCTTTCGGTCTTATGAACGCCCCTGCAACATTTGTACGCATGATGCGTCGAATCCTATCTCATCGCTCAGATGTCATTGCGTATCTTGATGACATCTGTCTTTTCAGTGATACTTGGAACGATCACTATAATGGTATAAATGAACTATTGTCTATCTTACGCGAGCATAACCTGACAGCGAAACCATCGAAAGCATGTATTGGTTTTAGCGAAATATCTTTCTTAGGACACCGTGTTGGTCATGGGTTCCTAAAAACAGAAGACCATAATACAAGTAAGATACTTAACATTTCTATTCCTAAGACTAAAAAGCAAGTACGAAGTCTCTTAGGTCTAATACAATTTTATGGACGATTCATCCCGAATCTGTCCTCCATTATGTCACCTCTTTCTTCCTTGCTAAAGAAAGGGTCTCCTAATGTAGTCCATTGGACTCAAGAATGTCAATCCTCTTTGGATAAGGTTAAAACTATGTTTTCTACTTCACCTATCCTAGTATTGCCTTCTAAGGATAAGACATTTATTCTTCGTAGTGACGCTTCATCCACCGGGATTGGAGCTGCACTAATGCAAGAGTACTCTGGAACTCTGCATCCTGTGATGTATATTTCTCGGAAATTAAATGCCGCAGAGAAGAATTACTCGGTCCTAGACCGTGAATTATTGGCTATGGTTTGGTCAATCCTTAAACTGCAAAGATTTCTTCTGGGCGCGCATTTCATTGTGGAAACTGACCAGAAAGCTCTTACGGCTATTCAGAGTAAAAATCTGAAGAGCGCGAGATCAACGCGATACGCGATTGCTCTACAGCCATTTCATTTTTCGGTGCGAGCTATCCGTGGGTCAGAAAATGTGATGGCAGATATTTTGTCTAGATGCCCACATGATTCATAACTGTTATACAACTTTGATACAGTTGTTTCTATGTTGAAATGTGTACACATATGTAATATATCATATATTGATTGTAACACTACTTAGCGGTTCATTGATATTTATTCACCGCTGATCTTTCAATGTTTTTCGTCTTTGATGATCATGATGTTAAGATATCTTAGATGAAATTTATGTATAAACTAATGTGGAAATTGTGTCATTGCTAATATTGTAGTATGCGTTGGTGACACCTCTCTGGAAATATTTATACTTAGAGAAGTACTTTCTCTAAGGTCATAAAACTTATGCGTATCATCTGCGCATTGTATTGGTGCGTTGTGAGCCTATTGTATGTTGCTCCTAGATGGATTTCAAAAAAAAAAATGTACCATTTTTTTCCCGAGGGGTGTGGTAATCTGTTGCGTGCATATTTTGACGCACATATTACAAAAATCGATATGGCTATTTAATATGAAAAAAATATAGACATTCATTCATTTGTGTATGAAAATGCTGTCTATGGTAAAAGCGAGAGAATCCATGTTTGATTCACACTTTTGATTATAGGAGTAATCGTTCTGGATATTGATCCGGCGCAAGGGTATTGCGCTTACGTTTGTACTTATTTTTTAGGGCCAGAAAATATATTAATTTGCTTATTGTGTTTATGGCCTGAATTCATATGTATTACATATTATTAGTACAAGTAGAATCAGTCCTATATTGTATATTTTGGATGGGTAGGAGGGACTAGATTCTTGTTATTCCGGTCTAGCGGAAGTATGAGTTGTCTTGACAAGTCGTGATGAGTTCCGATGTACCGTGATAATGGCGGGTACGCATTTTTCAAAGGGCTGGTAGATTCTTAAGGAAATAGGATTCATGAAGTGGTTTTCTTCTAAAGGAGATGGTATCTCTACTATAGTTTATGTTAGAGACTCTCCTAAGGTACGGTACAATGTATAATGCGGACTCCATGTATTGCCAGACCCTATTTGATGATCTCATGTCGATTCGACCTAGATGGAACATTGTGCTTCGTATCGCTAGGGTCGTGTTTTGTATCGACAAAGATGACAGACTTTCCTACAGCGGTTATGGCTACGTGAATTAACCTGATCACCGTAGAGCTGTATGGAAACATTTATGAAATCATTTATATACCCATTATAAATTAACTCTGGCTTATATTCTCCTTCCTATGAATGAGTGAACGACAACTCAGGGAGGCAGCCATGTTAGATTTCGGTCATCATATGTTTTGATCACTGCCAAGAGAACAGATTATTTATCCTATTATCGGACAGTGACAGGGAGATCTCAATCTTGCTAGAAACCCCCTCTTTCGTGGTTTCATAATATATACTACAAACTATGGACGTCAAGTAACTTTAGTTATTTATCGATCTGCCTTCACTGACGCGTTTAGTCAGATAGGGGGATGCGGCCATAATATATCATGACATTGAACTTTTGATGTACTGCCCATTATTTCTGAATGTGTCATGACTTCAGATCTGCTATGTATACCTACAAATTGATATGTCAACATACCATGATGTACTCGTATGTCCCAGTGTGTACGTCTGAATAAATTGAGTAAACAAAGATTCCAGCAGTCTGCATTGGTGCCTTGTAGACACAAGTGTATGAGTGGTTATATTGGTCAGCACACGAACAGTACACCATTCGCGGTAATCACACTCTACACTTCTACTTCATACATACACCATCCTGCGTCGGTTGAAGTGACCAAGTTTAGGGCCTGCTTCCCCTGGAGCCTTTGCCTTCCCTAACTCAGGACTAGGGTGAGTTACCCATTTACAGCTGGGTAGACTGGAGCATGCCTGATCTCAACAACACACCACTCTTCCTTACAGAGCATACAGACTGACACTTTACAGAGTGGAAAGAAGAAAAGAAACTTTACAGTTATGATGCCAACGCTCTTTATTTGTGGGCGCTTATGCAAAAAATGCCCACTGATTTTCCCGTTAGAAGAAACAGGGAGGATTGTTTCAGGTACCACAAAGTCAATAAATACAACGTTGAGTGTCGCGACTGGTTGACTTGGGTATCGCACAAAAATAATGTGTCTTTGAAAACCCAGTTCAACGGCCGTGAAATGTCTTTGGGGCATAAGCGTATTAGGATAGATGGGTGGGACAAAGAGTCTCGCACCGTCTACCAGTTTCATGGCTGTCTGTTCCATGGACATCCTAACTGGCCACTAACCAGCGGTAGAGACATTAATCCAGTCAATAAGAAAACCTTGACTGAGTTGTACGAATAGATGCGGGAAATTGGTGCATATTTGAAGAACGAGTGTGATGTCCACTTGGTAGAAATGTGGGATTGTGAGTGGCAAAGCTTGAAGAAAACCGATCGATCTATCGGTCGATTTCTGAGCGCCACCTTCCCGAGCCTGAAACCGTCGTATAATAAATGTAGGTACCCGCTAACAGAACAACAGATTCTAGCCTCTGTGATAGACGAGACCTGTTTTGCGCCTACTATACTACTTAGTCGAATGTGACATTTGAGTCCCCGATAACTTGAAAGAGCATTTTTCGGAAATGACGCCCATTTTAAAAAATGTTGATGTCACGAGAGATGATATTGGATCTTTCGTGCGCAAATACGCAGAAAAAAATAAACTCCTGACTACCCCTAGACGGACGTTGATCGGCAGTTACGTGGGTGAAAAAATTATGTTGGCGACACCTCTGCTTCGTTGGTACCTGTCAAAAAAGGCTTAGAAGTCACATGTATACACCAGGTGATTGAGTATACGCCTGCGACATGTTTCAAGCAGTATGGGGATACTGTATCCGACGCGCGTCGACAGGGAGATATAGATGATATTTACGCTATAACTAGCAAAAGTATGAAGTTGTTAGGGAACGCTGCGTATGGCAAAACCCTGACCAATAAGGCGAAACACGTATAGGTCTCGTACACGACGAGGGGAGGGGACGTCTAAATTAATAAACTGCCCCCGGTTTAGAAAGATGAGTTTAGTGACTAATGACATTTTTGAGGTAGACATGGTTAAAAAGAAAATTAGTTGGGACCTACCCGCGCAGATAGGTTTTTTCGTTTACCAGTACGCTAAATTGAGAATGTTAGAATTTTATTACGACTGTCTAGATAGATTTTTAGATAAATCAGTCTTTCAGTTATGCGAGACTGATACCGACAGTCTTTACTTGCCCTTAGCACGAATAACCTAGTGGACGCCATTAAGCCGGCTATGTGACAAGAAATTTATAGCGACTACGACCGATGGTTTCCCGCCGAAGTGTGTCCCGAACATAGATCCAAATTCATAGGTAGTGAGGGTAAAACGTGACTGGTTTGTCAGAAATGTCGCGACAAAAGTTATTTGACAAACGGACACCGGGTCTTTTTAAATTAGAATACGAGGGAAGTGGGATGATTTCCCTTTGTAGCAAAACGTACCACTGTTTTGGCGATTACAACAAAACTACGACTAAAGGCCTGAGCAAACAACACATTACCATAGACAAAAACACTTTTTTAGAAGTCCTCAACACGCAACAAGCACATGGTGGGAAAAATGTAGGTTTCAGAACATGCAACTCCGCCATCTACACATACGAACAACACAGAAACGCCCTGTCATATTTTTACATCAAAAGACAGGTACACGCTGACAATGTCACCACATCTGCCCTCAACATCTAAAAAATATCTCTGTACACAACACCAGACAAACCAAAGCCATACCACACATGCGCACGCACCCAACATCGCAACTCTCTGTCCTATTTTTACAACGACACGACGACATCTCCCCTCAACATATATATATATATATATATATATATATATATATATATATATATATATATATATATATATATATATATATATATATATATATCTTACAGCTGCAGCCTAGAACATAACTGTGATATATTTATTACATTTTTACATAAAAAATGTGACGCCATCTCCCCTCAATCTCTCTCTTTGGCCCTTAACTCTTTTCATCTTCCAATATGTGCCTCTACTCATATAATGTTATTGTTGTTTGAAAAATATTGTACAGACCTCCCGTCTTCCAATATGTACCCCTGCTCATATAATGTATTTTATTAGCATATAAAAATTGTACTGACCTCCCGCTTTCCAATTTATGATCCTATATGTTTGTTACTGCTGTAACAATATTGAAAATAAAATATATAAATTAAAGAAGCCTTTGTTATCTACATATGTATAACTATTGTAATACATATTGTAACACCTATTTGTAAAATATATGTATAACTGTTTGTAAAGAACGTATAAAATATATATTGTCTACCTGTTTGTATAAATATTGTCTATATATTGTATAAACAACACACCACACAACAACACGCCCGCCATTATTGAGCGGAGTATTTTACTATATAAAAAGGCATGCGCCACCTGCAGAATCGATCGCAGTATTTCCTTATATAAAAGTCACGCGCCACCTGCAGAAATGCGACCTGTTTTGCGCCTACTATACTACTATCAGTTCCACATCAGTGGTCTTACCATATAACTACAATACTTCTATTTAGGCAAGCGCCCATTTTTCCGTCCGTGGTAGAGAACAGGCTTCTCGTGGCAAATGTAGCGAATTGGAAACATGGTGGTGTCACGCTACAGTCTTTCAGCTGTAAATGGATACTTGACTCTACCTTTAGGTTAGGGAAGGGAAAGGCAGCGAGGAGAGAAAGTGGTTACTTCACCTCTCGAAGCTTGATGTAGTATTATGAAGTCTCTAACACTTCACTCCCCTACGGCAGTACCTGCTATAAGACTGTCTTTTTTTCCCATGTAGGAAAATCCGACGCTTTTTGGTGTTTGTTTTTGTTGTTCGCCATGTTGAGAGCCTTACAATAGGATTAACTTAACAGTTTGATTAATTCTGATTTCATGTTGCACGTGACTTCTTTTAATCTTGATACATTTGTGACGTTGTGGCCAGAAAGGTGTAATTTTCTACTGAGTAATAGTTATTGATCTTGTCTGCTGTGTATATTTGTGCTCATGTTAGCATTTTCACACGGGAATGGGCGATCTAAACGAAACACCTTTTTGAGCACTAAATCCGGGAGAGGTGTGACTCCATGCAAGAGCTATCGTGGGAATGTAACCACTAGTAGGCGAAACTTGAATTGTGTACGATTAGGAAGATAATCCTTACTAAATTGTGATCTCATGTCATCCAAATTGAGCATAGGACTCCGGATTTGCTCCCTAGAGGGATGGGTGGAGCTTTGCCTGACATTTTGACGTGGCTATCATGGGGTACAGGAGTGGATATGTAGATTTAAACTGAAACAGTGAGAGAGTTGAGAGGGAGTTGAAAAGACGCCAGATCGTCATCTGGTGCGGTATGCATCCTCAGTACGATACACCAGTGAGGTAGAGGATTTGATATTGCATATGTGGCGTCTGTGCTAAGAGAACTAACGACAAAGTGAAAGTCCAGCAGTCTGTGCTGGGTTATATGGTGTTACATAGAGAATACCTAAATAGCTTGGTTATACGGTGTTGCTTAGGAATTGCTTTCAATGTAAAATTGTGGACAACATTATTTTCTGTATGATTCATATGCTGCCTGATAGGGTTTCATTAATACAAGTGGGTCCCCTGTCATCGAGAGAATTTTTCTGTGACTGAGGAACGTGTGTCAAAGTGGACCAGAGAGAGTGACGACAACATTACACACGAATTTTAATTCTTCTTCACACATCGTCTTCGCACTGTCACAAATGCCGTCGTCGACAGGATAGTGTTAGACAGTGTGGTATAGTCATACGCAAGAGATCACTACAACCAGTGAGCACCAAGGATACCTGAGCTAAACCTTGCAACACCCAGCACAGACGGAGCAGCACATCTGCCCAATACATCTCCCCATTGAAAATTCGCACCACCATAGGCCCAACAAAGAATCGCACCACCGCATGAAGATTGGAAGCACCATAGGCCCATTGAAGAGTCGCACCAACGCAGGCCCAGAGAAGAATCATACCACCGTAAATCCATTGAATATCTTAGCAAGCCAGGGACCAGCCGTTTGCAGTTATATCAATTTTCCTGCAATAGTATCCTTGCTAATGATACTTCATCACAACAACCAGGAACACTATCGCTACGTCGGCTTTATACCAAACCAGTGGCCGACCTACCACAATTGACATTCAGCCAGGGACTCAATCGTATCACCAGGCAGCACCTGAAACTGCTGCAGGTCACAACAGCGAAGAGTAGACAAGAGCAAGCAACAAAATAAGAGACACTTTCAATTATTTATTGTAATATTATAATAAGTGTTTTCTTTCCATCTGTTTTTGCATTGTAATTTGCTAGGTCAGGGCTAGAGCAGTGATGTCAACTCAATGCGCAGACAACTGGGGGTGGCTCCCGTGAAGAAATCCTCACTCCAGGAAAGAGCTAGAGCAACGGGCATGTGAAGGGTGTTTACATAACAGTGACAGAGGTAAGACGATTTGGTGAAAACCTAGGCCCCACTTGGCAAGAGTTTGTGAAAGAGGTAAAAGCTGCATGGAAGGTAGGGCCCTTAACTGTAGAAGATAAGTTAGACATTGTGTGGAATAACGTTACATCAGGGGTGTCTAGGGAATTACGGATACGTGGCGGAGCCAAGGACAGTCCAGAGAAGTTACTCGAAATAGTGGAAGAAGCCTACAGTGAGCGACAACTAGTCAGTGAGATGACTAGAGGTTTCTATGCCATGATTCAAGGGCCTAGTTTATCAGTAACGGAATTCTCTCACCTGTTGCATGGATTATTTCTGAGATTGAATGCAACGCGGGTGAAGAAAGGCTTGGCTCCTGCGGACCCATTCATGCTCAGGGATAATTTTGTTGCCCAGCTGAGAGATGATCTGAGTAAGTCATTTGTGAAGAAATACGTCCTAGAAAATCCGGGTGTCTCATTTAGGGAAGTTAGGGACTATGCTGTTTTCTGGGAAGGCAAAAAGCCTGATACACTAGTGCAGATAGCCAGTGCAGAAGCTCAAAATGAAGAGAAGGCACTCAAATCAGAAGTAGCTAGTCTAAAGTCCCAGCTAGCACAGCTATCACAGACCAGTTCGCCAGCACAAAACGAGACGCGAAGAAGAAGGAAACAGTGCCAACCGCGTGAAAACATAGAGCAGAACCAAGGTTTGGATCAACTGGAACCAAAACTAGACCTTCCTGTAGGTGACAGTCAGGCAGTTGATAGTGAACGCAGTGATTTAGAGGTAAGTAAAAACACAGATGCACCAAAAAGGCGACAAGGATTTTGTAAGGGGTATAATGTCGACAAAGGATGGGGATTTATTACACCGGATGATGGAGTTGTTGATGTATTTGTACATCAGACTTAAATTTTCAGAAAGGGATTCCGTAGTCTGGCGATAAATTAGCGACTAGCATTTTATATCGGTTTGTCCCTCACAGAGAGCCCTATCTAAACGTACCAACACATCTAGGTTGCCTTCGGGGTGCAGGCCAAGAGATGGCCGTGACAACTGTTACCATAAGGGCGCCAAGAAAAGCGGTCAACGTTCATAAGAAGAAACTCATCTTAAACAGATAGAAGGGAATACACGCCGACGCTACGGAGAAGACACCAATCTAAATCAGATTGGGTGGAATGCACGCCAACATCTACGGAAAACAAATGTAAAACACGTTGGAAGCAATCCCCCGCCAACGCCGACAACTGCAGGCTACTAACTCGGTGAACTCTCAACCAAGTAGCGACGCTGTACGACCGGACAATTCTCCAAGACCACAACAAGCAAACACACATAAACTTAGAACTAATAATGGAGCAGAGTATGTTTGTGGGGACCACACAAAATTTAATAGCGGAATATGTGACCGTGTGGCAAGAAAGGTGTAATTTTATACTGAGTAATAGTTGTCGATCTTGTCTACGGTGTATATTTGTGCTCATGTTGGCATTTTCATACGGGAATGGGCGATCTAAACGAAGCAACTTTTTGAGCACTAAATCCGGGAGAGGTGTGACTCCATGCAAGAGCTATCGTGGGAATGTAACCACTAGTAGGCGAAACTTGAATTGTGTACGATTAGGAAGATAATCCTTACTAAATTGTAATCTCATGTCATCTAAACTGAGCATAGGACTCCGGATTTGCTCCCTAGAGGGATGGGCGGAGCTTTGCTTGACATTTTGACGTGGCTATCATGGGGTACAGGAGTGGATATGTAGATTTAAACTGAAACAGTGAGAGAGTCGAGAGAGAGTTGAAAAGAAGCCAGATCGTCATCTGGTGCGGTATGCATCCTCAGTACGATACAGCAGTGAGGTAGAGGATTTGATATCGCATATGTGGCGTCTGTGCTAAGAGAACTAACGACAAAGAGAGAGTCCAGCAGTCTGTGCTGGGTTATATGGTGTTACACAGAGAATACCTAAATAGCTTGGCTATACGGTGGTGCTTAGGAATTGCTTTGAAAGTAAAATTGTGGACAACATTGTTTTCTGTATGATTCATATGCTACCTGATAGGGTTTCATTAATAAAAGTGGGACCCCTGTCATCGAGAGAGTTTTTCTGTGACTGCGGAACGTGTGTGAAAGTAGGCCAGGGAGAGTGACGACAACATTACACACGAATTCTAATTCTTCTTCACACATCGTCTTCGCACTGTCACACTTTTCTTTGATCTCATCAGACTGTTGTCGCGATGGTGTTAACCTGTTACTGTTTTTTAAATCTAATTGTAAACAGCGCAATCTATATAGTCTGCATTTTCTTCTAAGGTGTGTGCTACATTATTTAAAAAAGAAATATATAATTAAAAACAAATTAAACCAGTTAAAGGTTATAACAACTATCCGATATTTCAGCTGAGATGTTAATATTGACTAGTAAATATACCTGTCAAAGTAATGATGGGGAAAGGACTAAAGCTTACGTCTTAACTTTTCAGCATCTACAGCACATTTAGAAGACTGGGGAAATTATTTAGTGATTTTGAATTAAGTTATTTTACCAACGTTAGTAAAGTTTTAAAAAAAAGTTGTTGGTTGTTTTTTTTTTAAGGGATGTAACTTATCCTCGTCTCTGTCAGATGTAAATAACCAAACGGCAAAAAACAAATAACAAAAAAAAAAAAAAATTATTTTAGATTTTTTACACTTTACTGTGTGTTGTCTGTTTATTATATAAAATATAGCTGCAACTTTTGTGGGGAAAAGGTGCACGTTATATTGAGCGTTCTGCAGTTTAGTGCAAAGGTAAGAAGCACACGACTTTAATATAATTTCCACACTGCAACTTTTGTGGGGAAGAAGTTTGTGACTGACGTCCGTGACCTCAGAGAATTAAATATATAGGAGATATAAGTCGTCCAGTAGGGAGTCGTTATCTATTACGGCAATAACAGTTGCAAATAAAAGTTAACAAATGCGGATAAAAGTTAACTATTGAGAATAACAGCAGAAGCATAATTTTTTTAAGAAACGAGAATGACTCTTTTATTTTTGTGTGGCGTCCCATTTTTCCCCCCCCCCCCCCCCCTCCCATAGTCACACAACGTCACAAAATGTTGACCCACCCCCCTTCCCCCACTGCGTGACCGTCATATGTAGACGAGCCCCTGTGATACTGACCTATTTACTGTAAGACGAATCACCTTTTTTCGATTTTTTTTTTCAAACCCACCCATTGTATTCCACGTCTTACCGCAGTTCCCCTCAACTTCCTCGATTATATATATATTTTTTTGACTGCACCGTGTCTCTGTTATCTCGTATCTCTATCTACCTATCCTGCTTATCTCCCTGATCCTATCCTATCTCCTTTTCTCAGTATTTTATATCCTACTTAGGCCTACTTATTATTATTTTTTTTCGTATTTCCCTATTCTTCCTTCATACCTTATATTACCGCAATCTACCCTATTTATTTATTGTTTCATTAATCTCTATTTTCATTTAGCGTTTTATATTTTATTTATTTCATATTTTATTTTCTGGACGTTTTTCTTTTTCCCCACTATGCCCTCTCTGAAATATTTTATCAACTCTCTCCGTGTGTCGGTCACACCCAGCTTTAGCTCCCTACCTCCTGATATATCCCGTGTCGCTATTGACTTTGCGTTCGTTACTTTCAAGAAAACTAGATTCACCTCTCATCTCCACTTTTTTCACACCTGCCTCCACCACAAAATTCTTCCTAATGGATTTTCTTCCAATTTTCATCCATCTGCTGGTACACTCAATCCTAGGGAACAACGTCTCCTACAACGAATTGAGACCAGATGTGGCTTTCAACGTATGCGCGTAGTGGTCGCCAGTCACTCCCGCCTTTTATCAGACCTCAGTGCCCAACAGACCCAGCTTCTGCTTCGCTTACGTTGTCTCACCTCCAACAACTTCCCTTTCTATTCTATGATACGCACCACTATCCACACACTGAACCGGCAGCTGCATGAGTTCCTTTCCACGTCTAAACACCATAAACTATCCCGTCTCATCCCTACCCCCAAAGCTACCCCTCCATCCTCCACTCCATCATGCGCTCAGGTAGTCTGCATCCCCCCAGATCTACCCCTCTCTGAGGAAGAGCGCTCTGTTCTTAGTAAGGGCTTAAAATTTGTTCCTCTTCGTCCGACCCTAGACCAATACAATCTCCTCCAGGATGTTCATCGGTTTCACCGTCGCATGAGGCTGAAGCTCAATTTTAGAGAGGAAGACAGCACTCCGCAGTCTCAGGCTGAATCCGACATCTTTGCACGCTTTTCTGACTCTACTAAACCTCCCTTTACACCTAAACCTGGAGCCTCTCATGCCCTGGACCTGTATATCAAGAACACCATCCATGACATTCAGCAGCTCCGCCCTCGTAGATTGCATTATTCCAATCTCACTTCGGCAGAGTCTAGTGCTCTCTCCCTTCTTCGCCGTAGAGACGACATTGTCATCAAACCGGCTGACAAGGGAGGAGCCATTGTCGTCTGGCAGAAAGACTTGTACCTAAGTGAAGGTAAAAACCAGTTGACCAATGGCTCTTTTTACAGGTCTAGGACCAGCGATGCGACTGTCTCTAACAATCGCATTGTACACAACACCATTAAACAGCTTATCAATAGTAATGATCTTCCTCCCGGGGCATCTCGTCTTAGGATTCATGATAGCTCTTTGGGCTAGCCTGTATTCTACATGCTCCCCAAAATTCACAAGATCGAAAACCCTGGAAGACCTATTGTCTCAGCCTGTTCTTGTCCTACTGAACACATTTCTGACTTCCTCGACAGCATTTTCCAGCCTATCGTTGAGAGTCTTCCCTCCTTCATCAAAGACACCAATCACGCTCTTACTACTTTCTCCTCTATCCGACTCCCAGCAGACCGCTCCTACCGTCTTTTCTTGCTAGACGTCTGCTCTCTGTATACCTCTATTCCCCACTCTGATGGTCTCCGAGCTCTTCGGTTTTTTCTGGATCAGCGCACTTGCCCTTCTATATCCACTGACACCCTTCTCCGTCTTGCTGAACTGGTCCTTAACCTGAATTCCTTTGAATTCAATGATCAATTTTTTGACCAAATTAGTGGTGTTGCCATGGGAACGAAGATGGGTCCCAGCTATGCCTGTCTATTCATGGGCCACTTGGAGCATCAGATATGGCAACAATACTCCGGTCCTTTCCCTGGGTTTTACCGCAGATATATCGATGATGGCATAGGTCTCACAGATATGTCTGAGACTGATTTACACCGCTTCATCGACTTTGTGAACCACTTTCACCCCACCATTAAGTTCACCTCCCTCGTCTCCACAGTTTCTGTCAACTTCCTTGACATTACTATTTCTATCACGCCCTCCGGCCTTAATACCTCAGTATACTACAAGCCGACAGATGCCCACAGCTACGTCCTGTATACCTCTTCTCATCCTCGGGCCTGTCGTGACTCCCTTCCTTTTTCACAACTTCTCCGCCTCCGCCGTTTATGCCAAGACGACGATGACTTCCACTTACGAGCAAATGAGATGTTGGATTTCTTCCGTAACAGACTTTATCCAGAACATGTTCTCACCTCTGCTCTCCAACGTGTGCTCCCCATCTCTCGTCAGGAGGCCCTCATACCTCACCATAAATCCACTTCGGATAGAGTCAAATTAATCTTGACCCATCACCCTCATAGTACTACTGTCAAACAGATCCTTTTCCGCCACCTCCCTATCCTCCAAGCAGAGCCTGTGACCCAAGAAGTATTCAGTGAAGCACCTTTGGTGGCATATAGACGTGACAAGAACTTGAAGGATCTTCTTGTTCACAGCCGTCTCCCAAAGGAGAATGCCACTCACTTTGGCACACTACCCTGTGGTCGGACAAGATGCAACACGTGCAAGTATGTCACCTCAACCCAGAAGGTGTCCTTTCCTAAGGCTACGTACACCATCACTAGTAGCTTCACGTGTGAATCGCGCAATGTCATTTATACGATCATATGTAAACGTTGCTGCAAAACTTATATTGGCCAAACAGGCAAACGACTTGGGGACAGATTCAGCCAGCACTTAAATGACATCGCTCAGCAAAAGTCCACACCAGTTGCCATACACTTCAATGGTCCTGACCACCATGGTCCCATCGACATCCAGGTCACAGCGATCCGATCCTGCTCCTCTGACACTGCCAGCCGAGAACAGCTTGAGAACCGTCTTATACACCGCATGGGGTGTCTAAAAAACCAGCCGGTCTCAACACTTTTCACACCTTTGTCTGAGGTCACCCTTTCCTCTCTTGCTCTATTTGACTCTTTCCACTCTTATCCTATTCTTCTATTTGTATGCCATATACATTTTTTAATTTCATATTTATTTATCTCCCACTCATTCTGTCCTCTTCTATTTCCAGTCCCCACTTTTATCCCGTTGGGTAGTTTATTGTCCGGTTTCGTTTTTTAGTTTTTCAGTATGTATTGTGTACACCCGGCAGCGGAAGTCGCTTTCTGTTCAGCCACGCGCTCTTCAACAGACAGTGAATTTCGGTTCTTGCCTTCAGGGAAGTACCCAGTTTTTATTTTATTATTTTATTAAGTTTTTTATGTGTCCTATCTAGACTTCACTTTCTTTCCTTTCCTGACGAAGGCCTTGTGGCCGTAACGTAGACTATTTTCTTTGTCTTTTGTCCTCGTAAGACGAATCACCTTTTTTCGATTTTTTTTTTTTCAAACCCACCCATTGTATTCCACGTCTTACCGCAGTTCCCCTCAACTTCCTTGACCTATTTACTATAGCTTGCAGATTTTCACATGAAATATCTAAGTTCAGACTTGCGTACAATTCTATAGTTCCTTCGGAAATTCGTGCCCACAGAAAGCGTCAATTTTCGCCAAAACTGTTTGTTGTATGGACATGAATTTTTGCATGCAATCTTCGATTTTCCACGCAGTTAAGATTTTGCGATCATTACATCCACAGCTGTCGCGAACTTTGCAAAACGGCGATTTTCTTTGATCTTCTTGGAACATTTGCCTAAATCTGCCCGTAACATTAATTCTTACAGTAAATCACATTTGTGCGACAAGACGGTTCAAAGGCGTGTCCTAAATGTGTTATTGGTTGTTCACGTGATTTTGATACGAGGAATGATGATCTGATAATGAACCATGATAGCAGTAAATCATCAGGAAGCTATGACGAATCGTGTTTATGTGTTATTATAGGTTGGCATATGAAATTAGTTTATCACAAACGAAGGAATGTGATCGACGTGCCTCATCCCTAATCGGACGACTCCAATAAGTTCACAACAGTTATTGCTGGGATAAACTGCAAGCCATCTCGCTGCCAGTAATCTTCGTCTTCCTGGAGCACGTGTTCTTCACATTTAGCCCAGTACTCTGTGTCTATTCGTGAAAGGGCTTCACGAGTCATGTATTTAACATCGCACATTTTAAAAGTGGTGTTCCGGGCGGCCACTTGCCCTTTAACTCTAGCCCAAACCAGCTTTATTGGGTTAAGGTGAGAATTGTAAGGTGGGAGTCGAAGAGAAACATGACCCTGCTCTTGGATGATTTTATCAATCAGATACACTTTTGTCTTATTCCTCTGTCTCACAAGTTGCAACAACTCTGGTTTTAAATAGCTGTTGTCAGCGAAGATATTTTCATTCATAAGCCACCTCCTGATTTCGTGTTTCGTGCTTGCCGAAGTGGGAGCTTTATCCTCCTGCGCTAGAACATTATGATAGGACGCGTTATCCATCACCAGGCAAGATGGCCTATCTAGAGTCGGGAGGAGTGTATTCACTATCCAATCTCGAAATATTTACCCATTCATTTCACTGTGGTAGTCCCTACCATCTACAGACTTTGATTGCAAAATAAGCTCTGCATCACGGACAAGCCCATTCTGTCTGCTGCTAGCATGTGCTAATATAATGCGTTGACCTTTGCTGCCGGGAATTTTCCTTCTATGGTCTCCGTCAACAGATTGCCATTCTTTCTCGTTCGTATGATGAGCATTAACCCAAGATTCGTCCAAATACACTATATCATAGCAGTCTTGCCTTCTCTCACGAATCTGCCTACGGTATTTGCTTCGAGCCGCAACCAGATGTGGTTTCTCACATAAAAAAATTCCTTTCGCCAGACGTTTTTCTGAAAGTGAAGCCGACATTTCTGACAAGTTGCCAAAGAGTTGTTTTTGAGACGTTTATATCGCATTCATTCGACTTTTCAGCATGCGGAGAGTAACAAGTTGATTGGCATTAAACACCTTCAAAATCAAACGTCTAATGGCATCCTTGTCAAAATCATCAATTTTTTTCTTCCATCCTTGCTTAACTGCAGCCTGTGTACAATCACCGTCCTGTTGTATCGAAAAGATCTTCTATCCACACCCAGGGCCTTTCGTGTTCTCCTACCTGGTTCTTGGATGTCATGGTATAAACAACCCATCTTAGCCTCTCTGCGAAAATGCCTGTACAATATAACAGTTACCTTCTGCAAAGTGATAAATTTGCATGTCAGATTCATTGCGCTTTTCATAATTATGCAGTTTAGTTTATTATTATATTATACGCTGGTGTCGTTTTGTTTCATTGCAGCAAACTAATTGCAATTAGCATGCGCCGCTGAAATAATTACTCGCGACTGTGTACAGTAGGTGCGCACTGGTGCGGACATGTAGTCACTACACTAATTCAAACAAAAAAATATTGAATAGCACATTTCATCACTTGAGCTGTGCTGAAACAAAAATTAGGTGCGCAATTTTTGATCGGATGTTGTAACTTTCCTGTAGAACTACTAAAAATTAACCCAGACAACGGTAAGAGTTTTTTTTATATAACTTAAAGAAGAAAATTCGAACATGACATGAGTTTTGTAAGGGCAAAAAATATATTAATAACTGCATTGATATCAGTAGGGCACGTAGCAAATTTCAATAACATCCGTCAAGGGGTTGCAGAGTTACAACGTTCAATGTATGGGCACGAATATCCGAACGGACTTTTCATAGTGAGTGATTCACTGCAACTCAGCCTAGGCCGGTCCCAAGCCCGGCTGAAAAAAAGGAAGAGGGTGCCATGCAAGAAGGCTGTAATGAGGCAGCCACTCCACCTTGCAAAGGCACAACAGGTGCAATCACCTGTTTGCTTTAAAATTGGATTAAATGAGCCAAAGGAGAGAGAACCGGACTGATCTTAAAGGCGATGAACTGGCACGAATTAAGGACAGCGATTATGGACAACGGAACTGTAGAAGAATTAACGGGAAAGAGGAGGAGCTGATGGATGAGATGAGGAAAACAAAACTAGAAATCCTGTCTCTAACAGAAAGAAAGAAGATAAGGGCAAGGCGGTTTGAATCTCAATGGCAACATGCTGCTCTACAGTGGGGTCCCCACAAGTTAAAGAGCTAAAGAAGGTGTGGGCTGTATTGTGGCTAAAAGCCAAACAAATGACATCAAAGGGTGGAACTTTGTCTCGGAGCGCATTATAGTGCTAAATCTGAAAGAAGTAGAGACCATAGTCAACTTTGTCATTGTGTATGGGCCAAACGAACACGAGCGAGCAGAGGTCAAAGAAGAACTCTTTGAGCTGCTTCAAAAGACATTGGACGACTACATGGATGAAATTATCATTCTCGGAGAATTCAACGCCAGAGTTGGAAATGACCATGCTAGATTGGGTGTATTTTTTTTTTGGTGGGGAAAGGGGGGGGAGAGATATGGAGAAGATAAAAACGGAAAGCGACTCCTTAGATTTTGCAATGAGCCAAACCTTGTACGCGTAATTATAAACACAACGTTCCCCCATAAGCGCATACATACAAACATCAGATGTGAACCAACAAAGATTGAGGTGTGATTATAATAATAGGCAGACGGGCATGTTGAGAATAAGTAATAGGCAGACGGACTCGACGAAGATCAATGATCAAGTCATTGAAGAAGTAGAACGTTTACATATATGGGGAGTGTTGCACACAGATTTTGCTGAGTTATAATCTGTAAAGGTACCTGTCTATTTCGTATGCAATTAACTTCTTATCTAAGGGGCACGACTCATTTTTTCACTAGGGTCCTTTAAATATGGTTGTTACCCCCTCTTGTTTCTTGTCTAGGTGGTCTAATTTTAGAAACGGTGTCTCGGTTGTATAACCGTATTTGGCTCGAATAAGTCAGTTTTCTTTGAATGATTGCAACTAGAGACGATGTTTATCTCATGACCATATAAGGCTTGAATGGTCAATTTTTCTTAGAATGTGTTCACATCGCCCGATCTGAGTTTTTTTAATGATTCTAGAGAAGGTTTATCTCATGACGTAACTACGTCATTTTTCAAGTTTTGGAATGTGAGAAAGAGACTTCCGCCCAGGAGTCGAGGTGAATCTGTGTTGGGTTAAGACGGGTTTCGTCGACCCGAGTTTTTCGTCATGGGAATGAAGCTCTCTGTGAGTTCGACTGAAAGTCTACTGATATTATTCCCATGTGACTATTTCTAAACGTCTGGAGACGGTTGTGAATTGGGGTGTATTTCTAATGTGAAGGTAATTGCTCTCTCATTACTTCGATCTGTAGCCAGTTTAGGTTCTGACATTTTTGTTCCCTGCTCGCTCCCTTTTCTACTGGCAGAGAAGAGACTTTACTATTAGAAGTGCACCTCAGGTATCATCATACCATTGATTCATATATCGGGTTACTCTATGCCCGGAGAACAGTAGTTATGTTTCTTGAACTCCGCTATGCTAGCGGTAACACCTTAAGCAAGGTTTATAAAAGTATCACCACGGAGGCCATTATGAACAGTATTTATGATCTCGCCATGGAGTGCGACCTATTGTAGTCTAGGAACTGTATCTGACTTGTTGACGTTGAAGCAGGGCGAAGCTAAGCCTACATATTTAAGACCCGTTTCAATGCGGGGTGATTTTCTATGCATCTGTGCCTAGGGATGCAGTTTGATGGCAGAGCTGTGAGCTAGACAGCTTACCTATGATTTGTCTATGCCATCTACTTTATTCGCCATTTGTTTGACTGTGATGCCTTCAAGTGTTGTAAATGACTATACTATATTGATGTCGTCGTTGTGTCGTCTCGAATAAATGATAGAAACGTCACCAGCTGCCATTATTTGCTTGACTTCCTCGTTGTGAGTCAATGTGACGTTTTCGTGACCTGTGTGCTGTAGTCCTGTGTGGACCTTCATATTCTATCAACACATCATCAGACATCCTACCAGACACGAGACACTCCTCTATACAGCCTTCAACATACCTGCTGTCTACAGTAGTAATATTACCACTACACTTTGTTGTCTTCAAAATATTACTCCTCAACATTATGTGGTTTCCAGCTGGTTTCGTCTGGTAACCAGCACTTACGTGGTTCATAACCTATGCATAATTCATCATTCGGAGGTCAAAGTTCGGTGAACTGTTCTCGCTTCATGCCTTCAAGATATCTAGATCAACATATTACACAGTTTTCCCTGCACTCAACATTGTGACGTGCCAGCGTGATAGACGATTGTATTAAGAAGGTCAAGTGCCAATTGAATCGAGTTACTGCGTTTAGAAGGTCAATTGCCGATTGAAATCGAGTTACTGTGTTAAGAAGGTCAAGTGCCGATTGAATCGAATTACTGACTACTGTATATGAGAAGGCCAAGTTCGGTACCTCCATCATTAATATTTCAGAAGACCAAGTTCCGTACTTCTATCTTTATTATTGTCAGAAGGTCAAGTACCGTCGTCATTGAGTTGTGTCGATGCAAGTTCAGAAGTTTGATCAGCGTTGGATCATCTATCTTTAGAATGCTGATTACTACTTGTTCTTTGCCGTGTTGACGATAGGGTTGACATAAGATAAGTGGCCTGTTTTGTTTGTGAACTGTGCCCTTATATTGTGTTAACTGAGCCTTCTGTGTTTACATCTCCTTTTGGTATATGTTATATGTTACACGTTGTGTGTATATTTATATTTCACCGGGTTTTTTTGGTTGGGCGGTGTCTGATTATAGGTGATACCACGTGACAGTGGTCCTATATCAGCGTTCTTTAGGGACTTTGCAAATTTCCCACAGTGAAATTTGCTAGCGACAATTGTTGCTATTTTTGTAAGCAGTGACGAGGTGTGCTTTTCGTTGTTTTCGTTATATTTTTTCTGTTCTTTAGTTTCGATTTAATTTGTTTGTATTTGTCAGTCTCCTCTTTCCTATCATTTAGTTCTATACACCCTTTTGTTTATACACTGTGACGTCATTTGTTTTGTTTACTTTTTCGCAGTTATCATCACACTCTTTGTGATATTTTTCTTTAGTTTTGCTTTATGATTTAGTTGACTTCTGCGAATGTTTTCGTATTGTCTTTGATGTTTGTTCGTTGTTTATATTGTTCTTTGTAGTCATGCACTATTTATAGATATTTGGTCATGCACTATTAGCTGTGTAGTGCACTTCACATAAAGAATTGACTGGTGGTGTTATTATTATACAGTTGATTATACAAGTTCTTTTGCAAAAGACTTGTCTCCCACAGATATTGGGATAAAGTGTGATCTATATACAAGTGCTATATTTAAGACTCGTTACCATTAAGGTTAGAATAAGATAATCTATTACTTCAGGTTACTTAGCCCATATTATTGGACATAATGTCTACACTTGTGTACTTCATTGAGCAAAGGAAATCCCTTGGTAATGTGACCGCTTGGCATACACTGCAATTAATACGTGTTAAAAACTACATAAAATGAGAAATAACAACGTTAAAAGCAGTTAAGACATTTGTGCACAAAATACAGTGTCATGACAAGTTCACGGCTTCGGGAAAGCTGTCTCAGAACAACAAAATAGTAAGTGCCTGTTTATTGAATGGAAAAATTTGAGAGAAGTTGCAAGTCAGGTTTTTTTCCGTTGCTAAAGTCGAAATAACAGAATGTCGTGTGCAAAAAGGTATAAAAGCTGAGAAGAGCATGTGCAAATGTTGATGTTTGGTGCCGAGTGAAAAATAAAGCATCGTGTGAAAATTGGCGGGAAAAAAGAGCGGGCTGTATATAAAGCAGAGACGTGGGTGATTGAGATTATCCAGGGCTTGTACAGATTTTAGGAGTCGTTAGGCGAGAGAATTTTTTACAGAACTTCGTCTTTGAGATTATCAAGACAAGTTGTTTTTAACTTGACAAGTTTTTCAAGTTAGACTAGTATATTTTAAGTAGACAAGTTTGTGTTTTACTCTATTAGATAGATTATTCCTGTGGATTTTCATTTTCATTTTTGGATACTCACTACTTTGGGTAAGAAAGAAATAAGTGCTTCATCATTGTGTCAATAACATTGCTGTTCCAAATTACGTAAATAAAATATATTCTATTTTTCTACATTGCTGAGTTTTCCTTGAAATATTACGGTTGGATTATTTGACTAAACCACTATGCAAGACATGGCTTTTCACTAACCATAAAAAAAGGTACGAACGAACTCTGGGAAGGAAGGATAAAATAAGGTCAAGAATTTACAACTCAGGCGGACAGACCTGTAACGACTTGAAAAAAAAACGTACAAAAGTTAGCGCACTTCAAAATATTTACCTGCGGTCAACCATTAACTGAAACTGACCCGGTCAGCTGACAGACACACACACATTCTTTCATTGATGTAGTAAACACAGCCCGGTAATACGATACTATTTGATGCCGCGACCTGCGCACAAATAGTTGCACTGCCACACTTAACTCTATTTGGCGCCATGACCACCCCTTTTTCGTTAGTGAAAGCATACTCATTCTGGCAAGCGAACAGCCACCTTTTTTTAGTGATAGCAGACAGGCCTAATCACTATTAATCACTATCATGGATCCACAAGCGTTGCAACAGCAGCTTGAACAGCAACAATTACTGCTACAACAGCAACAACAACAACATTTAATGCATATACAGTACCAGCAACAATCAACTCTACCAAGTCACACACCCCTTCCAGACGACGCAGAGCCAGCTATGATTGCTCTACAGAAGATTACGGAAACTTTAGGTAATGTAGACCATTTCGCCAAGTACCAACAGGTCCGAACTGTCGTAACTCCATTTGCTGGGGATGCTAAGTCTTTCAGGAAGTGGCTAGTGGACATGGAAAAATTTGCTTCTCTAATAAACGCTGCATGTGATGAGGACCGCAAAAGAATAGCTTACCTGTCTTCAGATTCTTTGGTAACCGATTTTCTCCGTCGTAGATCTAAAACATATCCCAATGAGACCTTTGATTCACTGAGGAAAGAGCTTGTACAACGCTATAGTGATATAACCGATGGACAACACGCTTGGACTTTACTTCGCAAAATACACCAAGACAGACACGAACCAGTGCAATTCTACGCAGACCGATTACTCAACTTTGCTGAAGATGCTTTTCTAAACAGGAACATCCCTTCCCAAGAGCTTGAAAGACATTTAGTTGGTATTTTTATTGACGGATTAAACGCAGATAATCTTAAACTCCATCTTCTTAGAAAGGATACAAAGACCATTACAGAGACTATTCAACTAGCGGTGACTGAAGAAAATGTTCGTAAAAGGTTCCAGCAACGAATTGGCAGGGAACCAAAACCAGACCATTCCGACGAATTCCATGAGCCGATGGAAATTGGCCACTCAAGACCACATTGGAGTAGGAACAGCTCCCACAGAGTCCATTCAAATTATAATCATCCCAACCAACATGCAGGACAGTCTCATTCGCATCAGCAACCCAGAAGACAGAATGTACACCAGGTTACTGCCCTTACTTGCTTTATTTGCAAACGCCGAGGACATACTTCTCACGAATGTACACACAATCAATACAGAGCACATCCGCATCAGTATGAGAACCACTCACCACGTTATTATTATGCAAATGGTGATCAACAGAGACCTCACCCACAACGAAATCATGCCTTCAACCGAAGCCAGCCCAGATCTTACAACCAAGGTCAGGGAAACGCTTATTCAGCCGATAAATGGGACCATTCGGTATGACCACAACAGACATAACTTTAACAACAGTTATGAACAAAGGTCCTACACTACCAAAAACAAACCTCAACATCATGGTACCGATTGCAAACCACAGCTAACAGAAATCAATCACATAAATTTATCGCCTGATCCCAGTTCATGCTTAATATCCATCAATAACAAAAATTACAGAGCTCTGATAGATACTGGAGACACCATTAGCTTGATGAGAGAGCAAATATACCTACAGATTAAGAAACATGTCAGATTTACACCTTCGAAAACCTATATGGCTTCTGTCTTCTTCTTCTTCGATCCTTAACCACCGACCGTCAAAGCAGTCAGTGGCCATCACGCCTAGTGGCGTCTTGTAGGGCAACAACAAATTGATTCCACTTTGCACGGTCGGTGGCCATCCTTCGTACAGTGCCCCAGCTCTGGTTCATTCTTTGCATCTCAGCCTCCACAGTCCTCCGCCAAGTTGTTTTTGGTCGGCCTCTCTTTCGCTTTCCTTCAGGGGTCCAAAACATAGCTGTTCTTGTGATGGCATCGGGGTCTCTTCTGAGGACATGACCAACCCAGCTCCAGCGTCTGCCAGCTATGATGGTGTGCATGTCCTCTTGCTTGCTACGAGTAAGCAGATCTTGGTTGGTGATGGTATTCGGCCAAAAGATGCGGTGAATTTTTCTTAGGCATGTTGTGTGAAAAGAGGACAATTTTGACATTTCCTTCTCTGTGACTCTCCAGCATTCCGCACCATAGAGAAGCACAGAAAGCACGCAACTCTGGTATAATCTTAATTTTGTGCTTGTGCTGTATTGGGAGGACTTCCAGATGTTATTTAGGCTAAAGAAGGCTGTTCTTGCCTTATTCATTCTGATGTTGATGTCTTTGCCTGCCCCACCGTCTGGTGTTACTATGCTTCCTAGGTATGTGAAGGTATCTGTCTGTACCAGTTGCTGATTCCTTACTGATATGGGCTAAGGGTTGCTCACATTGAGCGTCATGACCTCAGACTTCTTTAAATTGATGTTCAAGCCCACCTGCTGGCTAATTTTATTAAGTCTATCCGTTTTTTCCTGGATGTGTTGATGTGAATGTGCCAGCAGTGCAATGTCATCTGCATATTCCAGATCTTCCAATGTAGAAAATGTAGTCCATCTTATTCCTCTTGGACTTCCCTCTGTTGTCTGGCGCATCACCCAGTCTATGACTGTTAAAAATAGAGTGGTTGATAAGGGGCATCCCTGTCGTACTCCTGTCTTCACCTCGAAGGTTAGGTTGCTCTACCCAACACTACACGTAAAGTTGGCATAGAGGCTTTTTATGATTGACACTATGCAGCTTTGAATTCCATAAGCCCTCAGTATTTTCCATAAACTGTCCCTCTGTATGCTGTCAAAAGCCTTTTCAAAATCAACAAAATTTATGTAAAGCTGTCTTTGCCATTCTGAGCACTGCTCTATAATGTTCCTGAGAGTGAATATATGGTCTACACATCTTCTGTTCTTTCTAAATCCTGCTTGTTCTTTCCTCAGTTTGTAGTCTACTGCCTTTGAAATTCTCTGTATAATTATCCTGCCTAGTATTTTGCTGGGAACTGAGAGAAGAGTGATTCCTCTCCAATTATTGCAGTCTGCAAGATCTCCCTTCTTGGGCAATTTGACAATTATTCCTTTCTTCCACTCTGATGGTGTTGTCCCCGTTTTCCACACTTGTGCAAATAGTGGTTCTAATAGTTCTGCTGCTAGCTCAGGGTCTGTCTTAAATAGCTCTGCATTTAAGTTATCATGGCCCGGAGCTTTACCGTTCTTTAACCCTTTGATTGCTGTGATGATTTCTTCTTTTCGTGGAATGTCTGTATTTACATCTAGATCGTTTTCAGCCTCAGGAACATTCAATTGTGTCTCTGGTATTTCCTTGTTCAGCGTTTCTCTGAAGTGCTCTGCCCATCTTGTTTCCTGTCCCTGTGCTGTCTTGATGAGATTTCCTTGCTTATCTCTTACTAATGTAATATTGTTTACACCTTGTTTTCCGCTGATGAGTTTAGTTATTTTGTATACTGTGTTTTGTTCATTTCTCAGTGCTGCCTCTTCTGCCTGTTTTGCAAGATCGTCTAGGAAATTTCTTTAGTTGGCTCGGGTTTGGCGTTTAACTTCCCTGTCCAGCTGACTGTCCTGTTCGCTATATAGTTGCTTTAACCTGGGGGACTTCGCTTCTGTTTTCTTTTTTTTACATTTCCTTTCTCATCTTTATGGTGTTTAGTGTTTCTGGTGTTATCCAGTCTTGCTTCTTCCTTTCCTGGAATCCTAAGCATGATTTGCTACTTTCCTTATATATTGTTGAAATGGTGTTGAAATTCTGGTCTATATCATCAGTCAATGTCTTTCCTGGCTTTTGGCAAATTGATATCGTTTCTTAATGTCGGCCGCAAAAGCTTTTCTGGTAAGGGGGTCCTTCAATTTGCTGATGTCAAACCTTTTCTGTGTAGTTACAGTTGGTCCAGCCCTTCTTAGTTTCACTTTCAGTTTTGCTACTACTAAATGGTGATCACACCTCTTCTTACCTTCACATCTTGTAATGCATGTCTCCATCTGCCGTTAACCATGATGTGGTCTATCTGGTTTCTGTCCCGATCATTTGGTGATTCCCATGTTAACTTGTGAATTTCCTTATGTGGGAAAAGTGTTCCTCCAATGACCAGGTTGTTAATGCTACAGAAACTTATTAGCTTATCCCCATTTTCGTTTGCTGTTCCGCTGCCGCATTTCCCCATTGTTCTTTCATTATATGTATTGTGTGTACCAACTTTCGCAGTGAGGTCTCCCATTACTATAACAAGATCATATCTAGGTTGTCTTCCATTTCTTTCTGCAGTTGTTGATAGAATTCATCCTTGACCTCCTCATCGCTATCATTCGTTGGTGCGTAGCATTGTATTATTGTAGTGTTGGTGAATCTCCCTCTCAATCTCAATCGTATCAGTCTGTTGTTGATGGGTTTCCATTCCAGTAATGTCCTTTCTATCCCTTTCTGTAGAATAATGGCTACGCCTTCACTGTGCTGTCCATCCTCTCTTCCAGAGTAAAGTACTGTTTCTCCTGTTGCAGTTTTAACTTTTCCTGCCCCTGTCCATCTGCTCTCACTTATCCCCAGGATGTGTAACCTATAGTTTCTCATTTCTGCCGTGACCTGTCTTAGTTTACCTGTCTCGTACATTGTCCTGACATTCCAAAATCCTATTCTTGTATCCTGTTTTGCGGTCAGGACATCCGTTTTCATGTCAGTGGCTTCCTTTCGGCTTTCACCACTGACAGTCATACGAGCCACAGACTCCGAATGTCCATCCCGCAGCAAAGTTTGATCATTTGATGTTGTTTCCGTAACTTCATTATTATTTTTTACACAGACAGGGGTGTCAGCCCTATGCTAAAACCCCCAACCTGGAGGACCAGGGTACCAGCTTTTGTCTGACCCCTACCCACACAGACCAGTCCAGCTTGGTTGAACCTACCAGGAGTAAAACTCCCACTGGCATAGCTCTGGGGATTGTCAGGGTACGCAAGCTGCCATACCGCTACAAGGTATAGGTACCATTGATCGCAGATATGGCTTCTGTGACAGGCCAAAAATTACATTCCCTTGGAACTGCTTATGTGACATTTCAGATCGGACATCAAAAACTTATTCATCCTTTTATAATTACAAGAGGCATTTCTCGAAATTTCATATTAGGACGTGATTTCTTGAATAAACATCAGGCACGAATTTACTTTGATCTATCCAAAATAAGGATAAATGTCGATTTTATTACGTTGCAAGATGATTTCCATATCGCATCGTTAGTCAGACTTACATCACCAGTGACATTACAGGCAAACTCTCTTACTATAGTAAAAGGTCGTATTAAAGGATCCCAATACTTCAGTCCAGGACACACAATTGAAGTACAACCTTTAACAGACAATGCAATTAACGATGATCCCCACATCAGTATCACAGAAGGAATCGCAGAAGTTACCACCACCCGTGATTTTCCTGTAATGATTTTAAATACCTCAGGGAAGGCGACATCTGTTGCACGCGGTGCAATTATAGCGCAAGTTAAACTTGTGAACACAAATATGACAGACAAGGTTCAACCTTTTCTTACCCCCGCAACCAAGAAAGAAACACCGATTGATGACCTGAGGCACCCTTCTCCATTCAATTTTCCTCGTCAGCCCCCACATTTTTTCCCACGCCCTCATGCGAACTTTGAGAAATCACAGCGCCGGCATACACGTCATGTCACCAAACATTCAGTCTACGTTCCGTACAAACCGGATGGAAGGAGATCCCACTGCGAAGCCGAACACAGGTATTACAAGAATAACATGTATGTTAATACTGGTAAACATAAAAATTACACCCGCCGAACAAACGAACAGGGTAACTTTTCACCTGCCTACCCAGATGAATATGTGCGTAAATACCACAATATTCACTGCCTTACAGAGGTACAGAAGCGAAAACCTACAATTGATAATGACTTGAATTATGCGGATATCGTAGATCAAGAAATAGTTATGGAAGCCTACCGTAATCCTCTAACACCAGCCTTATCACAGGAACGGATTTGGCACTGAGAGATATTATCCAGAATTTGATAATGACAGCTTACATCACAGGACATGCAGAAGTTTTCATGAGATTAATCTTGTGACACACGTTACCCCCAGATACCATCGCTTAATTAATATGAAAAACCAGCGACGGAACCAACTAGTGCATACCCAGACAAACACGCAGGGAAACAAACATTCAAAAAATCAACGACAGCTAAATCCACAGTACTGCCGTAGTGGTAGAGAGAGCGAAACTTACAGTAAACGCTTCACCACCGAACCACAGCAAGAAAGCAGTTCTCAAGAAATATCCACTACAACTGATGTGCACAAGAATAGGGAAGACAGGCTGACAAAATTACTTGAAACCTTGCATGCAGAGGAACCTCATGTAAATAGGCTTCAACAGTTTGTCACCAAACACCAACACATGTTTGCCATCAATGACATGGAACTGGAGCGCACATCTACAGTCCAAATGGATATAAACACCACAACTGATGTTCCAGTACACCTCAAACCTTACCACACTCCCCTTAAGAACTGTGAGTTGGTGGAAAAATCTATAACTGAGATGCTTGAACCTGGCATTATAGAAAGATCAAGATCTCAATGGTCATCCCCCATTGTTATCGTCACAAAGAAAGACGGCAGCCACCGTTTCTGCTGTGATTATCGTGCACTTAACAAGATAACGAAGACGATATCATACCCACTTCCCAGGATGGATGATATACTGGCGACGCTTGGAAATTCCAAATGGTTTACAACATTGGATGCACGATCCGGTTTCTGGTGCATCCCAATGTCACCAGAGGCAAAGGAAAAATCTACATTTTGTACACATGTCGGGTCCTTTTCATGGAATGTGATGCCCTTCGGACTTAAATCAAGCCCCGCCACTTATATGTCCCTTATGGATGAGGTCTTGAAAGGATTCCAACCCTTGGCCTTGGCATACATGGACGATATCTTAGTCCATACGCCAGGTACAATACTATTATCCCAAATGTACCAAACGAAAAGCAGAAACTGGATTTTTATTTGCCATCATTATGCGCGGAACATCCGCGGAACGAAAGTTACCATTAGAACAGATCACCAACCCCTTGTTAGTTGGTTGACGAAGACATCTGAACAACCAAAGAAGCTTCAAACTTGGGCGATGAATTTGCAGAACTATGACACTACCATAGAGCACATTGCCGGAACCCTCAATACATGTGCTGACCTGCTTTCTAGAATTCCATATCCTGACAACCCGACACAGAGTAACGAAAATGAGTCAGCTGCAACAGACATAAATGACAATACTAGACAAATAAATGTAATAAATTCAAACCGGATTGCCGATCAATCGGACACTTACACAGACATTGACCGATTGTCAGAAGAGGATCAAACAGACAACTTTGACATCCTACAGGAACAAATGAAAGACCCGGAAGTAGTTAAACTAATGAAACAAATTAAAGAAACACCAGTAAAAGTCAAGGATTTTACTATCTTTCCTCATGACCAAGCACTCTATCATATTGACTTCAAACAAGATGGAAGATTACAGAAATATATTCCACATCATTTAATACCTGACATCCTCATCCAGTTCCACGATGAAAATGGACACCTGGGACGAGATAACACGATAGACGTCATTGAGAAACGGTATTACTGGCAAACCATGTATAAAGATATAATTGATTACGTGGCCACTTGTAAGATCTGCAAAAGGAGAAATATAAAGGTGAACAAATCCCCATTACAAAAAATGCAACCTTCCAACTATCCCATGGAAACTGTCAGTTTAGACATCTCTGGTCCGTACCCCCTAACACTGTCAGGAAACAGGTACTTGTTGCACATTTTAAACCAGTACTCCGTTTGGCCGGAGAGTTTCCCTATGAAAGATGTCACGTCTACAACTGTCACCGATTTCTTTTTACAAGAATTTCTACCTAGACATAGTTGTCCTAGAAGAGTCATCACGGACAATGGAAAACTGTTCGTTGGCAATCCTTTTAAATCAACATTACAAAAGTTAAACATCAAACACACCACAACTAGTTTCTATCGGCCCCAGAGTAACGGAAGAAACGAAAGAATGCATTCAACCCTTCATGACATTCTATCCAAACACATCGAAGGCAACGATCAATATTGGGATCTATACATTAACCAGGCCTTAGAAGCAATACGAGTAAACATTAACGACACCACTGGTTTCTCGCCATTTTACCTGCTTTACGGTAGGGAGCCGGTATTTCCGATGGACAACGTTCTTCAACCACAACGCAGATATATGGGAGAGGACCCGATAGCTGTCATCCTACAACAAAAGCATGCAGCACATCAAATTGCGAACAAAAATGAAGAAAAAGCTTTCCGGAAGAAACAGCGTACACACGATAAAAACACAAAACTGGAACAGTTTCACATCGGAGATCTAGTTTACTACAAAAAACACGTTCGACATTCTAAATTTGACGACAAATGGATCGATGGTTTCAAAATCTTAGAACAGACTACACCAACAAATTTTATCCTGTGGCACGAAGAAAGACAGATCAGGACGAAAGCCCACATTTCACAAATCAAGAAAGATAACCACCGTCCTGTTTCCCAGCCTATCCTCACTAACACCAGACCGATTCGCAAAACCACCCTCCTCTGCCCCCCCCCCCCCACATCATCCTCTACATCTGATGTGTCACATTGCGACGATGAACACTCAAACCCCTTTCTTCACCCCCGCACGATGATATCGACAGACTACGTAGATGTCGCGACGCTTCTACGAGTGAAGATGACATCCCTCCGCAGGAGCTACGTGAGAGAATTCAAGCACGAAATCTTCGAGTTCAAGCAGATAATTACCAATCGTTGTCCAGAGATAGCAACACATCTTTAAATGCAGAAGAACAACAACAACAGACTCTACAAGATGCCGACACCCATATAGATACACCACCACCTTCCGATACAGAGTTATCACCTGCCTCATTAACGGAACGAAATGCTCCCGCTCCTACTTCCACACAACGAGAGGAGTCAGACCTTGATACTGAAGAACACCAAAGTGATAACGAGGATGATAACGAGCATCCCGACGATAATATGGATACATCCGTTCGGTTCGCCTCGAAACGACCTTACTCATTTTCATCAGACATTTAGGTAACATTGACAAAGGTTATATGCCTTCCGCAGGAACATGTTCGTGCAAAGCTGTACACGAAACGGCGAACTAAACCAAAAAACATCGCACAGCACAGTGCATCAACTTCGCAACACCCTACCTGTTACACTACATCAACCGTCACTGCTGTAGACACTGAGAAGAAACACGATAGAAGAATGTCTACGACAGACGCTCTATACAGGGAACGTTCAACTAAGCGACAGAACATCGCACAGCACAGTGCATCAACTTCGCAACACCCTGCCTGTAACACTACATCAACCGTCACTGCTGTAGACACAAAGAAAGAGTACGATAGCAGATTGTCTACGAGAGAAATCGCTAAATTAGAGATGGCCAAGTTGCTCTAGCTGGGCTACTCTCAATGGGTTCATTTTTGCCCGAGTGCGATAGCACTGTCCAGGAGAGGCATGCTATATTTTAGAGTTACTCCAGTTTGCTCTGGCTGGGTTAACCTAAATGTTTTTTTGTCCGTGTACGATAGCAGATTAGTCCAGGAGAGACTATGCTATATTTTAGAGTTAATCCAGTTTGCTCTCGCTGGGTTACCCTAAATGGTTTCATTTTTTTTGTCCGAGTGCCATAGCACTGTCCAGTAGAGACTATGCTATATTTTAGAGTTAATCCAGTTTGCTCTGGCTGGGTTACCCTAAACGGTTTCATTTTCCTTTTCCGAGTACGATAGAATTGTCTAGACGAGATATAATATTTTAGAGTTGGCCGGCGGGCTCTGCTGGCTGCTCTGAAATGTTTTTTGATGATGCCAGCCACCTTCTATGTCGTCCAGTTGATGCTATCAGCGGCAGTCATAACCGCCAGTGAAGAGAAAAATCTGCAGAGGTGCAACTCTATTCAACATGCACATTTATAGTATTTAAACCGTCATATTTTGTATTAGAAGATTTAAATTACATTTTGTTTGCACTTGGAAATATATGTATTGTTGTACATTATAAACTTTACTAAACACATGCATGTACTATTTGCCACTAAGGAAGAATCTCAAGGGTTAAGGAAGACATTGTTTGATAGTAAGCTACACTCTCATGATATGAGACAAGCACATCAACCAAAACGGGCGATTTTGCCGTTTGTAGGCAATGCGCTACAGTTTTGTTGGCACTGTACCCGACCGCAAACTATGACAGTTTATGTTGTTCCCATGGCCGCTGGATAGATCATGTATCATGTCTTTTTAACAAATTAATTTGTTGAGACACACAGATGTTGTACTCGTCCAGTACAAATTATGTAAGCTCTAATGCGAAATTGGAAAGTTGACCCACACCTCTACTCCCTTTTCCCTACGCGCAAACTGTCCACACGTGACCTTAACACCACCTCGCTGTTTTTCGCTATGTCAAATCCAATCTTCGTTTTAACCACCTTTGTCTCCCCCCCTCCCCGTGTCGATTTCCCCATGCGAGTTCTTCTTCTATTTTTTTTCTTTACCTTTCTCCCACGCCTAGCGTTCATTCATCTATCCAACACCGGAACTACTTTCTCTCCTCCCCCAGCTATTTCATTGTACTATAAACCCCCACCACCCCTCCCTCTCCTTCAGTTGACGCCACACTGTGCCGTCAATGAGAGTTCAAACATCCAGTGTGACCTTTCTCTGCTCCCGTTCACACTAGCGAAAGTCATGGTCACAGGTAACCAGCTATGGTCAGTTACCATTCAGATGTAAATATTAAGATAGGATTCACTTATATTCCTGAGTGTTGATTACCACTCGAGTTTTATTTGACATGACCAAACCTTATATGTGTTGACTTTAAATAAAAAGTTCAATAAGTTTAACATTAATTATGTATATTTACTATCATAACTCCATGTTTTTATGTATTATTATTAGCGTGTTAAGTAAAGATTATATAAGTATTGTATTAATACATGAACAATTTACATTGTGTATTGCACATTGCTATCCATATCCCATAGTTTAATGACATAGTGTATAAACAACTTGTATGTCTCCCCCGTTTTACGCAATATAAATCTACTGTGTCCCTCGTTTTACGAAATAATATTTTCCCCCTTTTTTCGGCTCACATGCATACTGAGATCTTGTAATACATTTTTAAGTTAGCTTACAGGTATACTGACATCTTAAAATTTTGTTTTTAATTTTTTTGGCTCACATGTATACTGAGACCTTGTAGTTTTTTTCTCATTTTGGGTCATAAATATATGCCCCATTTCATATTTTGCCCCAGTACGTATGTTAGGGACTTGATTTTTTTTTTTAGTTGATAGGACGAAAATGTCTCCACATGGGATACATTTTTGTGGCCCCGGGACTTGTGTGACCGCTTGGCATACACTGCAATTAATACGTGTTAAAAACTACATAAAATAAGAAATAACAACGTTAAAAGCAGTTAAGACATTTGTGCACAAAGTACAGTGTCATGACAAGTTCACGGCTTCGGGAAAGCTGTCTCAGAACAACAAAATAGTAAGTGCCTGTTTATTGAATGGAAAAATTTGAGAGAAGTTGCAAGTCAGGTTTTTTCCGTTGCTAAAGTCGAAATAACAGAATGTCGTGTGCAAAAAGGCCTAAAAGCTGAGAAGAGCATGTGCAAATGTTGATGTTTGGTGCCGAGTGAAAAATAAAGCATCGTGTGAAAATTGGCGGGAAAAAGAGTGGGCTGTATATAAAGCAGAGACGTGGGCAATTGAGATTATCCAGGGCTTGTACAGATTTTAGGAGTCGTTAGGGGAGAGAATTTTTTACAGAACTTCGTCTTTGAGATTATCAAGACAAGTTGTTTTTAACTTGACAAGTTTTTCAAGTTAGACTAGTATATTTTAAGTAGACAAGTTTGTGTTTTACTCTATTAGATAGATTATTCCTGTGGATTTTCATTTTCATTTTTGGATACTCACTACTTTGGGTAAGAAAGAAATAAGTGCTTCATCATTGTGTCAATAACATTGCTGTGTAACACAAACACAAGATCAGAGGGAAATTCCGACGGTAGTGAAGTACAGCATACGACACAAGCTGAACCGAGCCATAAAGAAGACCATGACCTGTGCATTCTGGAATTCCCTGCAGACATGAGCAGAATCCCTGTCCAGATTTCTACTCGGCAGCCCCCACTGTTGACAGCCAGTTCACATCACAGCAAGAAACCTACACACAATCCTAGCATAGTTCAAACACAAGAAACAGCACGCACTGCCACCGGCACACACACACATCTTTCAAATAGAAGGAAACACTTCATATTTGGTGACCAAAATGTGAAGGACCTTCAAAAATATCAATTAGTAACAGCAGATATAGACAGGTTCACTGTTCGCTACAAAAACTGGGCATCTGCGCAGGACCTACTGACTCTCCTTAAAAGATATGAAACTGATCTTGATGTAGCCAGGGTCACTGTGCACATTGGTCTGTCGGACGCACTAAAGCATAACGAAATTGCACAAACAGAGCTAAATCAAATCACAAGTAACTTCCAGTTCCTGTTCCCAAATGCAAAGGTATATTTTTCAGCTATTATACCTCCAGTTCGTTCACATTATAGGAAATCTGTTGAGATGAACAACACAAAATTGAAAAAGCATTGCGTCAGACACCACCACACATTTATAGAACACTCCTCGTTCCTTGCCACATCCGGAGCTCCTAGGAAGCATCTTTATAGTGGCGACATTTCCTTATCCGATCAAGGAACCAGTATGTTGGCGAGAAACATCAAATTTCAAGAAAACACCCTCAGAGGCATAGCCAGCACATCAGCATCCAAGTATCCTTCACAACGACACACGAATGTAACCAGCTACTCCTCTAATGCAATTTACGACCTTGAGTTTCCGCCAATACCCACAACTTCAAGCACCAGCCAGACAACGTCACACAATCAGGAGTATCAAGACAGACCCTTTATTAGAACTACAGATGTGCAAGAAACAGCCAATAATATCGGCCTGAAGCAACATTCTACGACCGACGACCCACCTCAACAACAACTTGAGACACTCCATTCTCAAAGATCTGTAAAAGATTCAATTCAACCAACTCAGGGTCCACCTACTGAAATCTCACCACGTCCACTGTCGCACCAGACACCAATGAGAGATCACCCATCATCGTTGTCATCACAGGTTTTCCCATATCAACCCGCACACCCAACCTTTCATAACTTTCTACATCAGCAAAGCCTCTTGAACTACGCACCTTACACTTGGAGGTCCTACTGGCCGGAATATCCCATTCATCCAACAACAGTACCTCAACATCCCGCGAACACCTACTACCAAATGAATCATCTTTTACGGCCAAATCCATCTCGCTTTTATTGTCCACAACCCTCTCCTCAACATTATCAGTGACTGTTCACTTCACAAGTCGACGTCTCTGTAGGACCAGTAACTGTCGGATAATGCTTTATTTATTTATTCTCAGCATCTATTTGTTTGTCTTCCCGTCTATTCTCTTGGTGCAGCTTAACTTTGTTGTTAACCTTCACAGTGTGGATGGGTGTGCTTGTTGTGTGACAGTTTCTTACATTTTTTAAACTAGTACAGTTATCTGAATTGTTTGTAATTTGTTGTATTAAGGTGTGCATTTATGTACTATTACTTTTAATCTCACATATATAGCAACCTCGTGATGTTTATTTAGTTATTTATTTTCTATTTGAGCGTAAAACTTCTTTCACATAAAAATGTCAGGTAATTATGAACAATTACTAAATACAATTGGCTTACGGCTTGGCCACTTGAACGTAAACCATCTTTTAGGTAAAATTCCAGAACTCACACAAATTCTTAACCAAAATTTCCAGGTTTTTGGTTTTTCCGAAAGTCGTCTGAATGAGAAAATAACCGACGATAACATTGCGCTCAGAGGTTTTAAAACTATTCGGCGAGATTCTAGTAGACAATTAGAGACGGGTCTAGCAGTTTATATTTCTACTTCTCTCAGTTATCGCCGCAGAAACGATCTTGAGACTATAGATATAGAATGCACATGGTTAGAGATAAAGCCCCAAAAGCAAAGATCTATTTTAATCGGATATCTTTATCGTAATCCCAGTGTAGGAATAACATGGTTTGAAGATTTTACCAACATGATGGATAAAGTTATTACTACAGTTAACGAAATTATTCTTCTTGGTGATTTTAATATCGACATGCACAAGCCAAACAATATACGGACCAACATCATAGCATCGTATAACATGAAACAAATAGTCAACAAACCTACCAGAGTAACAACAACGTCATCCACACTGATCGATCATATCTATGTAACCTGTCCAGAAAATATTATAGAATGCTCCATCCCTACTATTGCTACGAGTGACCATTATCCCATATGTTGCACTTGGGCAAAAAATGGGTACAAATCTCCAAAAAATAAACACATTAGTTTTCAATATAGAAGTCTTAAAAATTTCAACCGGGAATTATTTTTGAATGATTTGCGAACTGCGCCTCTCGCCAACGTTTTTCAAATTCTTGATCCTGATGACGCCATCGCATATTGGACAATGATATTTTATAGTATTTTTAATAAGCATGCGCCTACTAAAGAAATTCGCGTGAAAAGGCAAATTAAATCTCCATGGATCACACAAGAAGTTCTTGACGCTATGAGGCAAAGAGATAGAGCGCATAAAAATAAGGATATCACTACATATCGGACAATAAGAAATAAAGTACAATACTTAATTCGCAGAGAAAAGAAAAACTACTTTAGAAATTTAGTTCAGAGTAAAACAAACAGTAAAGAGATATGGAAGGCAATCAACACTTTAGTGAACAAACGAAAATTTCCAGACCCACATACTCCCAATACGCCACTTACTTGTACTGACTTCAGCAATCATTTTCAGGCAGACATCAACAATATAAAATCCACCATTCCGTCTCCCCCTTGTGACTTAAGCAAATTATCAACGTTCTGCGAGAACAAATGTACTAACACAATTCCACCCGACATCCCTTTTATAACAGTTAACGAAGTTTACAACTATATTACTGGCCTTAAAGATAATAACTCATCGGGACTTGATGGAATCAGTAATCGAATACTGCGTTTTGCCGCACCTGCTATTAGTGATTCACTGACATACATATATAATCAATGTATCGCAAGGAGTTACTTTCCATCCGCTTTTAAAAGCGCTAAAGTATACCCACTTCTCAAACCAGGTTCATCTGATAGTAGTAATCTTAGTAACTATAGGCCCATTTCTCTTATATCGTCGCTGTCCAAACCACTGGAAAAACACATCCACAAAACAACACTACAACACCTAGTAGATAACGACCTGCTAATCGACAGTCAGTCGGGGTTTAGACCAAAGCATTCATGCCACACAGCCTTAACAAAGATGATAGACAATTGGCACCTAAACATCAATAACGATAATATATGTGGAGCAATATTTGTAGACTTCAAAAAAGCATTTGATATGATAGATCACTTTATTTTAATCAGAAAATTAGAAACAATGAAAGTAAATATTAAGCTGGTAAAGTTAATTAAATCGTTCCTGTCAGACAGACAACAAATAGTCTCTTACAATAATTCCTTGTCGAACCCAACCGTTGTCCATACAGGTGTTCCTCAGGGCTCTATTCTCGGCCCTCTTCTATTTACCGTATACATTAATGATCTTCCTCTATATTTCAAACACTCATCATGTGACATTTTTGCCGATGACTGTACTGTCTATACTAGTGATAAATGTTGCACCACACTAGAACAATCTTTACAAAACGATACACATAATCTTATTACGTGGAGCAACGAGAATCGCATGCAAATAAATATTAGTAAAACAAAATGTATGTTAATATCAACCAGACAAAAACTACAAAACTTGCAGAAAACAACACTTCAGCTCTTGATTGGAACATCACTAAATGAAAACGTAAATGAGCACAGAACTCTAGGTATCACTGTTGACCAACACCTAAGTTGGAACTCACATGTACATGCACTCACAAAACAAACAGCACAAAAAGTTTACCAATTAGCCAAAATTAAACATTTCCTGGATGAAGAGGCAAGGAAAATGTTCTACATATCTCATATACAAACGCATCTAGACTATTGTTCCACAATCTGGGATGGTTGTTCTGTCTCCAACACAAGAAGGCTCCACTCGCTTCAAAAACGCGCAATGCGCCTTGTTGCTGATAAACACCAATCACATTGTATAGATTTATATAATTATCTTCAAATATTACCCCTCAGGAAGCGCTTCCTCTTTAACAAAGGGAAATTTATTCACAAAATCCTGTCACAGAATGCTCCAAAGTATCTTTGGCCGCTTTTAAAATACAATGACAGACGTAGTCAGCACTTAAATAAATTACAGGTACCCAAGCCCAGGCTTGACCTATTTAAAACTAGTTTGGCTTACTCAGCTGCTCATCTTTGGAACAATCTTCCCAATGACCTGAAAAACACGCACAGTCCTTACTCATACAATCGTATACTATTCAAATACTTTATGAGTGCTGATTATATGCCACCCTAACTGATTGTGTTGTACTTTTATCTAATATACTGTATGGAGGCTCTGATGATCTAGTTTTCATTACAATATACTTATTCTTAATATTATATTCTTAATAACGTATATTCTTAATTTTATGATCAGGTACTGTTAATATATGCTGTTATACTTCCTTGTAATGTTGCACTGTTGTCCTTAAATTAATACTTTCAGTACGCTGGAGAATGTTGAGTAACAGTAATAAAAGATGAGCAAGAAGATGGAAGAATGCACGAGGGAACTGTGTCCGATTTTCAACCCTTGGCAAATTAATTGCTTTGGTATATGTCTATCTAACTATCTACCTAGTCTGATTCTGGTCTTGAGTTTGGGACGCGAAGGAAATGGAAAGGAAAATGGAAAGTAACTGTCTACCCACCTCATCTTGATGAACCTAAACAAAAAAAACAAAAAAAAAAAAAAAAAAAAAAAAAAAAAAAGTCCCTGAGTCATTCAGTTGAACACCGTATGAACATTTTACAAGTTCTCATAACATACATCTAAATATGTCTCAAATCACTAATTTACAGTACGAAGAATTCGATTCTTTTTTTTTTTATATTTATTTATTTATTTTTTAAAATTTATTTATTTTTTATTTATTTATTTATTTATTTATTTTTCAAATTCATTATTACTATTATTTTTTTTATTATTATTTTATTTTATTTTAAAAACACTTTAATTATGATGATTATTGCAAATGTAATATTACTTTTATAATGATAAATGCCTTAATAATGCTTAAAGTAAATGTGAGGATGAAAGGATATTAGTATACATGATGAGAGAGAGAGGAAGGGCAGAATGTCAGACGGGCCTGCGTGCCCAATTCTTAACCCTTTGAAAATAAAGTTCGTTCGTTCGTTCGTTGTTCCAAATTACGTAAATAAAATATATTCTATTTTTCTACATTGCTGAGTTTTCCTTGAAATATTACGGTTGGATTATTTGACTAAACCACTATGCAAGACATGGCTTTTCATTAACCATAAAAAAAGGTACGAAAGAACTCTGGGAAGGAAGGATAAAATAAGGTCAAGAATTTACAACTCAGGCGGACAGACCTGTAACGACTTGAAAAAAAAAATGTACAAAAGTTAGCGCACTTCAAAATATTTACCTGTGGTCAACCATTAACTGAAACTGACAAGGTCAGCTGATAGACACACACACATTCTTTCATTGATGTAGTAAACACAGCCCGGTAATACGATACTATTTGATGCCGTGACCTGTGCACAAAATAGTTTCACTTCCACAGTAAGACTGGTGATAAATTGGAAGAATTTGCGACTACTCAATATGCCAAGGCATTGAAGTCGGATGAAAAAAGAATGAAAGCAGAAACTGAACAAAGGAAAGCAGAAGCTGAACAAAAGAAAATAGAAGCTGAGAATTTAAAATTGCAGATGCAGGCAGATGAAAGGAAATTTCAGATGGAAATTGAAAACAAAAGATTAGAAAAAGAAGCTGAAGAGAAAAAAGTTACAAAGAGAAGCTGAAAATAGAAGACTACAAGTTGAGGCTGAAAATAAAAGACTACAGGTTGAGGCTGAAAATAAAAGACTAGACAGAGAAGCAGAGGAGAGAAAAGCAAAAATGGAACACGAAGAAAAACTCTTAGCTTTGGAGTTAGAGAAGTTGAAGTTGATGAATATGAGTAATGCTAATGATCCAAATAAGCTGTAAACTTCCGAGAAGTCAAATGCGTCTACTCACAAGATCAAACTACCTGCATTCAATTCCTCCATTGACGACATAACATTTTATCTAGATATATTTGAACGGGCATGTCAAACGAAGAAGGTGGATAAGTCACAATATGTTAACCAGTTGTCGAATATACTTAAAGGTGAATCTCTGAGTATGTTAAGCATGGTAGATGAGCCTGACAAGAATAATTACGAGGTTGTCAGGGCAGCGTTATTAAGGAAATATCAACTTACCGAAGACGGTTATCGTCTTCAATTCAAAAATATGTTGCCAGAAACTGGGATATAATTCTCAGAATTCATAGCAAAAATACGACTTACGTTTACACGTTGGATTGAGCTGTCTAAAACAGAAAAAAACATTTGAAGCCCTTATGGACTTATTACTTCGAGACAAAGTTATGTCATCTGTCAATGAGTCTTTTCTTGCTTTTCTTCATGAGCGTAAACCTAAGAACATAAAAGAAATGGAAGAATATTGTTGCCAGTATGTAACTGCGCACCCTCATGTAACCATTAGCAACTCTAAAGTGAAGGAAGGTTTGCCGGTTGCTTCTGCAGCACCATATGGCCCAAACTTCCTTCGTAAATTTCAAGGGGCTCAACAAAACTTTAATAGAAAGAGTAAAAGTAATTATACTCAAAATCAAGGCAATCAATCATATAATGGTTCTTCCTCGAAGAACTGGAGACGATCTGACAGTCTCCGTTATTTCGGGACCAACAATTATCGACACTTTCGCAGAGGTAGTCATAACAGGAACTATACAAACTATTCTTCGCGAAAACAACAAAATCAAACTTAATAAATGTTCTCATCAATGTAGTAATAACAATAATAACTATAGTAACTGGGATTCAAACCAAGGTAATAGTTACGATAGAGAATACAGTGATAATTGCAGAGGCAATAATAAACGCGGAAGATCTCAACGCAACAAAAAGAGATACCAACAAGCAAACTCTGTACAGCAAGAGTCTCAGGGGGCCTGTAATAAGGTCAACGATAATAAGAACTCTAACGCTATCACTTGTTCTGTTTTCGATTTTGGGAGAGCATCTAAATGCCCCCAATGCACTACATTGTTCGAACCGACTACTGTATCTACCTTAAGTTGTGGTCACCCTCTTCCCGCTCTTCCTGCTGAGTTGCGCATAACGGGAGAGGATCTCTTATCTTGCATAAAGGTCTAGTTAATAATAATCCTGTGGCAGTCCTTTTCGGCTCTGGATGCACTACTATCGGAGTTAGGCAGTCTCTTGTAGATCCTTTCTGTGCGACAGGAAAGGTGGTCAAATATGTGACATTTGGCAGCACTGTGGAAAAGTATCCAACTGCTATCATTCACATTGCTACTCCCTTCTTTACGGGAGATGTCCACGTGTGTCTTCTACCGAATCCTGTTGCGGATATAATCCTTGGACGTATTCACGGATTTAAGGAATGTACCCCACAGCAGATTGCTGTTTGGGAAGAGCAAAATCTCCAAGCTACCAATGCTGTAGTCACAAGAGCACAAGCTGTTAAGATGCCTCAAATTTCATCAACTGAAAGTAATGAAGTGCATAGCCAAGATAGTCACTTGGTTATTTCGCGTGACTCTTTCATAAAATCGCAAGAAGAAGATAATTCTTTTAAAAAATTTTTCATTTTAGCTAATAATCAATAGATCAGGCAAGAATGAAAGCGAATAGCAAAGTCCGGCCAGACACCGCAAATACATACTTTCTGAGGGCAGGAAAGTCAGCACACCCCAAACTGAGTAAACCTGGTAGCAGTTTACCATCTCTTCTTGACTGTGCAAACGACTGGGAGATGGCGGTAGACCTACCTGGACGGGGGGCATATCCAGAGAGTATCAGAAAATCGCGGAGACGGCCGGATATAGTGCTTCATTCTTCAGCAACGCTTCAGGTCATACTGATTGAACTGACCGTGCCATTTGAATCCAGATTAGACGAGCAACATTCATTCAAAGCGGCCACATATAGCGATCTGGCCGCGGATCTGAGACACGATGGATTCAGTGCAAGGGTCATAGCGGTTGAAGTTGGCGCAAGAGGGCTTGTGGCTGCATCAGTGTATGATTTATTGAAACTGTTGGGGCTGAAGGGACAGTCTAGAACAAGGGCACTGAAGAGGCTTAGTGAAACTGCCGAAAAGGCATCAGGCTGGCTGTGGAACAACCGCAGTGGGCAATGGAAATCGTGACAATAAACGCTGTGGTACAGAAAACAATAAAATTTTTCTAAGTCCACAACGCAGTGTTTTTTTTTTGTGTGTACTAGTGAAAGGGCTGCGACTCTGGGGCAACAGGCGATGTATACTATAGAGAGTGTCAGGTACAGAATTTCAGTGGCTTGCGGCGCGCAGGGGCTAAGGCTCGTTGACTGCGCGCTCGTGTCTCAGTGTGTGTCCTAGTTGTGAAGGGCGACGGAACGAACGGAATAATTTGTCTTTTCTTTGTTACTTTCACAATTGCCCCCACGGCTGGCGTTGTGGATTTAAAAGTTGCTACCATAAGTGAAATGGGTTCATTTTCGATACAAGACAACAGGAAGCTGAGACGCTTGGGAGTCATGACCCAAGTGGGCCCGCCCCCCGTTAGAGTGTAAAGGAGTAATCGGGCCGAAACACTTTTCGGATGGGGGGACTACTTCTGATGATCAGATTGCTTCCTGTTGTATCGCTCTGTAAAGAGTTTCCTATCATCATGGTGATCCAAATCAGAATACAAATCGCACATCTTGGATTACTATGAAGAATGGCGTACTCGTGCGTATGGTGCAAGACTCGACAACGTCTATGCATTCACAAATTCTTGTGCCCAAGAGTATGAGAGTTCAAATTTTGCAACATGCTCATGACTCGCAGTGTGCTAGACATATGGGTTTTTCCCGTACTAAGTCGAGAATTCTTGCGGCTTTCTTTTGGCCATTTGTAAATAAGGACATACGTATTTATTGCCGATCTTCCAAAATATGTCAAGCGGTCAAATCTAGAGTTCCACGACATGCAGCACATATCCAGGCTGCAGACATTCCTATTCGGCCGTTTCAGAAAATGGCAATAGATATTATTGGCCCTTTTAGGATCAAGTCTGCAAGAGGACATCAATTTAGCCTCACAAGCGTTGACATGTGCACACGTTGGCCAGAGGCTATACCTCTTAAGAGCATCTCCACTGCTGATATCGCAGACGCTCTTTGGCTGATATTTTCTCATTTGGGATTCCCCAGAGAAATATTGTCAGACCATGGCACTCAACTTATATCAGACACTATGTCACAGGTGATGTCTACGCTGCATATTAAAAGATCTCTCAGTAGTATTTATCACCCAATGTAAAATTGGTTAGTTGAGCGTTTGAATAGAACACTCAAGACTTTACTTGGTAAGATAACTGGGGATCATCCTCAGGATTGGGACAGGGTTTTACTCGCGGCTCTCTTTGCTTATAGAGAGGTTCCCAATGAACACACAGGGTTTTCTCCTTTTGAACTTGTCTTTGGCGCGCGACCGCGCGGTCCTATGTCTTTACTTCATGATCGTATAACTGCAGATAATATTAACGATGACACTCAATCTTCTTATTAGTATGTCATTGCTCTCAGGCAGAAGATTATCGAGGCATGCAAACTAGCAACTTCTTCATCTGAATTTGCTAAAGAAAAGGCAAGGCAATTTGCAAATAAGAATAGATGCCTACGTCAACTTTGTCCGGGTGACAAAGCATTCGTTCTACTCCCCTGTAGGGAGAACAGACTTCTTATTGCATGGAAAGGTCCGTATACTATAGTCTCTAGAATTTCCGATGTCGACTATGTTGTCGATATTGATGGAAAGCATACAACTTTCCATATAAACATGCTTACGGAATTTCATGAACGTCCAGACTATTTGCTACCTATTTTCCAGGCGACGGACGATTCTCCAGTCCATCATAGTCAGTACTCATCCCTGTCGGTTATACAGGATGAGGAAACTACTTTTTCAGATGTTAATCTTCCTCTTCCTGTGATTCCACTCATTCTATGGAATCATGGAAAAACGTTACTGTTTCTCCTAATCTATCTGCTGAGGAACACCGTCAAGTCTATTCCATGTTACAAACATTTCAGGATGTCCTTACCGACATTCCTGGACACACACATGTCATTGTACATGACATAATACTTACTGACCATAATCCTATCAGAGTCAGACCTTATCCTATACCGATTCCTTTTCAGTCGCAAGTCGAAAAAGAATTGGATGAGATGATACAATTAAAAATAATTGAACCATCCACTTCAGCATACTTTTCGTCCATGGTTATTGTTCGGAAGAAAGACAATAACATACGCATTTGCGTTGATTATCGCAAATTGAACCAAGTTACGAAGTTCGATGGTAAACCTTTGCCTTCATTAGAAGATTTGCTAATAAACTTTCTAATTCGCGATTCTTTACCAAGCTCGACTTGTCGAAAGGCTATTGGCAAGTTCCTTTAACTGAACGTGCCAAACCTCTCACTGCTTTCTCAACACCTAGGGGTTTGTTTCAATGGAATTTCATGCCTTTCGGCCTTATGAACGCCCCTGCTACTTTCGTACGCATGATGCGTCGAATTCTCTCATATCGTTCAGATGTCATAGCATACTTGGACGATATCTTTCTCTTCAGTGATTCATGGGAAGATCACTATTTGGGTTTATATGATTTGCTGTCTACTCTTCGCAAGTATAATCTGACTGCAAAACCCTCTAAAGCCTATGTAGGGTTTAGTGAAATTTCTTTCCTAGGTTATCGGGTTGCTCATGGTCTCTTGAAGACAGAGGACCACAATATTTCTAAGATACTAAATATTTCTATTCCTAAGACGAAAAAACAAGTACGTAGTCTCTTAGGTTTAATTCAATTCTACGGAAGATTCATTCCGAATCTATCTTCGATTATGGCACCTCTTTCAACCCTATTGAAGAAAGGATCTCCTAATATGATCCCTGGTCTCAGGAATATCAATCTTCATTGGAACAAATTAAAGCCTTATTCTCATCTCCTCCTATCTTAAGGCTACCTGCTATTGATAAGACTTTTGTTCTTCGGAGTGATGCCTCATCCACTGGGATCGGGGCAGCACTAATGCAGGACTATTCAGGAACTCTGCATCCTGTAATGTACATCTCTAGGAAGCTCAATGCAGCAGAAAGGAATTACTCGGTTTTAGACCGTGAATTGTTAGCTATGGTTTGGTCAATCCTTAAGCGACAAAGATTCCTTCTTGGCGCGCATTTCATTGTGGACACCGACCAAAAAGCTCTTACAGCTATACAGAGTAAGAATTTGAAGAGCTCGAGGTCAACTCAATATGCCATTGCTCTTCAACCTTTTCATTTCTCGGTACGAGCTATCCGTGGTTCGGATAATGTGATGGCAGACATTCTGTCAAGATGCCCACATGATTCCACTTAACTTCTATGTCCTAGATTTCCTGATACACTAAGAGATTTATAACTGTTCTTTTCAATAACTATATAGCAGCACATATGTTCTCACTTTACGTGAATTCATGATATTAGGCTGTGTGATTTTCTTCTTTTGTTGCCGTCTTTGGTATAACAGAAGAAAACTGAGTTAGCAATATAAGGGCCGAAAGTTCTCACGGCCACAGTTATTAGTAAGAATGAATTTTGTATTGTGTATTACACTACCTAACGGTTATCAAATAGAATTGTGTTATTTGTATTTTCTCAGCAAGTCATTGATGTTTGAGAGAATCGAGACATGTTGTGAACCATGACGTATTGTGAGGTCCTTACCTAGCCTTGGACGACACAGTAGATGTGCAATCTTAGTCGATGTTCTGCTCTACTTGGATCATCAACTTAGTTATATGATGTATAATTCGTTATTGTAATATATTATTATATATTTACATGAAGTAACTTTGGAATATTAAGATGCTTGTATCTATAATGCAGTATTTTAATATAATTACACCGCTGTTTTGATGATGCTTCATTATTAGATTTGCAGATAAGATATTTGATGTAGAACAAAATTATATGTATGTAATTTTTGCTTGCATTTTACGGTTGTCAGCACTGTAGTGTATGTTGGTGGCACCTCCCTGGAATATTTATATTTAGAGAAATGCTTTCTCTAAGGTTCTGAGATATATTCTCACCTGATGCTCTAAGCGTCGAGTTAGCCTCACGTTAGGCATTTTACCCAAGGGTTTTACTTGTCGTCCACGCATCATTCGTGCGTTAGGAGCCTGTTGTATCTTGCTCTTGGACATATTAAAAAAAAAGATTCATTTTTCTTTCTTTGGGGGGTGCGGTGAGCTGTTGCAAACAGATTTTGCTGAGTTATAATCTGTAAAGGTACCTGTCTATTTCGTATGCATTTAATTTCTTATCTAAGGGGCACGACTCATTTTTTTCACTAGGGTCCTTTAAAAATGATTGTTACCCCCTCTTGTTTCTTGTCTAGGTGGTCTAATTTTAGAAACGGTGTCTCGGTTGTATAACCATATTTGGCTCGAATAAGTCAGTTTTCTTTGAATGATTGCAACTAGAGACGATGTTTATCTCATGACCATATAAGGCTTGAATGGTCAATTTTTCTTAGAATGTGTTCACATCGCCCGATCTGATTTTAGTTCAGAAGGGTAGCGTAACTACGCATGCGTCAAGTTTTGGAATGTGAGAAAGAGACTTCCGCCCAATAATCGAGGTGAATCTGTGTTGGGTTAAGACGTGTTTCGTCGACCCGAGTTTTTCAGCATGGGAATGAAGCCCTCTGTGAGTTCGACTGAAAGTCTACTGACATTATTCCCATGTGACTATTTCTAAACGTCTGAAGACGGTTGTGAATTGTGGTGTATTTCGAATGTAAAAGTAATTGCTCTTTCATTACTTCGATCTGTAGCCAGTTTAGGTTCTGACATTTTTGTTCCCTGCTCGCTCCTTTTTCTACTGGCAGAGAAGAGACTTTACTCTTAGAAGTGCACCTCAGGTATCATCATACCATTGATTCATATATCGGGTTACTCTATGCCCGGAGAACAGTAGCTATGTTTCTTGAACTCCGCTATGCTAGCGGTAACACCTTAAGCAAGGTTTATAAAAGTATCACCACGGAGGCCATTATGAACAGTATTTATGATCTCGCCATGGAGTGCGACCTATTGTAGTCTAGGAACTGTATCTGACTTGTTGACGTTGGAGCAGGGCGAAGCTAAGCCTACATATTTAAGACCCGTTTCAATGCGGGGTGATTTTCTATGCATCTGTGCCTAGGGATGCAGTTTGATGGCAGAGCTGTGAGCTAGACAGCTTACCTATGATTTGTCTATGCCATCTACTTTATTCGCCATTTGTTTGACTGTGATGTCTTCAAGTGTTGTAAATGACTATGCTATATTGATGTCGTCTTTGTGTCGTCTCGAATAAATGATAGAAACGTCACCAGCTGCCATTTTTTACTTGACTTCCTCGTTGTGAGTCAATGTGACGTTTTCGTGACCTGTGTGCTGTAGTCCTGTGTGGACCTTCATATTCTATCAACACATCATCAGACATCCTACCAGACACGAGACACCCCTCTATACAGCCTTCAACATACCTGGTGTCTACAGTAATATTACCACTACACTTTGGTGTCTTCAAAATATTACTCCTCAACAGGGAGTAACATTGACAAATGAGGGGGAACAGCTGGTGACTTCTCCTCAAAGATAAATAAAGCCAGATGTGCTTTTAATGCCCTTCGACCAATATGGAACTCCTCAGCTATAACCAGAGATAACAAGATTAGAATATTTAACTCAAATGTGAAGTCAGTCTTGCTGTATGGCTCAGAGACATGGCATGCCTCAAAGAGTATCCCCTCCAAGCTACAGACATTTGTTAATAGATGTCTCCGACGGATCCTCCATATAAGATGGCCAGATGTAATAACAAATATAGAGCTAAGGAAAAGTTGCAGACAACAGCCAAAACAAACAGAAATTAAGGCAAGAAAGTGGGGATGGATAGGACATACACTCAGAAGAGAAAAATCAAGCATAGCTAGTGTCGCCCTTGACTGGAACCCACAGGGGAAAGGAAGAGTGGGGAGGCCAAAGAGAACTTGGAGAAGAACTGTTGAAGAGGAGGCTAGGGAAATTGAAAAGACTTGGGTGCAGATGAAAAAGACCGCCCAGAATAGAAATCGATGGAGAGCAACTGTTTCTGCCCTATGTTCCATAGGGAAAGAAAATGAACGATGATGATGATCAGGGGTTTATTGTGACAGCAGTGAGAGACCTAGAAAAATGATCAGACGACATAGAAACTCTCTAGCTTAAATTTAAGGATATCATAAAAACAGCTGCAGCCGAAGCATGTTGTGAAGTTCAACTTGGGAAGAAGGGAATGAGGAAAGGTTGGTGGGCAGAGGAGGTTAAAGAGAAAATAAGAGAAAAAAGAAGGGCATGGAAACAATACTTAGAACAAAGAAGGAAAAGCAGAGAAATATAAAGAATATGTGATACTCAGAACAGAAGCAAATGTGCTAGCAGCAAAATAGAAGTTCTGGGAAGAATTTGAAGAAAAGCTAGAAAAAGATGCTCAAGAAAACCATAAATTGTTCCATAAGACCCCAAGGAACATGAGAAAGGAAATACAGTGCCCTCTTAAACTTATAAAGGACAAGCAAGACACACTGGCTTCTGCTCCAAAGGAAATGGTGAAAAGATGAAAAGAATATTTCTCAGAGCTCCTTGACTGTGAGCAAGGTCAAGCCTTCGAAATGATAACTACTATCACAGAAGAGGAAACCAATCGTGATGAAGATGGCATCAAGATGAAAAAACTGAAGGCAGCACTGGAGAAAATAGAGGAAGGCAAAGCAGCAGGACATGATGGTATAACACCAGAAATGTATATGGGAACAGTAGATGACCTATTACTCTTGAGGGTCCTACATGCAGCCTGGCGCCACAAGACCTTTCCAAAGGATTGGGAGATATCCATCATAACACCCATCATCAAAAATGGTGAGAACTGTTAGTGTGAAAATCATAGAGGCATATCCTTGCTATGTGTCCTGGTAAAATTTACTCTAGAATACTGGAGCTGGGACTCAGACGCCTTGATGAACCACACATGGATGAGGTCCAATGTGGTTTCCGAGCAAATAGAAGTACTCAGGACCTTATCTTCACAATCAGGCAGCTGAGTGAGAAAGTATAACGGTGTGATGCATCTTAGTTTCATGGATCTAGAGAAAGCGTTTGACAAGATTCCCTGAAGGAAACTTTGGGACTGCTTGGTGTAACCGGGCTGGTTACGGCATCAATATAATACGTGTGTGGCCGGGGTCAGTTCAGTTAATTGTGTTGTGCGCAGGTAAATATTTTGACGTGAGCTAACTCTTTGTACGTTCTGGTTCAAGTGGTTACAGGCCTTTCCACCTGAGATGGAAATTCCTGACCTTAGTTTATTCTTCTTCCCAAAGTCCGTTCTTACCCTTTTAGGTTTAGTGAAAAGCAATACCTCGTATAATGGTTTGTCAAAGTAATCCACTGTAACGTTCCAAAGAAAACTCAGCAATGTAGAAAAATAAAATATAGTTTATTAACGTCATTAGAACAGCAATGTTATTGATACAATGGTGAAGTACTTGTTTCTTACGCTTACACAAAATAGTGAGTATCCAAAATGAAAGTGTACATCCACAGGAATAATATATCCAATAGAATAAAATACAAACTTTTCTACTTAAAAATTAACTTGTCTACTTAAAAATACTTGTCTAACTTGAAAACTTGTCAAGTTAAAAACTTGTCTTGATAATCTCAAAGTGGAAGTTCTGTAAAACCCTCTCGCCTAATGAATCCTAAAAATCTGTAAAAGCCTGTCTATCGCCCACGTCTCTCCTTTTTTTACTGTTTCTTCTTCTTTTCCCGCCAATTTTCACACGATGCTTTCTTTTTTCACACGGTACAATTATCTACATTTGCACACGCTTTCTCAGCTTTTTGACTTTTTTCACACGTCTCTCTCTCTCTCTAACAACGGAAGGAACCCAGATTAGCAACTCTCACTTTCACAAAATGTTCCATTCAAAAACATGCATTTACTATTGTTTTGTTCTGGGACAGCTTTACAATGCTTTTCTCAAAGCCGTAAACTTTTCATGATACTGTGTTTTGTGCACAAATGTCTTAACTGCTTTTAACGTTGTTTTTCTCACTGTATGTGGTTTTTAACACGTATTAATGGTAGTGTATGTCAAGCGGTCACATTAGCGAGGAAAAATATTCCACCAACTCTGATCCAAGCTATACATAGCTTCTTCAAGACTTGCAAAAATTATGTGAGGACCGCAAACTATAAGTCAGAAGAGTTGAGGACCACCATTGATGTAAGACAGGGTAATATTATGTCACCTTATCTTTCCATACTCTTCATGGGTGATGTCGTCAAAGCATGTAAAGAAAGGACCAAACGTATTCAGTGGGGTACTGGAAGATGAGAAGGTCTGTATTTCAGAGCTGGCATTTGCCGACGATGTTGACCTGATTGCTAAATCAGAAGCACATCTTCAATCCTACCTGCAAGTCTGGAAGGGAGAGCTGGAGAAGAGAGGGATGGTCATCAGCAGCTCCAACACAAAAACCATGGGATATCACGAGAGGAAAGAAGGCATCAGATTAAGCTGGGAGAAAAGGTCCTGGAGTTGGTCAAAAAGTTTAAATACCTCAGAGCTGTTATAGACTGGAAGGGAAGCATCAAAGAAGAGTTAGCTACCCGAAAAGCAGCAGCTGGTCGACTTTTTCAGGCCATAAATCGAGGATTCCTCAGCATAATAGAAGTTGGTAAGAAGACGAAGTTGGCTGTGTATCGCTCCACCTACATATGTTTTGACAAATGGATGTGAGTCATGGGTTATGACTACAACCCACAAAAGCAAGCTCCAACCCTTAGAAATGAGACGAGGAAGGTGGTTGAAGTAACAAGAAGATATATGGTCTCAAACAAACGATACGGCAAGGCCTCAAAACCCAGCCACTGAAGACTCAAGCAGAACAGTCCCAACTAAGATGGTTTGGCCATGTCTGCAGAATGGAAGAAGATCGGCTACCATGACAAGTATGGGAAACTAAGAGCCAGAGACCCAGACCTCCAGGATAACTCAGAGTCCGCTGGGAGAACATTAGACAATCTCTGAAGGACCGAGGGTTAGATTGAAACCAGGCCAGAAGGAAGACATCCGAAATTTTAGTATGTCGCTCCCTCTTCCAAATATCTACACCTCACGCTAGAAAAGAGATGACTAAGTAAGTAAGACAATGCACTGCTGTAAACAACATACGTATATCAATAACTGATCCGTACCCAGCCCGCTAACAATTCGTACTGTTATATCCCTTCGACATATTGACCACACTTTCGAAAACTCCTGTGTAAGGAGAAAGTCGCCAGCTGGATCAGTTACAGAAAACGTATTCATACGTGCTTACTTCAGGAGGGCTTTGGTGGGTTTGTGTGAGTAAAACAAAAAGATGGAAATTTTCGCCAAGATCACCATTGTGGAGCTGATGACAAGAACCAGCCATGTACCAAAAAAAAAAAGCAAAACATACTGTGATGGGAATAGGCCATCATCATGTAAGTCAGGGGTAGGAAACCCAGGTGCTTTTATGATCTTCTTCAGAAACACTGAGCCCTCTAAAGATCTAAATAAATATTAGACAAACATAAAGGTATGTTTTCAGGCACTCGTGATAAATAAAGAAGTACAAAACTACACAACAGAAAAACAACAGACGTGAGTGGCTTACCCAGGACTCCAACCCAGGACTTTCTGTGCGACAACCCCGCCTAGCTATGTAAGCGAATTACACTATCCTCCCTGCCATCTAGGCATCACCAAAAATGATGCTTCGATGACGGGTCATTAGTGCGACCCGCAACACGTAACGCCAGAAATTTACCATGGGCAGTCCAGCCTATATATATATATATATATATATATATATATATATATATATATATATATATATATATATATATATATATATATATATATATATATATATATATATATATATATATATATATATATATAATATATATATATATATATATATATATATATATATATATATATATATATATATATATATATATATATATATATATATATATATATATATATATATATATATATATATATATATATATATATATATATATATATATATATATATATATATATATATATATATATATATATATATATATATATATATATATATATATATATATATATATATATATATATATATATATACAGTGCAGTCCACTTAAACGGAACTCGCTGAAGCCGAATTTTGCTTATGTAGTAGCATTTCTGAAGGTCCCGGCTAAATGTCTTTTTTTTGGCTTTGTTAAAAGTACAAAAACACCGGTTAAGTCGCATTCTGATAACTAGATTTTTTTGTCCAGCTTGATGACGTTCGGTGACCAGGCCCATTCTCGTTGCCTTTAACCTTCCCTACTCCAGATCAGAGTCAGATATTCATTTACAGCCGGTAGACTTGAGTGTGACTCTATCAGACTTTGAACCCGAAACCCGGTAAGGTTGCAGCGAGAGGCAAACACTTTAACCAACTTTGCCTATCGGACGCTCATTAAGTCACGCAAGAAGGATCTCAGCACAGTGCACGAACTCTGTAGCTTTAGCGAGGATCCCAATGTGTGTATACTGGAATCATACATTATATACATATTTTTGTGGTGGGTAGGTTTCCTAATTTAAAAAAAAATCTGCCAGGGTAGCGGCCGTATCTTTACGATTTCCAACTGCCGAGAAACTTTTAACGTGCTCAACTTGCACACGGGATATCCTATTTTTCACCCTTATGCAAGAAGGCAAGGCATCCGATCTCACTACCCAGGAGACCAGGGGGAAGTATGGCATCATTAGGAACCACTGTGTTGAGGATTGTTGCATGGTTTACGAGTATTATGGTTTTATCTTGATTTGGATGGTCGCACCATGCAACACCTCAACTAACTAGACTTCAAAGGGTACGCGTAAAGCGTTAGATGACGCGTTAAGAATAGTAACGATTGAGTATTGATGTAGCCTTTGGGCCAATAGCAGTGTTTAGATAATGTGTGGCAGAGTCCACTAATATATGTTGAGTCTCAACTCATATATTCAACCGTCAGTGTTCAGCCCTCCTAGTTGATGGAACAACAAAGAAATGACTTTTGAGTCCCGAGAATATGTGAAGGCGTTGATATTAAAACGCAGATCTACACGCGATATTCTAGACAGAACGCGATGTATAATAAAACACGCCATTGACAGCGATAATGTTAAATTGTGGCGGGAACAGCCAAACTGAGAATAATTGATATAGCCTGTGATTTTATGAAATAGACAAGATGTCTTAATAGAAATATAAAGCCAACGATTTGGCATAATATGTGACGTGATGTCAAGACAGTTTGAATAGAATAGTATCCAACTGAAATATATGAACACAGAAAATTAGACGAAGGTCGACGGTTGATATTCTTCTTCTTCTTCCTTGTTCGTCCTGAAAAGGACGTTGGTTGCGTTGTGTCTGTTTACTGCGGAGCTGCGATATCTGCGCCTTTCGGCCGGCACATCCGACTTCAGCACGGCATTTTTTGGGACCGGGTTTGCCTTCCCTCTTCGATCCCTACTCTCTCAGCCAGATTGCGGTAATGCAGCCTGTTTTCAGGACCACCACGTGGAGGTGGAGTAGGGTCTTGGTCAGCTCTGGTTCGCTGACCCTGACGCAAGCAGTCAAGCTATGGGTCGTTGACTGCATTTTCTATTGCTGCGTCTTTGGGTCCCGACGGTTGATATGACCGATCAGTGTCAAATAGTTGATAATGCATGAGACTGCGATGTCGTTCCTTATTTTGAAATGGGAACCACGTATTTCGTTCGTGTTTCCATAATGTGATATGTCTTCAGATAATTAAATGGAAAATGTCGTCTTCAGAAGACTGTGTTGATTGCCAAGTTTGATGAAATTTACTACAAGAAGTTTTCATAGCTCTGTCAGTTCAACAATCAAGTGTTATCATTCAATCTATTGAACAAGCTAATCTTCATTACATCAGTACGAATACAAAATGAAACAAAACGTCACAAACGAATTGAACACAAAAGAAGAGTAATAGAAACATTCGTTCATACAAAATCTATGAAAACGTTAACGAACCCACATGTTACGGCAGCATTTAATAGACACAATCGAAGTCAGAAGAAATCCAGAAATTATTACGATTTATTTATAAAAGCCGTAACACTGTTTGAGAAAGAAAATTTCCATCGATTATATTTCTTGTGTTGCGAATCCAACACGTTATTCATAGAATTAGAGGCGAACGTCTTACCTCTTAACCACTCAGACCCCTAACTTACTGCTAACGTCCTTATTAATGTTAGTTAAGTACGTTTCCTAGCTCGCGCAATTCACGAAATGTGAAGTTTGATGATCTAGGTCGTGGATGTTTGCTGTAAACGTGAAAAAGTTGGTTTTATTTTGAGAAAGAAGAGCTTATAAATGTCGGCGGGAGAGGACAAGTGCGAAATTTCCCTAGTTTTAAAAGTACTTCTTTTTTCCCCCCTTCCGTCATCTGGAGATCTGCCAATTCACCCCCTGCGCTTCGCCAATAGATTGGGATCTACTTTGGTCTATAAAATCCCAACAGATGTTGGATTGTTTAACGAAACACAGTTATGCTGGCAATTAATTCATTAACGCCATGTGTGTTTCGAATCCTTTTGGAAAATCAATATCTAAGCTTTTTTAAAATAATAAGATTAGTTTGTTTTTCTCTTTCCGTTTCTTTATACTACGAAAATTATGAGGACTGAAGCAAGGCTGTGATAAACATTGGGGTTAAGTTAAATATGTAATGTATGTCTTCCTAGGGCAAAGAGATAGCCTAAGGAACACGGACTCTTCGTCATGAACACTTGAACAAAAACAGTCACACTGAAACAGGTCGCAAAGTCTTTTCCATTTGGAAAGACGCCCTTATATATCCATCGAAACGTTTGTCTGGGTTGAACCTGGCGTGCCTCGCCAAAACAAGGCAACATTTTATTTTAAAAATAAATATGGAGAAAAGAAACAGGGAACTAAACTAAATGAATTAAAATAATACAATCCGTAAAATTAAAATGTTATATTTGCTCAGGTAAATCGTAGAATGTGTATTGAATTTGAATCTGTATGATAAGGATAAAGAAACCTTTTGACTTGGTGACAATACCTATTTTGTGTTTTTGACCGAACGAAGATATTTTATTTCTTAACAACTAAAGATAACACTAGTCAACAAATTTTCAAAAGTTATTTGTACCAGAAATTAAATATACCATTTCTTATTGATTTTGACATGCTGATTTCAAATATCATAATGAAATTCACCAATTGGCTCTGGTTTGTTTTTTAAATGATGAATTTACATTACAGTAATACAAATAATGTATGCTTGTTTAATTCTCTGGGGTGAACAGCTAGTCTTTCTACTTTAGCATTATAAAAATTGTGGATACAAACTCAATTAATTGATATTTCAACATAAAATGATAGAAAAAATAAAAACAATATTTAAAGTTCACATATCATGTTTTAAAAAGGCACATTTGAACCCATTCCGTCATTATTCGGTCGCTGTTCGAGCTCTCTTTGCTTGCTTCTTGCAGTCAATCGATGAGGTGTCTCTTGTCACAGTCCAACAGTAATCAGCAAGCATTGAAGGGCTCCTATTGCCGTGATACCTTGTCTCCATAGCAGTAATGTCCTGGTGAAATCGTTCACCATGCTCATCACTGACCGCTCCACAGTTTGACGTAAAGAAATCCAGATGAGAATCCAGAAAATGAATTTTCAAAGACATGTTGCAGCCAAAACTCTTATACTTCAGAAGGAGATTTTCTACAATTTCATTGTAATTATCAGATCTGTTGTTTCCAAGAAAATTGTCCACCACTGACTTAAATGCTAGCCATGCTGCTTTTCCCTTGCCACGCAACACGCAAAGAAACTCGTCATCATGAAGAAGTTTTTGAATTTGCGGACCAACAAATACTCCCTCTCTTATTGTAGCTTCACTCAGTCTTGGAAATTTTCTGATGAGGTATTTGAAAGCCTCATCTGTTTTCTCCATTTCCTTGACAAAGTTTTTCATGAGACCCAGCTTAATGTGCAAGGGTGGCAACAAAATCTTGCTGGTGTCGACAAGTGCTGGGTTCTCAACGTTCTTACTGCCAGGCTGCAATGACTTCCTGATTGGACAATGTCTTCTGATGTAATGGTCACTTCGTGCACGGCTATCCCACTCACAGAGAAAGCAACAGTACTTGATGTATCCACCCTGTAGTCCAAGCAAAAGAGCGACCACTTTTAAGTCACCGCAAAGTGACCAATGATGATGATCGTGGTTTATACACTTCAAAAGCTGCTTAATGTTTTCATAAGTTTCTTTCATATGAACTGCGTGACCAACTGGAATTGACGGTAACACATTACCATTATTCAACAAAACAGCTTTAAGACTCGTCTTGGATGAATCAATGAAAAGCCTCCACTCTTCCGGTATGTAATTGATTTTGAGGGCTGCCATTAAACCAGAAATGTTGTGGCACGCAGAAAGGTCACCCTCTTTGAAAAAGAATGTAATAAGCGGCTTCTGGCGGTTGCTATACACAGAAATTGTAACATCTTCTGCCAGGAGATTCCACTGTTGCAATCTGGAACCCAAAAGCTCCGCCTTGTTCTTCGGTAAATTCAGATCTCTTACAAGATCATTCAGTTCACCTTGGGTTATTAAGTGTGGTTTAGTGGATGTAGTTTGCTCAAAATCTGGGTCGCTTGAGGTTGATGGTTCAGGACCACCAATGTCCTCGTCTTCATCAGTGGAAGCAGCTAAAAATGATTCTGGCACTTTGGGAACTGGTAGGTCATCGCCATGTGGTACCGGACGTATTGCAGAGGGGATGTTTGGATATTCCAGAGTCCATTTTTTCTTCTTTGATATGCCTTTCCCAGTTGGAGGGACAATGCAAAAGTACCAGTTGTTGAGATGATCAGTGGGCTCTCTCCAAATCATTGGGACTGCAAAAGGCATAGCTTGCCTTTTGCCAGTCAACCACAGTTTAAGGTGTGCTGCACATGTATTGCAGCACATGTGTGGCGCCCAGCTCTTATCTTGATCTCTTATTCTGCAGTGAAATACAAACTGTACGCCTTCTTAATCACTTTAGTTATATTTCGTTTTTGTGATAGAAATGTCACCTCACCACATATATAACAGAAATTATTAGCACTGTTCACACATGTCCTAGGCATTTCTAACTACGATACTTTTGATAAGGACAAATGCACTAACGAATGGCAAAATTTTATCAGAGATAAGATATTTATACACAAAGGTGATGTAATCATAGGTAGGATTGCATCATCAACTTCTAGTTACATTTTTATTGGTCATTAGAAAAAAATATGGAATCACCCACAACAGTTGCGTCATATAAATTGACCGTAATTAAATAAACCCTAGTGTGCCGATGGTCAAGAAAATATGGGTCTAACACCATATTCCCAATATGCCTCAATAGGCATGTAACGGGATCCTTTACCTTTTATATATCTTGAAAACTAGAGCCAATCAACATTTTTAAATGTCATTTTCGTTTTCAGCGCACCAAAATTAGTTAAGATCAGCTATTTTCATTTCTGGTACATTTTGGTTGTTGACTAGTGTAATTAAACTGAAAGAGATATCCCGATTTATAGCGCTGATATTGCTTAACACATAAGCATAAAGATTCCTTCATAATAAAATTTTATTGACTTAGAAAAATTGATTTTGGTGATATTTTCATATCAGAGTAATGGCAAATTTAATTACTTAAAAATTACCCAGATGGGAATGCAATAAAATAATTAAGGGAAAACTATATAGAACGATAGAGAGAAATTGGCCGTTTAATTATCACGTTGGATAATTAAAATCGGTCCAATAATAAAGGTAATACAAAATATTAAAAATTAGTCAGATTGTACAAACTAGCTTAGATTCGCATCAGTCACTAGTCTCAAAAATAATTTTGACTGTGTTTCTGATTGGCCGGATGTAGTTCTATAAATAGTAACAAGGTTGTACGATCTCGGACATTCAATTTGAAAATCTGCACCAAGCTGACAGAATCGAAAAAGACAGTAGCGACCAAATCTTTGCCTTTTGGTCTGAGAGCAGCTCTAGATCCCTTAGAGGGCCAGTTCAGCTTGTGTGTGTGTGTATATATATTTGCCTGAGGGTTATGTCACGTCATTACCTCGTGGCTGCATTCACTTGAGAGGAAGTTTTGTGGGTGATGAGAGCTCCTCATATATCTGGAGTCAGATCCCATCTTCTCAGTCAGGAGCTACAAGTCTCGTGGTCCTGACTTGTGGATGAATAGCAGCAGCAACATCCTAAGATAAGTCCTTTATAAAGGCCAGTGTCAGATCATTCAGCCATTCACCAAATTTTAAATATACTAGAATTAAAAGCCTGTTTATGAGGAATATATATGACATACGAATTAATACAGAAAACTTTTAGCACACAGATAGAAGAAGTTAACATTCAGACGAACAGAAAGTGTGTGTAATTATTCTATGAACAATCTACAGAATGAAAATGATTTTCCAATGTATTATTTTTTATTTGTAAATATCATTTTATTGCTTTTGAGTATTCCTAACCTGAAAAGATTGAGGTTCAGGACAATTAAATTGTACATAACATTTTCATACAGTCCTGCTTAATAATTTCATAAAGGTAAAGTTCTGTTTGAAATTAATAACTGTTATATTAAATAAATTACCCTAGACAAGTAGCCAAATAAAGCAACACAGTTAATCTTTAATCAATTTGGGATCTAAAGAGGTAGCAGTTAGGGAGTACTGCATCATCATCATCTTCTCTGAGAACTTACATAGCTTGACCCCACTTTGATGTCTATACACCCTTGCTCTTTTCAGAGAAGGGGGTATTACTTATAAGACCAGTCTCTTATCTGGCACTATCCTGGTATCCTCTGATACACCTATTTGTCCAGGATATCCCATATTTTATTAACATCAAAACTTCTTATGACAGAATGGTGTCCATCTTATTCCTCTAAACGCATCCTCTGTTGTCTGGAGCATCGCCCAGTCTATGACAGGTAAAAACAGAGTGGTTGATAAGGGGCATCCCTGTCGCACTCCTATTTTCACCTCAAAAGTTAGGTTGCTCTGCCCAACACTGCGTGTGAAATTAGCATATAGGTATTTGATGATAGAAACCATGTACGTTCATAGGAATTCCATAAGCCCTCAGTATTTTCCATAGCCTGTCCCTGTGTATGCTGTCAAAAGCCTTTTCAACATCAACACTTAATGAATTACATGGTAAAGTATGCATTATCATTTTTCCTCTGCGCTTCTTATAGAGCCTGAAGCCAACCTGGCAGCTAGCCCTTTGCAAGAAGCCTGTACCTAGCAGTCACATGCTTTTGTGGCGGTGGTTACCCTGACACAGTATTTTCTACATGATGAAATTACCAACACAATAAGCCAATGTCAGCAGGTTGTATTCCTTACCGATGCAATGTCAGTTCTGCAAGCCCTCAACAGTGTGACAGTGAGGTTTTTGTTCGTTTGTTCCTTTGTCTACTATGTTGCTGTTATACCCTGTTCAACCTGAAAGTTGGTTATAATTGGGGTATATATTGCGTTTAGTTTCTTCGGTGCTAGCCGGTTGTTAGTCCTGAAAAGGACTGGTCCTAAAAAGGACCATTAGCTGACTGTCTGGATACCTCTTCATTGCTTGTCTGGTTATGGTGTCGTGAACAGTGAGGTTTATTACCCCAGCATTATATGTGCCAATGAGAAAAGGTCATACATTTTTAGTAGGACCAATCAAAATCATTGACGGTGACATAGACCCACAACACCGTCGGGCTAACAAAAAGTTAACATTATGATTAGGACAGTTCCATCTAGATGACCTCGGGGAAGGTTGTTTTTGTACTTGTGAGCTGATGAGAAGCCATGTTTGAGCTGTCTCAATTTTTGAGGAACCACAAAGACATGATCAAAGTTGAAGTTCTTAAAGTATTTCAGAAAGAAGCATATTGTGTGTAAACTTTAATGACATCGTTTATTTCAAAACAGAATATAAGCGGTAGCTATATTTCTATACTAGGAAGAAAGACTTTGTTGAGTAGTAACACATGTAAGCACGATCTCGATTTTTATTTCAGTCCCCAGATAGGATTGATTTGTATTAAAGGAATAACCCCCGAACAACAACAACAACAACAAAAACCAAAAAAAAAAAAACTTGTCACAGATGTATATGAAGGCTCATCATCTGAAGAAAATAGTAACTTTAAATATTGAAGATAAAAAAATCCTCAACTACTTGTTCTGAAAAGTTGAAGAAACAAAAGTCAAGGTGACGTAGATCGTGAGTTGCACGAGATTCTTGGGTACTTACACAATTACGAAGGAAGAAAAGTAAAATACGGACACTTATAATAAACTACCTTCACAACAAAGAATATTGATTTGATTTCCAGCTGCATTTGTTTATTTATGTACTTTGTAAATAAACCTTGCAATATAACTCAGCCGAGTTATGCAGATTGGTCGAATGGACTGAATGCAATGTTACAAGATCTTTAGAAGTACACCACTATAGCACCTTAACAACATCTGTCGAGAGAAGAACGAACCTGACACATTTCTACATCTCTAGCGTGAAGCTAGTAATAACACTAGATGGACATTTAACAGAAGAAAAAGAAGATATAATAACAAGAGTCACATATTGACCTTTTGGCGCCGTGCCCCACTCAACTAGGAGCACACTGTCCCATAGTGCTAAATTGGTGCCGTAACCAACTCTCGAGGTGCACCCATTACACAGGAAGACGATCATAACAGGAGAATTCAACAAAACTTGTTGAAATATTACAATGGATACTAATCATGACCAAGTACTACAACAACAACAGATGTTGGCCCAGCAACAACAACAACAAATGTTAGCCCAACAACAAGCCCAACAGATAGCACAAATGCAACATCAACAACCATTGAAAAGATATACACAAAGAATAGGTAGAGAGCGCAGGTTCGAATCACATCCTGAAAACGAACCCATGGAAATTGGCCATTCTCGTCAACAGTAGAGAAGGAATGGCAGTCATAAAAATCACTACAATCATAGACAAGACCAACAACAGTACGACTATAGAAATATTGATTATACACCACCACCCAGACCACAACAGATTCATAATGTATCCCAGATACATTGTTACAATTGTGGTAAGCCAAATCATATTGCCAGGGCGTGTTGAGCAAGACCCAACAGCAACAAGATAAATAGTGTCCCAAAGCACTGGGATAGCCTCAATAACAGAACAAGACGTATAGCCGTGAGAAATTTTATAGGCGAAATAAGAAAAGGAACAACTTGGCAGATAAACATTGTGACGACAAGAAGCAAAAAACACTGTAGCATCACATTATACAACGGACAGGAAGTACACATATGTCCAAAATGGTTTGGAAAGAGATCCAACAGTGAGCAAAATAAGAATGTCAGACGACCACTTCAAAATCTACAAACTACAAACATTGTACGGCTGAAAGTAGATACAGCGACACAAACAGAGAATAGAGCTACAGTTTCAGCGACACAAACAGAGATGTATACTGAAGCGTCACACCTGGGGCCACCATAAAATGATAAAGACGTCATGAGAGGAAAGGAAACATCGTCACATATATTAGACAATAACATAAAATCTAAGATACCACTCAGTGAAAACGGGAAGAACCGACAAACGGCTCAAGAAGTAGTAGTACCACAGCATAGGGATAACGCCGAGGTAAAGAATAAGATGGCCGTAAATGAGTTGAAGAAAGCAATAAAATGCACCCTAAGAGGAGGCGACCTCAACACCTTGACAATAAAGAAGGTGCACAAATTGCTAGAAGTAAAGTTTGATATAGACTTATCAAAAAGAATAAAAGAAGTTCGCCAGCTTGTGATCGATATGATGCAAGAGGAGTATGTGGAGGACACAGTCAAGAAGAAACAAAGAAGCAGGAACTTATCACAGAAATAACATGACAGTCTACCCGCACTTCACAGAAACAACACATCGGTGTTCGCAACGTTATTCACATGATCACAACCATCACTTCCCACCCCCTCATCAGCTCCCAACATACTCGCCTCCGCGACCGCCGTCGCAACCCCAGTGATTATGTGAAGCGGACGTTTGATGATAGAAGACATACCATGGAACCCAGAGAACAAGATCACCAGATAGCCCATCGAAATGCCACTAAAGCGTACGAGAAACGACAACGAACGCACGATAAGAACGCAACTCTTGAGAAATTCCAAGCAGACGAACATGTTTATTACAGAAAGCACATTAGAAATTCCAAGTTTGACAATCGCTGGATCGATGGATTCAAAATACTTGAGCAAACTTCCCCCACGAATTATATTTTGTGGACAGAAGAAAATAACCAGACACAGAAGGCGCATGTTACACAGATAAAGAAAGATGACCATAGACCCATACCGAAACCTAAAGTTACCACTGGCAGACAACATAGAAAAGCCACCATGTATTATCTACCATCCAGTGCGACATCTAATAGTACGTTGGATGAGGACGATGTGGAAGCAGAAAGAACAGATAACATACCAAGTCCATTGGATGACGCTGTTCATCGATTACGTAGATATCGTGAAAACTCCTCAAGTGAAGAAAATATACCACCTGCAGAACTTCGTGAAAGACTGGTTTACCTGTTGATAGATTACAACGTGAACTACAAAGCAACTCCGAGACCAGTAGAAATAGTAGCATACAGTCACCCACAACAATACCGAAACAAGTATACTACAGATCTGAACAGCCCACGACCAGTCATCAACAGTCCAACTCATCTTGGAATAGTTCGGATAGTATATCTCTAAAGCAACGTCAAGAACACTCACAGTGGAGCAGTACTGATAACGTACCACTTCAACAGCCTCGGGAGGGAATGGTAGACCAGCCGCAAAACCCCCCGAATACCAACGTTCAGCTATCAAGTGAAGCAGAATCAGACTCTGAATCTGTGTATCACACTACTGATACAGAGAACGATATAGTCCTTTCACCACCACGACAAGAGAGTCCGATATCGATACTCCAAGTGCACCAGGAAAATCAGACAGTATAGATGGCGAATCCCAAATCGACATCAGGTTGTTATTGTTGTTTTGATGAGGTGATGGGTGGAGAGCGGGCACTTAACAGCTGACCGTTATTGCCTCTTCTCGTTCCATCTTAGTCTAAACTGTTCAACCTGAAATTTGGTTATAATTGGGGTATTTAGTGTCATTTTATTTTTTAATTTTGTATTAAATTTCAATAGCTATTGTCTTTAGCAGTTGCTGATTTTAAATTATATTAGTATTTGTCCATTTTATTTTCTCTTTTCTATTGTTTATTGATAACTTTTGTTCTGTACACTTGGTTTTACTTTTTATTAGTATTTGTTCTTTTTAAGTTTTTTTTTTTTTAAGTTTAATACCTTGTTGTCTTTCCTTGTCCTATGAGTAGTTAGTAAGTTTTTTATTTTTTTATTTTGTGTGTTTTTATTTGTATGTTACTAACCTTATATGTTTTCCTTTGTTTTATGTATATATCTTTTAAGTATTGATTAGGCATCTCTTGGGGCATCTATACTTAAAACCTTATCACCTGTCAAGTCTATATTGTGATTTCTATAGTAAGTTTTTAATTCAAGCCTTTGTTGTTCATACTTTTTACAGTGGATCAGGTAGTGGCCTATGTCATTCTCTTCCTGACATTCTTGGCAGTGTGGTTCTTCTATCATAAAGTATGCTGCACCGAGACGGAGACGCCACAGTTTTTTGTTTGATGGTATCTTTAATTCTTTTCTGACCTGGCACGTCCTCGTTGGTTCTTTCAGCAATTTGAACGCATGTCTGCCTTTTCTATTTTTCTTCCATGTTGTCTTCCATTCCTCGTTTATAGTTATCTTCACTTGGCTCTTGATCTCCGACCTTCCCAGTCCTGCTCTTATATTGTTTTTACTTGTTCTTCCATTCTTGGCGTTCTGATCTGCCAACTCGTTACCAGCAATACCTATGTGTGCTGGAACCCACACTAGCCTCACACTACATCCTCTGTTCCCTAGTGATATATTAATTGCTAGAATTTCTTCCTTTATGTCTGGCCGGCTACATTTAATAATAATATAATACTAATAATAATAATTTAGTGTTCTAGTGCTTGTAGTGATGATAATGAGTCTGTAAATATCGTAACAGCTTCTGGTGGGTTATCTTCGATTATTTCTAAACTTTTAAGAATTGCTACCATCTCTGCGGTAAAAATCGAAGCCCCTTCAGTTATACTGTAACTCTTTTTTATTCCCCATTGTGGTATTACAACTCCGGCACCTAGTCGCCCACTATCACCCTTGGATTCATCAGTGTAGACGACCAGACTTTAATTAGTTGATCTATGAACTTTCTACTTATCATTTTTGATTCCTTATGTTTTGTTTGATCTGTTCAGTAAGTGATAAGTCTATGATTGGTGTGTATAGTTCCCAGGGTGGTATTTTGTTTCTATATTTATTAAAATTTTTAATTGTGTTTGATATTTCTTTGAGCTGCGTTAGATCTTCTTTAGTTCTTCAACCTCCCCTCATAACCCTCCACTCCCAAAGGAGCATAGGCCTTCAACAAACACATGCCAAGTCCTCCTGTCACGTGTCATCATCTCAAGTTCTTTTTACGTTCTCCTCATCATCTTCACCTCTGTTTCCAGCTCTCTTCTCCGTGTGCTTCTTTGTCTACCTCTGCCTCTCTTGCCCCGGGGGTTCCAGAACAAGGACTGCCTTGTAATGCTATAAACAGGTTTCCTCAGTGTGTGTCCTATCCATCGCCATCGTCGTCTTCTCACCTCTTGTTCCACTGGCACTTGTCTAGTTCTTGTAATCAGTTCCATGTTGGTAACCTTGTCATACCATTTTAATCCCTCTATTCTACGCAAGCATCCATTTATGAAAGTCTGTAGCTTTTTGGTTGTTGTCTTTGTTGTTCTCCATGTTTCAGAGCCATACAATAGGACTGACTTCACATTTGAGTTGAAGATTCTTATTTTCGTGTTGGATCCGATTTCTCTTGATCTCCATATATTTCCCAATGCAATGAAAGCTCCTCTTGCTTTTTGTATTCTTTTTTTATATCGCTGTCTGTCCCTCCAACTTTGTCTATATTACTGCCAAGATATGTGTACGATTCTACATCTTGGATTGGTGCTTCTTCAAGTTCAACCCTGTTATCATTACCTGCATTTATTATCATTATTTTTGTCTTTTCCCTGCGTATTTTCAGACCCAATCGCTGTGACCTCTCATCGAGTGTATTCAATTTGTCCTGCATCTGATTACGGTTATGGGACAGAAGAGCAAAGTCATCAGCAAAATCAAGATCATCCAACTGCTTAGTCAGAGTCCATTGGATTCCATTTCTGTTTTGTGTTGTCGATGATCTCCACCCAGTTGGATATATATCTTTGTTTAAGGGGACGTCCCATACACTTGGTTGGTTTTTGACAAATGCTTTATGTGCTGGGTGGGTCACTTCTTGTGCTACTTTACTCCAATAATTTAATCTTAGTTCTTTCCGTCTTAGACCAAGGGGTGGTATGCCAAGAGCTACTTCTAGCGCTTCTACTGGTGTTGATATAAATACACCTGTAATGGTTCTCATGGCTGCATTTTGAATCCTGTCCAGTTTTGCTTTGTTAGAAGCTACAGCTGAGTCATAGACTATTCTGGCATAATCCAGTTTCCCCCTGATGAAAGACTTGTAGAACATAAGCATTATTTTATTGCTGCCCCCCATCCATTACCTTTTACTATCCTTAGTATATTTAGGGGTCCCCTACAGCTTTCTACTAAATTGTCTATGTGTTTATTATAATTTAGTTGTTTATCTAAAGTTCGCCCAATCTTGTTAAGGATGTACATATTTTCTGACCTTTAATGGTTATATTGATTTTGTTATTTTTTTTTTAAATTTCCTTTGCTGAATATCATACCTACTGTTTTGTTAACATTAATTTGGAAGCCCCAACCAACTTTTCATCCACTCTGAAACTTTGTCTATTTGTTTTTGAAGTTTTTGGTAAACATGGTCCAAGTTTTTTTCAGATCGCCAAATGGCACAGTCATCTGCAAATTGTGACACTGCATTCTTTATGTCATTAAATTCATCTGCTAAATCATTTACAGCTATACTGAAAATTGAAGGAGAAATCACTGATCCTTGAGGAATCCCATTCTGTTGTTCATATACTCAAGACCAAAAGAAACGCACGTATTAATTGTTCTGATTTTCAAACAAATAAAATAAAAAAATCAAGTTTAAATCGTCTTTAAACACAATTTTAGCAATGCAAGACGATACTGCCACGTGGAAAATTTGTGCTGCGGTGAGTTGTTTACGGCGTAGATGAGCAAACGCTCAAAATAAAAATTCATTACAGTTCGTGCATTTCATGATTATTTTCATGCACGACTTTTGGTTGTCTGTTGTTCACCCAATTCTCTATAAAATGTGCGTAGAACCCATAAAAATGTCACACAGCAAAACGATGCCAGGGCAGCGGCGTTATGGCTAATTCTTTACGATTTCCAACTGCTGTGGAATGCCAGACCGGGGTCGGTCGGCGATGGTCCCTGTTGTTTGGTTTCGATGCAATAGACGATAAATCGAGGTATGGTGAACTTGAAATGCCTGGGACACCTCTTTAACTGATGCTCCACCTCTGAACATTCCCACTTCTTGATTACGCTCGTCAATATTCAGTCTAGGCATCGTTTTGCTGTGTGAAATTTTTATGGGTTCTACGCGCATTTTATAGAGAATTGGGTGAACAACAGACAACCAAAAGTCGTGCATGAAAAATCATGAAATGCACGAACTGTAATGAATTTTTATTCTGAGCGTTTGCTCATCTACGCCGTAAACAACTCACCGAAGCACAAATTTTCCACGTGCTGTATCGTCTTGCATTGCTAAAGTTGTGTTTAAAGACGATTTAAACTTGATTTTTTTTATTTTATTTGTCTGAAAATCAGAACAATTAATATGTGCGTTTCTTTTGGTCTTGAGTATATATTTCTGACCTATCATTATTCACCTGTACAGCAAAATACCTCTCTTGTAAAATGTTTTCTAGATACTTATAGGTTTTACCAGTAATGCCAATCTTTTTCATTTTGTAAAGAGCTCCATCTCGCCAGCAATCATCATATGCTCTAGCTACATCTAGAAAGACTGCCACTGTTTTCTCTTTCCTCTTGAACCCTAGCTTTAAATCATGTTCTAATCTTACAAGATGGTCTACTGTACTTCTGTCTGCTCTAAACCCTGACTGGTTTGGGCTATATAACTGATTTTTTTTCCAGGTAGAATTTAACTCTTTTATTCACAACAGTTTCCAGTATTTTACCTAGTTGTGATGTTAAGGAGATAGGTCTATATGAACTTACATCATGGGCTTCCTTATTGGGTTTTAGGATGGGTACTATCATAGCTACTTTCCATGCATTTGGTATCTTTCCTAAGCTCCAGATTTTGTTATAGAGGGAAGTTATTTTGTATATAGTTTTTTTGGGTACTTTCTTAAAGATTTCATAACTAAGTATATCATGCCCTGAGGCAGTATTAGATTTCTCATTTATTGCACTAGTTACTTCTTCCTCTGTTATATCAGCATCTAAATAGTTTGTTTCCTCTATCTGGTCTGGTAGTTCTTTTGAAAACTGTATCCTAAGTCTTTCTCTTCTGTCATTTTCTTCCTGTCCAAGACTACTTTTTGCACTGACTTTATAGAAATACTCAGCTAGGGCATTAACTTTTTCTGTATCTGTTTCTGCTCTCTTTGGTAGTTTGATTGTTGGCATTATTGTTTTCTTATTGTTCCCTTTGATTGCCTTAAGCTGTTTCCATATTTCTTTAATTTGGGTGCTAGGTTTAAGTGACTGAAAAAACTCCTTCCAGTTAGTTACTTTGGGTTTAAATATTATTCTGTTAGATTCATTCCTAATTGTTTATACTCAACATAGTTTTCTTCTGTTCTGTTATTTCTATATTTTGTAAGGCCTTTTTTCTTCTCTGATGAATTTCTGCACAGCTTTTATTCCACCAGGCTACTGGTTCTTTATTCCACTGAGTTTTTCTTTACTTGTTAATGTTATTTATTGGTTTTAGGTGCTGTGGCGTATTTTTATTAGGTATATATTTTATTGCTATTTTCAGAATTTAATTGGTCAGTGTCTCCGCCCACAAGTCAGTAGCATCTGTTTCCATGTCTTTATATTCTATCACCTCCAGGTCTGATTGGAAGGCTTCCCAGTTTGCTTTTTTATAGTTGAAAGTTGGTTTGTCTGGTTCTGGGTTTGGAATGACTTTTTCATGCATAATTTTTACAATGGACAGATGATCTGAGTTTGTGTCTTGTAACACTTTCCAATTTACATTCGCTAGGTTGTTAGTTGCTATACTTATGTCTGTTACTGAGTCTGGCCTGTTGGCTTGTGGATTAATTATAGTTGCAGTTCCATCGTTTAGTATTAGCAGGTCATTATTTTCTATGAAGTCAAGTACGCACTTTCCTGCATTGTCTGCATGTTGTCCACCCCAAGCATAATGATGGGAATTAAAATCGCCTACTATGATTGTTTTTGGGGCCTAGTCTGGTGCTTATGGCTAGTATTTCTTCATCTTTAATTGTGACATCTTTAGCGTATAAATTTAGGATTGTTAGATTGTTTGGTTCTGCTGCTATAGTTACCTGGATACCTTCTATGTTGGTTGTATCAAATACTTCCCAGTCTATAATTTTTAATGTTTCGCTAACTAAGACTGCGACACCCCTTCCTCTACATTCTTTCCTATCGTGCCTAAGTATCTTAAAGCCCTTAAAACTATATCTACTATTTGGGTTTAAATTGGTCTCTTGAAGTGCATGTATAGCGGTAGTCTCTGCAAGTAAGAGTGCAAAATTCTTTTTGATACTTCTACAATTCCACTGTATAATTCTACATCCTTTCTTACCCATTGTTAATATTAACTAGTATCCCTTTTGTTTTGTGTTAGAACCATTAGTTTGCTTCTTAGTTTGAATTGGCCCTATCCGTTGCTTGAGGCATAAGGCCTACTCAGCGTGGTGATTCTTTAATGTAATTAAAGACTTTTTTCAATACTTGTGTTTGTGACGATTCTTTTGTTTGTTCCTCTGTCATAACTCTTTCTAAGTGCTTGACAGTTTTTGTTACTCTTTCTTTCCATTTAGCTTCTTGCTTTTGTTTGCCACTTTCCTTTTCTAATGCTTCTCTGTCTATGTTAATCTCCTGTCTCTGATTTTCTATCCTGTTTAGTGTAATTTCATTATCCTCTGTCATTTCAGCTAGTTTAACTAGTATCATTTCATTTTCTTGTTTTAGTGCTGACAATTTAATTACATCCTGGGCAATTTGGTGTTGTATGGCTTTTATTTCTTGTAACATTGCCTCTGCACTTTTCAGTGCATTCGTATCTTCCGACGATGTAGTTGAATCATCCGACTGGTTTTTTTTGGTACTGTTTTGTTACTTTCTAACTGGTTCTTACTTTCTTTTGCCAACTGTGACTTAATCATTTTGACTTCCTCCTGCACACTCTTAATTTCTGTTATAACTGTAGTGCTCGTATAAGTATTGTTTTCCTTTAATTCTTTAATGATCGTTTTGAAAGGGGTGTGGGTTGTTATAGCTTCCTTCAGTGCTTTTTTTTTTATCTGCTCATAAACCGGGCAGCTCTGGAATCTGACGCTGTGGTTTACTTTGCAATTAATGCATTTTCTGTTTGCATTATCCTTTTTATAGTCAGAATCTGGCTTAACCTTTTCGCACTGCGTGAAAGGGTGTGCACCCGCACAAAACCTACATACTGCCTTCCACCTGCAAGTGTGTCGACCATGGCCAAACTTCATGCTGTTGGAGCACTGCAAAACTGGGGGAATGAAGGCTTCTGTGTTTTTTTTTTTTTTTTTTTTTGCTTTTCCAAATAGTATTGTCTTGGGGTTCCCTCCCTTCTGTTGTTATCACTATCACTGGAGTTACAATACTCCCTTTCACTGTTATTCTGTCTACGTGTAACAGCTTTAAATCTGGTTTCTGTTTGGACAGATTCTTTAAAACTTCCTCACCTGACAGGGTTGGGTTTATACCTTTAACAACACACTTTCTGGTTTCTTTGGAAATTTCTATTTGAATTTTGATGCTGTGGGCCAGTTGGAACAATTTAGGTTTCTCCTGTAGTTCTTGTAGTAAAGGTTTGGTTTTTTTTCTGATTCATTTAACGTAAGTATTATTCCACTGTTTTGATTTTGTATTTTGGCAATGGCTCTTTTGTCGATTACTTTTTCCAGGATCACCAGGATTTTGTCGTCAGAGAGAGATCGAAGCGTGGCTTCTGTTCCAGCTATTTGTGTTATTTTCACTTTTTGGAGGGTTTCCTTTCGGTTGGAGTTTTCTTCTATTTCTCCTCTGGTTTCATGACTTCTTTTGGATGTTTTTTCTGGTTGTCCCGATTGTCATCTTCCCTGGGTCCTATCTTTTTGTTCGCTGTCCTGGTTCCTGAGCTTTCGCCTTTATTGATTATGCTTTTTGTTGTTTTTACTTCTGAGCGTCCTTCCAGTTTTTCCATTATTGTTTCTATCCTGTCCTTTATTTCTGTGTTTCTGACAAGAGAGAAAACCAAAAATGCAACCAATAACAAAATTCATTCACACTATCCTCAGTATCTGGTATGTCCACCGTGTGCTTGCAAACAAGCTTGGCAGCGGCTCCGCATGGAACGCACAAGACTCTGAATGAAATTCCGGGGAATCAAGTCCCATTCACGTGTAAGAGCAGTTTCGAGCTGTTGCCGATTAGCTGGAGAACCTTGCCTGTAGACTCTGCGTCCGAGCTCGTCCACAGATGTTCTATAGGGGACATGTCTGGTGATAGGGCAGGCCAATCAATCGTCAAAATGTTCTGCTGCTGTAGATATTGCTGCGTAATGCATGCGGTGTGCGCACGTGCGTTTTCCTGTTGGAGAAGCTGCAAGTCTGGATAATTTGTGAACGCAGGAGCAACCAATGCATCCAGAACCTCATCTCGATATGCCACAGCATTAACATTTCCACGGAAGACGTGAAGAAGCAAGCGATGGTGAAAACTGAATCCTCCCCCAATGTGAATACTGCCACCTCCAAACGGTTGTGCTGACGAACACAGCAATCTGCAAAGCGCTCTCCACACCGTCGCCAAATCCGCATACGTCCATCAGCAAAGGATATGTTGAATCTGCTCTCGTCTGTGAATAGGACAGCATTCCACTGCAGTCTAGTCCATCTGACATGTTACTCTGCCCATTGCAGGCGCTGTTGACGATGTCTGTGAGTCAAGTTTAGCCCAACATAAGGTCGTCTTGCAGTAAGACCTGTATCTCTGAGTCGTCGTATGACTGTCATTCGAGAGACTTGCCCACGTCTACCCACTACTGCTCTTGCTGTTTGACTTGCCGGGAGAAAAAGATTCCTTAGGTGACTCAGCACAATATGACGATATTGCGCAGGGGTAGTAACTCATGGTTGGCCACTCCGAAGTTTATCCCGGGCACTGCCAGTGGTTCCGTAACGTTCATTGTGACGTACAATAGTGCCGTGGTGGCAATTAATCCTTCTGGCAATGGCCCGCGAGCTCATTCCGGTCTCCAACATACCAATGGCTCGTTGGCGGTCGTATTAAGATAGTCGTGGCATTTCAAGCACATGTACTGGGTGTTTTGTTTCAACGGCCTTTTTATACCGAGTATACTGCCACAACGCGTACACATTTTCAGGGTCATAGCTGTTGGGAATCGTGTTGCACCTGTAACTTTCATGGTTTTCTTGTAGTCTGTACACAAACTCGTGGGTTGAATAATGCACTTTCCATTCCATGACAAACACGGAAAAAATCTATTCTCACACTTTTTTTCCGGCTTCTCGGCATCAGTATATATAATAGTGGTGCGTTTTTAATGTGCTTCAATATATATATATATATATATATATAAATATATATATATATAGATATATATATATATATATATATATATATATATATATATATATATGTGTGTGTGTGTGTGATAGGGTGGGCGAGATGATGATGATGATTATATTGTGATGTGCGATCACTCTCTTGTCACACTCGCACCGACCCGAACAACAAAAACTCTTGATTCTAGAGGCAGGGGCTATATTTATTTTTACAACCCATTCAGTGACAAAGCAAACATTAAACAAATAAACTAGCGAACATAACAAAACAAAACTAAACAAAACACCCAGCATGTGCCCGATTGCTAATTCTGGAGAAGCAAACAAAGCAACGGCTGGTTAAAATCATAGTTAAATAATGATACTCTCATCCTTCCACGCCACCTGACACCCTCAACTATCACACACGCACACACTCATGCGTGTCGTCCAATGCGACTAGTAAGGTGTTGTGCCTGAGGCTGGCAAACTCACCGTGTAACATCGGTTGCTACCGAAACCACTACTGCAAGAGCACACACTCAACTACCACACACACACACTCATGCATGTCGTTCAATGCGACTAGTAAGGTGTTGTGCATGAGGCTGGCCACCTCACCATGTAACACAGATTGCTACCAAAACCACTACTGCCCGAGCATCTGAATGCTTAATATGAAGGCAAACCACACTGTTGGCCCCATGCTCCCTCAGGAGCGGAGAAGAGAAATATATACCTTGAAGTGAGCCCACGTTAATCATAAAATGGACATAAAATAATATTCAACTATATGTACAACAAATACGCTCAATAACGAGAATAAACCACCACCTCGCAACTGATCTATCTCAATATTCGTTACTGCATTCGGAAGGATGTCGTATGTGACGACTGGTGCGCCTGGCAACAAGCGTGTCGTATATGACCACTGATGAGACTGGGAATCTCATCACATGAAACACATCGTAACCCATTAATTATATACAGTCACGCGATCTAAAACTGCGTAACATTAAGTGATAACTAGGAGTGTTAAATGCAGACTTGCTGGCGCCGCTTTTATACAATCACCACGTGGCGCCATCTTGATAACAGTTAATATCATCTAAATTCAAGTAATGGATGCTTCTCTGTCCAGTTTCATGTATAAAACACTCTCCTACTAAATTTGCCTTTCTTGCCCGGTCTGATGACTGACATAATTGCTCTTAAACTCTCACATCTGTGATTTGGGCTTTGCGTGCCTAATAAAACCGATCAAACATTATTTTCACTCATCTGTCATTTCGAGACTAAATCATAATGCCCTAAAAAGACATTTCCTTTGGGAACACATCTATCTATTTATTTCACTATTATATAAAACTAATGCTAATTTAAATTAACTCACGTGCTGATTCAGACTTATAGAACACGAATGCTAAATTCTACAAACTGTGCTTAAGAATTACAACTCACGTGCTCTAGTCCATCTGCTACCTACACTGGTCACCTCGTCGTTTGCTCTCTCGTGTGGGCTGAATCTTCAAATCGGCCTTTTGCCGATCGCTATTTCTTTATGTAAACCGCGGTCGAATCACTCAATTCACCGCGCGCCACGCGTATCAATCTGGCTCATAAATAACACTCGCGACATTTGCTCTTATAAGGCACTAAACCACACAAGTATGGCCCATAACTATCAATTATAACACACAACTCTACACCACAACTATATGTAGGCTTTATTATGGCCTTTTCATCAATCTTGAAGAATTTACATCTCAGCATGCTTCGCGCACTTCTAAAATACATGGGCGATAATTCTGCCTAGAAACAGGTAGGGGGCGGGCGTCTCCTTTTCGGCCCCATCACATATCTCCCTCCTGATTTTGTTGTCGTCCCGACAACATCACTCCCTCTGGCGCTTCAGTTGTAACCTCTCGGATCGTCTCGGGGCAGGACCCTCTATCGGCTGCAGGGCATACCAGCCTGGTTCGGGCATTAGACCATGCACGTCCTCCCCAGGATCTGTCTCATCTGGTGAAGCTGGTGCCTCAGGTAGGCCTAGTGTAGCATCTACCAGATTCGGAGAATCATCTTTGTCCTCACTTCGTCTCAGTTCGTGCGCCGCAACCCTCATCTTCAGATCTTCGTTGCCTGCTGGCCTTATCACATAAGTACCACCGCTTGCTTCTGGAATTGACGATACAATGAATTCGTCGTCGGACCACACGTCTTGTATTTTATCCCTGTCAGTGTAGTGCACTCTTTTCCGCACTCTTTCACCCACTCGCAATGGTGTGGGGCCTGGAAGCTGATTACTTCTCTCCCTCCTGTCAGCGGTCATTTTCTGCATTCTCTCTGCAGCTTTTTGGTGGGCTATGTGCAACCTCTCTAGGTGACCTTGCAGCCACTCATCAGTTGTCCCCGGCTCTTCATCTGGGCACGTGCCTATCATGAAGTCTAGAGGAAGCCTCGGTTCTCTGCCGAAGAGGAGGTAGTATGGTGAGTACCCTGTCAAAGAGTGTTAACTTCAGCTGTGATGCCTACCCAGAAGCACCTACTTCTCAGCAACTGCAGCATGCGCTCTCTTCCCTGATGGCCCACCTTGTGAGCAGAGTCTAGTATCCGTGGTTTCATGGACTCAGGTATTACCAGTTGTTTTATGCTGGATCCATCTGATCACTTCACTGTCCGGTATAACAACCCATCTGTCACTTCGAGCCGATCACTCTGATTAAGTAGTTTCCTTGCAGCCAAGGGGATCTTTCGAGCATCTTTTCCTGCAGGTCTGGTGCCATCCTTTACCATCTTCCTAACCATCGCTACCACATCATCCGCTCCCTGGAGATTTATCAATTCCTCACGCGAATAGGTGGGAAATGCTTGAGTGGTTGCTGGTGCTGTGGTTGATTCGGCCGGTACCCTTTCACTGATATCTTTCTGGCTTGTTGCTGTCATCAACCCTATCTCATATGGTATCTGGGTAAACTCTCCGATAACCTCAGCTGTTATGCCACTTATTGCAACATCTGCGTCATCCTCCAGTTCCTCGCCTGCGGTTTCAATAGGAAAACGGGACAAATAATCTGCATTTCCATTGGCTCTTGCTGCCCGATGTCGGATTGTGTAGTTAAACATCGCCATCTGGGCCATCCATCTCTGCTCTATAGCTCCCAGTTTAGCTTTCTCCCAGAAGGCCAGACCCCTATTGTCTGTAAATACCTCTACTTGTGATCCTAGCAGGTAACCTCTGAACTTCTCAGTCATGGCCCACTTAAGACCTAGCAGTTCCAGTCTCATACTGCTTTTTGAGTTTCTTTCAGAGGGTCGAAGTGTGCGACTTGCATATGCCAAGACTTTCTTTGTTCCATCTTGTACTTGCGAGAGAATTGCTCCCAATCCTTCAAATGATCCATCTACCTCCAGGATAAATGGTAGCGAGAAGTTAGGGAACCCTAGTAGCGGTGTGGAGGTTAGTGCCTTTTTCAGTGTCTGAAAGGCTACAGCACACTCTTCTGTCCACAACTCTCCTATGGGTGACTTACTTCGTCTGTTAGTCTGCATGCCTTGATTGAGCGCAGCTACTAATTCATGTAGCGGTTTGGCTATCTTTGCAAAGCCCGGCACAAATCTGCGGTAGTAACTGGCCAATTCCAGGAATGACCGTAACTCAGTCTGGGAACGTGGTACAGGGGCCTCTTGAACAGCCTTCACCTTGTCTTCCATAGCTCCTATCCCATCTGCTGATATAGTATGCCCCAAGAATTCAATTGTCGTCCTAAACAGCTTACACTTTCCCCCATTCAACTTCAGCCCTAGCTGGCGTAGCTTAGAGAATACTTTCTCCAGTCGGCTCAAATGGTTAGTGAAGTCAGCAGAACACCAAAATGTCATCTAGGTATACTAGTATCAGCTGGAACACTAAATCATGCATACTGCTCTGCATTAATCGTTGAAAGGTGCTGGCCGAGTTGGCTAAGCCCATAGGCATCCTGGTGTATTCATAAAGTCCAAAAGGGGTAGTGAAGGCGGTTTTCTCTTGGTCTTTCTCATCCATTGCTACTTGATAGTAACCACTTGCCAGATCAAGCGATGCGAATATCTTTGCTCCTCCTAACGCATCCAGGTACTCATCTACTCGGGGTAGAGGGTATGCATCCCTCTTCGTCTTGCTGTTGAGTGCCCTGAAATCTACGCAGAATCTAAGCCGACCATCTTTCTTCCGGACCAAAACTATTGGGGAGGCCCAAGGACTGCAACTCTCCTTGATTATTTGTTTGTCAAGCAATATTTGTAGGTGATCCTGTACCTCTTTATAGAAAGCAGGAGGTATTCTCCTGTAAGGCTGCTTAACTGGGGTGTCATCTGTTAATGGGATGGTGTGCTTTACCCTGTCCGTGTACCCTACATCTGTCTCATCTGTGGCAAAAAGATCGGCATAGCGTCTCAACAATGCTCTTACTTCCTGCTCCTCAGTCTCACTGCCCTCAAACCCTGTCAGGTCAATTGGGCACATCTCTTGCTCTGGATTCGTGTATGGTGGACTTGCTGATATTTCTACCTCTTGAGCTCCTACAACTCTGAAATATGTGCTGTAGTCCACCCCAGCTTCTGTCAGTATTCCTACTTGTGTCCCGGGAGCTAAAAACAAGACCTCATCTCCCAAATTTATGGCCTGAATATCACAGGACCCACTTCTAAGAACAGTCAATGTATGACTCATAATCAGCGCTCTGTGTTCTAAGTCTCTGTTTGGCTCAAAGAGAAAAGTACTTTCTGACTTGCCTCCTCTCCTGCATTTGACTGTTATGGCCCTGATCGATCGAGCAGGTATGTGGGTTTGCTTTCTCCCAGCTACCCATACTTTTCTAGAGTCTGACTTCTGCGTCATCCCCTGATCCCTTGGAGGGTCCCATCTTAGTATGTTCTGTATGTTTGGGATTTCCACAAGGACATTAGTACCTATGATCCCTGGTGTTTTCTTCTGGTTTCTAGGTCCTTGTACTTCCTTGACAACATAAACCCCACAGTTTTTCACTACTGTGCACCCAACTTGTATGTCCACCACTAAGTGACCAATATATGGAATGGTGGCACCATTTGCTACTGTCAGGCGCACCCATCTACCCTCATCCAAGGGGAGCCCTCCAAACATCTCCCTGAAACATTGCTCTGTGATGGTAGACACCTGTGAACCTGTGTCAAACACACAATTTACCTCTTTCCCTTCCATCAGCACTACTCCTTCAGGCCGACCTCCTACCATCTTGATCCGGTTTTCTTGGTGCTCTCCCTTCACGTTTCTTTCTTCAAGCTCCTGGGGATTTGGTCCGCTGCTGGTCGACATTTCCTGTGATGGTTGAATCTCTAACCTTCCTTCTGAGTGGCGGTCCTTCTGCCTGCGCTCCACTTTGTGTGATGCCCTAGCCGCAGAGTTACCAAACGGACAGCTCGCCACTAAATGTTGTGCTGACTTGCATTGGAAACATCTTCTAGGTAGAGGACCACATGGACACCTGGCAACTACATGATTCCCAAAATCAGCGCAGTTATAACACCTGATTCTCTGGCTGCCATTCCATAAATGACGTTTCTTTCTACTTCTGTACCTGCTGCTGTCCCCGTGGCGTCTAAAGATGGTCCTCCTGTTAATTACCCCCACTTGTCGCACCAACATCTCAGTCTCCCTATTATTTGGAGAAACAGGTCCTTTCCTTCCATTTACATTCTTCCTCATGCCAACCTGTAATGGCCTGCCACCTCTAAAGGCACTCTTTCTATTTGAGTCACAAAGCTCCCCTTCCACAGCCTGACTCCCAGCCACAGAGGGGTCTAGTTTAGTGCCTGTTGTGGGCATTCCCTCTGGACGTGCCCTAAATTTTTGCACCGAAAGCATCGGATGGCCCTAGCCGGTCTTCTATGCCTATCTTGCATTTCAGCCATCTGGCGCTTCAGCTGTGCGACCTCTGCTCTGAGTTGCTCCACTTCGGCATTTCCTTCATGTGACCTGGGTGCCATTTCTTCGTCGGATGCTGTGACTGTGGCTATCCCAGCTCTTGCTGTTTGACCACTCCCAGTCCATCTCAGAGCATCATCTCTTATGGACACAAATGATACTGCAGGGTCGTGCCGGACCCTGTCCTCCATCATTCTCCGCGTTAAGTCGTCCCTTAGACTGGCAACAAACTGGTCCCTTAGCACTGTTTCGTCAAGCTTGACACCACTGGCTTTCTCCTGCGCAGCTGCTGCCTGCTCAAATATCTCATGCAGCCTATGGGCAAACTCACGCACCGATTCCCGTGGCCCTTGGTACGCTGAATAAAATAGTGCCATTAGTTCTTGGGTGCTCCTCGACTCTCCATACACCCTGAGTATGGCCTGAAGCATTGCCTCCGGGTCATTGTCTCTTACTTGTATGCGCAGCTCCCTGCGGACAACTGGGGTTACACTGTCGAGGATCACATCGGTTTGGTCCTCCTTACTCCTGTAGCCGGACCTCCACGCAGCTCTAACCTCCCTTGCATAGTCCTCCGCGTTTGGTCCTGTGCGTTCTCCAAAAGTTCTCACTTTCTTGTGGGTTGACACCAACATGTACTGTCCGTGTCCTGCCTGGGGCAGTGGACCTGCTACTGATCCCTCAGTTGGCACCAATGATGCTCCGACCACTTGTGTTGGATCTGCATCCTCATGCTCCCCTTTGCTCGTAGCACGTGTGCTCCTCGCGGCCATCTTGCTGCCGGACCGCACTGCTGGGTGTTTACACTATTTGTTCGTCTGCTGTTTGCTCGGTGTCACTGTCTGCCTTATCCTGCCGACAACGCCAATTGTGATAGGGTGGGCGAGATGATGATGATGATTATATTGTGATGTGTGATCACTCTCTTGTCACACTCGCACCGACCCGAACAACAATAAAACTCTTGATTCTAGAGGCAGGGGCTATATTTATTTTTACAACCCATTCAGTGACAAAGCAAACATTAAACAAATAAACTAACAAACATAACAAAACAAAACTAAACAAAACACCCAGCATGTGCCCGATTGCTAATTCTGGAGAAGCAAACAAAGCAACGGCTGGTTAAAATCATAGTTAAATAATGATACTCTCATCCTTCCACGCCACCTGACACCCTCAACTATCACACACGCACACACTCATGCGTGTCGTCCAATGCGACTAGTAAGGTGTTGTGCCTGAGGCTGGCAATCTCACCATGTAACATCGGTTGCTACCGAAACCACTACTGCAAGAGCACACACTCAACTAACCACATACACACTCATGCATGTCGTTCAATGCGACTAGTAAGGTGTTGTGCATGAGGCTGGCAACCTCACCATGTAACACAGAATGCTACCAAAACCACTACTGCCCGAGCATCTGAATGCTTAATATGAAGGCAAACCACACTGTTGGCCCCATGCTTCCTCAGGAGCGGAGAAGAGAAATATATACCTTGAAGTGAGCCCAAGTTAATCATAAAATGGACATAAAATAATATTCAACTATATGTACAACAAATACTCTCAATAACGAGAATAAACCACCACCTCGCAATTGATCTATCTCAATATTCGTTACTGCATTCAGAAGCATGTCGTATGTGACGACTGGTGCGCCTGGCAACAAGCGTGTCGTATATGACCACTGATGAGACTGGGAATCTCATCACATGAAACACATCGTTACCGAAACAAATCACTGCCATAGCATATAAATGCTTCATGCAGGCTTCTGTTGGATTCAGCCGCACTGGTGTCGCCCTGCTCCGCAAGGAGCAAACAGCAACATTTATGTCTCAAATGCGCTTTACGCCCAAGGAGTGGCCTCGCGCTCTCCAGAAATCTAAATGACTATTCTCACCTCACAGTAACCCATTAAATATATACAGTAGAATTATGATAAGTAGGCTATCGTGAAATACACTCAATTACTTTTATATTAAAGAAATAAAATAATTACTCTTGACTTTAACAAAACTGGCATTAACACGAAAACTATCTCTTTCCTTTACTGGGGAAAATTATCTTAATCTGCTTCTCCCCCCTCCCCCCCCCTCCGTGTTGATTCACGCGATCTAAAACTGCGTAACATTAAGTGATAACTAGGAGTGTTAAATGCAGACTTGCTGGCGCCGCTTTTATACAATCACCACGTGGCGCCATCTTGATAACAGTTAATATCATCTAAATTCAAGTAATAGATGCTTATCTGTCCAGTTTCATGTATAAAACACTCTCCTACTAAATTTGCCTTTCTTGCCCGGTCTGATGACTGACATAATTGCTCTTAAACTCTCACATCTGTGATTTGGGCTTTGCGTGCCTAATAAAACCGATCAAACATTATTTTCACTCATCTATCATTTCAAGACTAAATCATAATGCCCTAAAAAGACATTTCCTTTGGGAACACATCTATCTATTTATTTCACTATTATATAAAACTAATGCTAATTTAAATTAACTCACGTGCTGATTCAGACTTATAGAACACGAATGCTAAATTCTGCAAACTGCGCTTAAGAATTACAACTCACGTGCTCTAGTCCATCTGCTACCTACACTGGTCACCTCGTCGTTTGCTCTCTCGTGTGGGCTGAATCTTCAAATCGGCCTTTTGCCGATCGCTATTTCTTTATATAAACCGCGGTCGAATCACTCAATTCACCACGCGCCACGCGTATCAATCTGGCTCATAAATAACACTCGCGACATTTGCTCTTATAAGGCACTAAACCACACAAGTATGGCCCATAACTATCAATTATAACACACAACTCTACACCACAACTATATGTAGGCTTTATTATGGCCTTTTCATCAATCTTGAAGAATTTACATCTCAGCATGCTTCGCGCACTTCTAAAATACATGGGCGATAATTCTGCCTAGAAACAGGTAGGGGCGGGCGTCTCCTTTTCGGCCCCATCACACACACATATATATATATATATATATATATATATATATATATATATATATATATATATATATATATATATATATATATATATATATATATATATATATATATATATTCCAAACGATATTTAACTAGTCACCAAATACTTGATATTGAATGTTAAAAGCTAATAGTCCTGCTTAAATCAAACTAAAAAGGAATCACCACTTATATTTAATATGTCTATCAAGCGTATTTAGTAGAATTCCTAAGTGTGAATATTCTTGCTTTCTCTTTTCTTTTTTTTAAATTTTATATTATTTAAGAAACAATTTTAAACCTGTCTAGTAGACATAGTTTAACAGTTATATCTAGTTCGAATTTTTACCAGGTAACTTTAATATATTTGTTGTCTTTAAATTATCCTTTGATGGTTGAATATTATTATTTGTAATCTATGGCTTTTGTCTTATTTTATTATATTTTTTCCTCACTACAATTCTTAATTTATACAAATATTTATAGCAATATTTAAATAGTCCCCTAATACTTAACATTAACTTCAATAATCTAATACTAACAACAAACTACAAAGGAAATCACCACTTAAATTATGTCTATCAAGTTGGCTGCCAGATCTCACTCAAGCAATTGCCACGTGGCGATATTTAATTTCTATTATTTTTAATTTTTTTGCCGTAAAATGTTTGGTTAAATTAAAATTCCAAGTGATATTTAACTAGATACTAATTACTTGATATTAAAAGTAATAAGCTAATACTTAAATCTACCTAAAAAGGAATCGCCACTGATATTTATAAAGTCTATCAAGCGTATTTAATATAATTCCTAAGTTATATTAACATTTTTAGCTACCCATTACCTAAAATTAACTGTAACAAACTAATACTGACGATTGATAAAAAAAATTTCAACTTATCTGGAAACTTGAGTAGTTCGATGAATGTCTCCACTTTGTCTCTTCCTAAAAAGGACGTATCAGGCTTGTATACTTTGAGGTTAGCAAAAATACGTCTTGCCGCTTCAGGAAACGGAAGTCCAAGTGCCTCGACATCAGGTCGACAGCCAAAAGACTATATATATATATATATATATCATCATCAGATGATTCACCACGTATCGCAAAGTATATCAGACTTCCGCAGGAGCATGTCCGGTATAAAGTCATGAGAAAGCGACGCCAGTCGAATCCGAACAAGTCAAAAGGAACTCTACAACGCATTCTTCCGCCACAGTCTATTACATCTTCTATACGAGCAACGTGTAACACAGCTACCATTTCTTCGCCTACGCAAGCTTACGATAGCAGACTCTCAGAGCAATCAATAGCGCTTTTAGAAATCGCTAAACTAGTTTAAATTTAGCGAAGGCGTTTCCTCTTTATAACGCCCAACTGACATGGTACTCCCTCATCCTAAGTATCCAACGTAGCACGTACTCTTCTCTACATAGTACGCGACAGTGTTTACTGATATTATTTTTCCCTTCAGGTACACAGAACAAGAGTTACTCATGCACGCTTCTCGAACTATGATGACCTTTGAAGCTCACGCAGGCATGCTAAAACTTTATCGCATACCCAAAATTTTCTCGCACCAGTGGATTTATAGGTCAGTTTCGACCAGCTCATTAACATTTTTTTTTAAAACCCCCACTGCGCTGTAACCGAGATTTTCACCACGCTGATTTGCCTTAGTAGAACCAATTGATACATCGCGGTATAATGCTGTAGAGCACAGTGACGATAAAACCCCAGCACCAGAGACTAGAACTTTATAACATTTTAGTACTTGTTAATGTTTATTTTCTTTAACACTATCAGCAGGCCACACAGGCCGTCACTTCTCCTACTGCGTAAATGTTTGGTTGTAGACACTTCTGTAGGTGTTAAATATTTGTGGTGGTGGGTGTGTGTCGGATCACTGACAATGACAAAGTCAGTATGGTCGGGCTTACAGGTGGCCGACAGTTGTACAATCTAACAAGACGCGAGTGTCATGGATTCTTCAGGGGTGTAGTATTTTTGCTTTCCTCTCACCCACACAACAGTAACGTAAGGTAAGGAAAGGGACAACTAGTTCAACATTACACAGCTTATTGACGAGACAGTAACATCGCAAAGTATACGAAGGAACAGCACATTGTCACATGTTACTACAGGTACAAAATCCATTTCAAATAAGTTGTAGAATACAGTAACTCACAGCATCTGAAATCGGTTGCATACACTGCCACTCTCAACTCAATTACAGGTACAAAATCCAAAGTAAATAGACTACAGAACACAGCAGCTCACAGCATTTTAAATATCCAGAGATTCGTTGCATACACAGCAACGTATAACTCAGTTACAGTAAATTCTTACAATAAATATCCATCAAACGGAAGAAAATTGCATACATCGCAATTCTTATTATATAACAAGAGCCAACTTAATCCATGGCCTTAGAATAATAAATCTCCTGGGAGAAAGAACATTCCTTTTAATAATTTATCTATCTTCACTTCAATAATATATTCTCTTCAAAAATCCTCTGGTCACACTAACGAGACTGAACAATTGTCTCGAAGCTCTGCCAGGAACACACTGCCCGAGATTACAGTTTCTCAGTACAACTCAGTGAAAATTACTCATGCGCGAACTAACCGCTTGAGAACTCAGCTCAGCTCATCCGTATCTTCCCCAAACTATCACTAAGAACATTCGAACACTTTCTTAATTTTTACAAAAAAAGGCTAACACCTACTCAGTTGAGCAATGTTCAAGACAAATATAGCGTAGAAAACGTACTCAAATAAAAATCAACTCATTACTTTAAACGTGCTTACTAGAAAAACAGCCCCGCACATAAAATCCTTAACACCTAACTCCTACTAACAAATTATGACTTAACACTACTGTACCACAGAACCCCGTGCACCCAAACAGAACATACTTAAGATTGATTACTTGATGAATAACATTACTTTGATTACAAGCATTTATGGCGGCATGCCAATGGAAGGACACTGTTACTAAATATCAACACGACACTAAGTAAATTGTGTTGAGCCCTATGAGAACTAACTTAATTATGTTCTTTTTCATGATTGTTGTAAATATTTTTTCTTTCTCATATATGCAGAGTTTTGACTTCTATGAGATTGTTAGGAAGATATCAACATTTTTTTGTTTTGTTTTGGTTGAACCATTTTTATTAATTAAACTCATAACAGCGCATTGTTCTGAGCAATAAGAGAGTTGTTCTGACAGACACCCGACTATAACTCAGACTAATGTGCATTCGTAGCCACAGATCTGTCGACCACAGTAAACAGCCAATAATGTCATCTATTTATTTTACCACTCCCTCGGCATCCAGACTACCATCAGTCGAGTTTGATCGTTAGAATTACTCTTTCTAGTTCTGTTGTTAACACTTTTGTCTTTACTGACATACACTCTCAAGAAAGAACATTGTAAATAAACATTTTGTTTTAAAATATTTAATTTGGTGTTTTGAGATATTTTGCCGAACTTAGGTTAAGTATATACGCTTGTCTACGGACAACAATAAACCAACTTGTACGTATTATTCGCTTTATTGAAAATAAAAGGCTATTATAACCACGTACAAGTTGGATAAACTTGAAATCTTTACTATATCCATGTACTTGTACAACCGATATATCAAGAAGAAAAGAAAACAAATATAAAGCATCCCAATATAATATGGTCACTCAGACAAGTGTTATAGACACAATATATCCTGACAAACCACGCATCAGAATGGCAGGATAGTGTCGACATTGTAAATATTTTTTTACAATGGCAGTGTTGTTTCCACGCCATAAGCAGTTATTTCTTATGTATATATACCAGTTACGCTTTAAGTTCAGACATGTTTAGTTTCCTAAACATTACTGTTTTGTAACTAGCTCACACATTGTAGTCGAGTTCATGATTGATGACTTCTTTTAAAGCCAAGCAGTTCATATATGATAGGTGTATGTTACCTTAGTCAAAAGAGACTGTTACAATTGTTCGCCTTCTATAATTACTGTTAAGGTTTTGTTGTACAGTTAGTTAGTTTATATTGTATTGAATTTATGAAGGTATCCATTAATGTATACATACATGCGCCATATATCTACGAGAGCGTTGTATATCTACGAGAGCTTCTGTGTAGCGAACATGTTCGTATAGCGAATATGTAAGGTATTTTTATTTAGCAGAAGATTTTGTTGTTGTTAAAATTTTTTGGTTAATAATATGTTTTTAGGGTCTTAGATGTTTTTTTGATAGAACGCAAATGTCTACCTACGGGATACATTTGTGTGCACCGGGACCCATATGTGACAGTGAGGTTTATTACCCCAGCATTACTTGTGCCAATGAGATAAGGTCATACATTTTTAGTAGGACCAATCAAAATCATTGACGTCGACAAGGGCCCACAACACCGTCGGGCTAAAAAAAAGTTAACATTATCATTAGGGCAGTTCCATCTAGACGACCTCGGGGAAGGTTGTTTTTGTACTTGTGAGCTGATGAGAAGCCATGTTTGAGCTGTCTCAATTTTCGAGGAACCACAAAGACATGATCAAAGTTGAAGTTCTTAAAGTATTTCAGAAAGAAGCATATTGTGTGTAAACTTTAATGATATCGTTTATTTCACAACAGAATATAAGCGGTAGCTATATTTCTGTACTAGGAGGAAATACTATGTTGAGTAGTAACACATGTAAGTACGATCTCGATTTTTATTTCAGTCTCCAGATAGGATTGATTTGTATTAAAGGAAGAAAACCAAAAAACAGCCACAGATGTATATGAGGACTCATCATCTGAAGAAAATAGTAACTTTAAATATTGAACATTAAAAAAACTGCAACTTCTTGTTCTGAAAAGTTGAAGAAACAAAGGGAAACAAAAGTCAAGGTGACCTAGATCGTGAGTTGCACGAGATTCTTGGGTACTCACACAATTACGAAGGAAGAAAAGTAAATACGGACATTTATAGTAAACTACCTTCACAACAAAGAATATTGATTTGATTTCCAGCTGCATTTGTTTATTTATGTACTTTGTAAATAAACCTTGTTATATAACTCAGCCGAGTTATGCAGTTTGGTCGAATGAATTGAATGCAAAGTTACAAGACCTTTAGAAGTACACCACTATAGCACCTTAACAACATCTGTCGAGAGAAGAACGAACCCGACACATTTCCACAAGAATCTACATCTTTAGTCGGAAGTTAGTAATAACACTTGTTGGACATTGATTGAAAGAAGATATAATATAAATATAATCACAGTGAAGGACACGGTCTGTTCTGTCATATTTTAAGTAAGGGGAATTAAGCGTTAAAAGACTTGTATAAACAGGTCGAATTTTTGTAAACACGCTAGTAAATACGCTTTGTGTGATGATGATGATTTTCTAGTTGGGAGCGGTATACTCAGTAATTTTTGAACACAGCTTTTCTGTCTAGCTGTTAGCTTTGTTTTTAAAAATAACATAAGGAATCTGCTCGAATGTTCTAGATACAGTTTGAAGGGTAGAAGCGGATGAATTCCGCTCCCGTCTCATGCTGCGATTACGCGCTGGGACGAATTTTTCTGAGTTGTTTTTGAGCGACTGATATTTTCGTGTCAGTAGATGCCTGGGCAGTGTTCTGGGATGGCGGTTAGCCATGTTTTCGCTGTGTATGCGAGGAGATATTTTTGTGTATTGAAGGGAAGAGTTTCTTTCCCAATCTATGGATTATTTTCCAAGTTATCATTGAAATGAGAGAAGGATTAGGGCAGAGCTCCGAAATGGATGTTTGACCATTTTTGTCAGTGTGTCCCGGAATAGGTGTGTAAAGGAATATTTGATACTTCCTAATGTATTTCCTAAAGCCATGGATGTTCGGCTTAATTATGTATTGCAGAATGAGGTGTATTATGCCAGGCCTTTGAGTGTGTTGACTCAGACTATATGTATTATTGTAAACTGCGACATATGCAGTTCCTTTCTTAAATGGATAATTTGGCCATGAAGTTTATGATTATGAGCTGCTGTGCTCGGTAGCCTTTTTGGTGCTTTACTTACTGATGACGGATAATCTGTTATGAACTGTAACCTGTGACAGTGTATTATTTATGATGTCAACGTCTGCTGTGTCGTTAATAAACAGTGTAGAACGTCACTAGGAGTTACAATGTTTCCAGACTCCTATGTGTGCTTTGGTGTGTGTGATTGCTATTGACTCAATCTAGTACTACATGACATTTTATTGCCCCACCGTCGGTCATCCGTAAGCCCGACATAAGCTGATTGCCTTCATCAGCGATCTCATTAACATTATCTTCTCCCGGTTTTCACTGTTAGCGGTAACATAAGTGGTGAGCCAGTCTTACGGGGTATAATACCCACGATATTCGGATTACAGGAGTTCATCATCGTATATATAATAACACTTATCTATATTTTTCCTAGTACCACACCCACAAAACTACACCATTAACAGTGATGGCCAGTTTAAGCCTTTAACAGTGATGGCCAGTTTAAGCTTTTAACAGTGGTTGCCAGTGATATGGGGCTATTATGAAGTGATGCACAAGTTGTTCTACAAGATCTACAACCAGTTGAAGTTTTTTTAGTGAGCACGTTTCTACTAGAAGTACGAGGTAGCAAGTTTTACAACATTTCAGCGTAACATTAACACTTGGCTTCCTGGGCCACTCGTACTTTAACAGTGATAAGCCACGTTTGTGGAATTACATCATCAGTAGAAGTGGTGTGTTTTTCACATTGTGCTTACTACAAGGAGTTTTCTATACAAGTTATACAAGTCAAGCGTTGCAGTATTCCGGTCCTTCTTCTCGTGCGCCAACTTCTGATGTCAGCACCCGAGTCTGGAGTTACGTTTGAAAGCGGCTATTACCTTGGAGTTCCTGTATCGATCACCATTGGATTTCTTCAGACTGTATTTACTATGTACATCATCGCTGCTGTTGTGGAGGCCGGGATTTTTTCCTTTTGCAGATAAGTGGTTCTTTGTTTTGTAAACTGTACCACTGTATAGTTAATTGAGCTTTCTTCACAACTTACACTATGAGATCCTTGTTTTCTATGTTATATGTGTTATATTTCTGCGGGCAGGTTGGTGGGAGTTTAAGATCAACTAATACCTCCTCGGACGGTCAGTGGATCTGAAACCGGTCTATAGGGACTGTTTGACTAAGTTCGTTTCGTAAAAGATCCCTTGACATAATTCTGGGCCTACTCTGTTTACGCCGGATTCAGTCATCATTACATATATGTGTTTAGGTGTGACGAAACGTCTCAGTGTTGTTGTCGTTATATATTTTTCTCTGTTCCTTAGATTTTTTATTAATTTGTTTGTGAGTGTCTTCCTCCCCTTCCTATCTTTAATTTCTATATACATTTCTCGTTTATACACTGTATTGTCGCTTGTATTGTTATACTTTTCGCAGTGTCGTTGCATTTTTTCCAATATTTTTCTTTAGTTCGCCTTATTGTTTAGTTGATTCTGCGAAGGTGGTCATTTGTGCTTTATATCTCGTCTTTGTCACTCTTGTCTGTACTGTCTATTTTGTTATGCACTGTCAATATTATAATGCATAATATATATATATATATATACGTGATTAATTATATTATTATTAGGTAAGGTAATTATACAAGTTCTTGAGCAAGGACTTGTCACCCACTGAGTTGGGATAAAGTGAGTTTCTCAAGGAATATATTTACATAAGTTATCTATATCATATAATTAGACATAATGTCTAGTTTAGATTATTTCATTACACAAGGGAAATCCCTTGGTATGACTACTGAGGAAGTAAAATAATTCTCACTTGTTGAATATGCCAAGGCGCAGAAGTCTGAAGAAAAGAAACAGAAAATGGAAGCTGAAGATAGGAGATTGCAGATGCAGGCAGAAGAGAGAAAATTTCAAATGGAAATGGAAAAACGGAAATTAGAAGCTGAAGAGATAAAAATGCAACAGCAAATGCAAATAGAGGCTGAAAAACAGAAATTAGAAGCTGAAGAGAGAAAATGCAACAGAAAATGCAAATGGAGGCTGAAAAAGAGAAATTAGAAGCTGATGAGAGAAAAATGGAACAGCAAATGCAAATGGAGGCTGAAAACAGAAATTAGTAGCTGAAGAGAGGAAAATTCAATTAGAAGCTGAAGAAAGAAAATTTCAGATGCAGATGCAAGCTGAAGAAAATATGAGACTGCATGAGGAAAAGATGTCGTCTATAGAGCTGGAAAGAATGAAGGTAGTGAATGAAAATGATCTAAAAGGTGAGATAAGCTTATTGCAATACGAACAATGTTGTAAAGAAAATGCTTGCACCGGTGACTTGGAACAAGTCGAAATAAACTATGAAGAATTAATAGTTGAGTCTAAGAAATGTGATGAGTCAAGTACAGAAACGCATATTACTCTAGGAAATAATAATGCAGATCTCAATAACCAATTTAAAGAGAAGAATATTGTTTTGGCCGAGAAGGTTGATGAAGTTATAAATAGCGATCATAGTGCTATTGAAACACTTAAACTTGAACTTGTTCAGGAGAGAGCTAGGGCTTTAGAAACTATCCAAACTCTCCAACGGGAAATTAAGAGACTTAAATTAGAAACTAAATCTCATAAGGAAAAATTCAGAATGGATCTTAGAGATAGAACTGCTAAAGAGAAGACTCTTACTTCTCAGCTACATGACTTAAGGTTAGAGTATAACAGGGAAGTAAAACCCAACGAGAAAATACAAAAAGCTGTTGCTAAAGAAAAAGCTATTTCAGAAGTAGAAATTGCAAAACTTTGTAACAGAGTTGATGGCCTGTTAGATATTGTTTTGAACAACAAGATGTTGTCTACTGCCAAGGTGGATAGTGTTAGGCATAAAGTTGATAATCAACACTTCACTACTGCAAAGAGTCAGTCATATGCACTCAATGCTAACTGTTACATTAAACATGGTTTAAACAAATCTTTTCGTGGCAAATATAATTTCCCACGTAATAACGATAATGAATTTAATAGGAGTGATTCTTGGCGTCAGGCCAACACAAGTAATCCGACTGTAATAGTCAGTCCTGTAGATCACGGTAAAAACTTTGATAAATGTCATGACAAGGCTCCTCAGACAAACCGTGCATCGACTTTTCAAATTTCTGATAAATTTTAACAGGGAACAAAACTATTAGTACTTGTTCCCAGAATGATACTCATTATGTGCGGAACAATAAAGATTCTATCATTCCTGTTACTCATCATACTCAGCACAGACAGTATGATGCTCCTTTTAAACGCATTGCCACAGACAAAAATAAAATCAATTTTAGTAGGACCGATAATCGTGATTTTAGACAGTACCAAGAAGGCCCATCACGTAATAATTTTCTTTCTCCAAGAAACTGGAGACAATTTAACGGATCTCAATATTTTGGTTCTAACAATTCTGGAATTTTTGGTAGAGATAACTAAAATAGAGATGATCAACCCTACAATAATTTTTCTGGGTGACAACAAAATCCATCTAATAGGTATTTTGATCAAAGGGGAAATTACAATCGCAACTATGCTAACTTGGGGTTCAAATCAGAACAATAGTTTCAATAGAGCAAATAACAATGCTTCCAATAAAGATAATAGTCGCGATAGATTGCGATATGACAGTAGATCTCCAAATGATAGATCGCATTACCATGCTAACTTTGCTCAACAGGAGCCCCAGGTTATTAGTAATCAAGGTAACAATAATAAGAGTGTCTCTAATGCTACTGTTTGCTCTGCTTTCGATTTCGAGAGAGCATCTCAGTGCCCTCAGTGCACAACTTTGTTTCAACCTACTGCAGTGACTACCTTGAGTTGCGGTCATCCTCTACCTAATCCTCCTACTTTGTCTACACGTAACGGAGGAAGGTTTGATTATGACCATACAGGGGCAGGAAGTTTACATGGCCACATTTGATAAATTAAAATTAATTGTTGCATATCATAAAATCTTACCTTTACCAAACAGATATTTTCATTTGTATTTTTTCACAGCAAATGTTTTTCCATGAGAGTCAGAGCTACTATATTGTTTTTTTGAGCTATTTACCGATGGTGTTATCGCAAGATTTGCTGTTGCTATGAATCCAGTCAACAGTTGACGCCTCACTGGATGTGTTGTGCCTTCTTGCTTGTGGGATGTTCTAAGACTGCCGGACTCGTCTTTTGTATCTAACTTATTTAGGATAGTAGACAAAATTGTATATTAGTATAGTATAGTATATTAGAGAGTATTGTATTAGGATATCGTATAACTTCTTTATGATAACATGTTGGTTCATCTTTATGCACCATTGCACTACTATATTGTTCGTATACTACTGTGTTTTGAAATGATGAACGTATGACAATTGTAATGAGTATACTATTTGTACTTAACTGATCATTACAATACATTTCGGTATTTACATTTTGTTGCAAAAAAGAAAATGAAGATAAGAGAAAAGGTATTTTTTCAGAAATTTTAAGATTTTTTCTTTGCCCAGCGCTTGATTGTGCGCTAGGGGTAACTATGTATAACGAAGTGAGTACAGTGAGAAAATCTTTTTTCTGAGGATATGATGTATTTTTTCTTTACCCGGCGCTTGACTGTGCGTCAGTTATAGCTATGTATAACGGTATTGTTAATTTTGATGTCCATTATGAGCTCATCATTTGTACTCCATAAGTTTATTAACTTGGTTATCATGTACATTATGCTATTTTTTTTAATAGATGATAGCTAGTTATTGGTTCTTGGATTTAGATATGCATTGTTTTTGTAATGTATGCTGTTGTGCTATAATGGTTTTCATTTATATAATGCATTATTTAATGTAATTTTTTACCATGATATATCATTGTTTTCTTTATTCTTAAAGCATTGCTTTCCTTCATTGCTGCTCATTTTTCTTGTATTTCATCTGGTCTTTTCACTTTTTCATTTATGATGTCATAGCTTGTCTATACTTCATATATCTCATATTTCTTTGAAGTTGATGTTCATCATATGCTATCTCATTACCTTTCTATACTTCATTTCTTTCGTACTTTACACTTACTTCTATCACTCTTTCGTTCATTTCTGTTAACATGACTTAACATAGTGTATCCTTATGTGTAGATATTAGCATTCTATCGATCTCAAATTTTTTGTTTGATGTATTTAAAAAAAAATGATGTTATCATTTTTTTCCCCGGCGGTCGGTGTAGTATGTTAAGTCATATTTTAAGTAAGGGGAGTTAAGCGTTAAAAGACTTGTATGTATAGGTCGGATTTTTGTAAACACGCTAGTAAACACGCTGTGTGTGATGATGATGATTTTCTAGTTGGGAGCGGTATACTCAGTAATTTTTGAACACAGCTTTTTTGTCTAGCTGTTAGCTTTGTTTAAAAAAAAAAAAAGATCCGCTGGAATGTTCTAGATACAGTTTGAAGGGTGGAAGGCGGATGAACTCCGTTCACGTCTCATGCTGCGGTTACGCACTGGGACGAATTTTTCTGAGTTGTTTTTAAGCGACTGATATTTTCGTGTCAGTAGGTGCCTGGGTAGTGTTCTGGGATGGCGGTTAGCCATGTTTTCGCTGTGTATGCGAGGAGATATTTTTGTGTATTGAAGGGAAGTTTTTTTCCCAATCTATGGATTTTTTTTCCAAGATATCATTGAAATGACAGTAGGATTAGGGCAGAGCTCCGAAATAAATGTTTGACCATTTTCGTCAGTGTGTCCCGGAATAAGTGTGTAAAGGAATATTTGATACTTCCTAATATATTTCCTAAAGCCATGGATGTTCGGCTTAATTATGTATTTCAGAATGAAGTGTATTATCCCAGGCCTTAGAGTTTGTTGATTCAGACTATATGTTTTATTGTAAACTGCGACACATGCAGTTCCTTTCTTGAATGGATAATTTGGCCATGAAGTTTATGATTATGAGCTGCTGTGCTCGGTAGCCTTTTTGGTGCTTACTTACTGATGACGGATAATCTGTTATGAACTGTAACCTGTGACAGTGTATTATTTATGATGTCAACGTCTGCTGTGTCGTTAATAAACAGCGTAGAACGTGACTAGGAGTTACAACGTTTCCTGACTCCTATGTGTGCTTTGGTGTGTGTGATTGCTATTGACTCAATCTGGTACTAGATGACGTTTTATTGCACCATCGTCGGCCATCCGTAAGCCCGACATAAGCTGATTGCCTTCATCAGCGATCTCATTAACATTATCTTCTCCCTGTTACCACTGTTAGCGGTAACACGGTCACAACAGTGATAAACTGCCTGAGTTAAATAAAGCGCTATGTGAAGAAATATCAAAAGAAGGGTAGTCCTACAGTGGATACCATCACACTGTGGCATACCAGGAAATGAGAGAGCAGATACGTTATCAAAAGAGGGAGCAACACGGTAACAAAAAGAACAAACAATCACGTTCCAGGAAAAGAAGACCCTTATAAAGACCATCCGGAAAACTGACCAACAAAGAGACAACTATCACTATCTTGATAGAGCAAAACAGGCGATCCTGTTCCGTATTTAGAACAGGACATAACAGACTGAACAGTCACTTGTACAGACTGAAATTGGTCCCATCACCCCTATGTACGTATGGATAGGCAGCACAGACAGCCGAGCATATCCTGCAAGACTGCCACATGCTTAGTCAATTGCAGACTGAACATTGGCCCACACAGACGCACATCCACACAAAGCTGTTTGGGAGTTTTGACGAACTTTTAACCACAGCAACATACATCCAGAGAACCGGACTTCATGTGTAGACATTACTAAACAACAGCGAACGAGACGAAGAAGACAAATAGCCTCAGGAAACAGTAACCCAATTCAACAGTGACCCACGAGAACCACACGAGGCTGTGTTATACAGTCTGTAAAAACATTGATTCCTTGTTTGCCATTTCGAATTTGAAGTTAGTTACTATTATTAGATCCTACAACACCTGCAGGCTTTCTGACAGGTCTTAACCGATTTTTTTCGACTTGTCAAATTTCTTTTATAACTTCTTTTAATCCTAAAGTGCACACATTTTTTTGGTTCTCACTAGAATTGTGTTTTATGGTCAACATTTGCTATGGGACTATCTTTAACTTTTTTATGTAAAGTTGATGCCGGGAGACAAAGGAAGAATGGAACCCAGGCCCCCTCCAGAAAGCCATACAGGCAAGTCGTATAAGGGTTTGCATGGTGCTGGCAATCTTCTTGTGACGAGAGGGATGTTAGATAGAAAATTAGAAAAGTGGTTCCGAGAAATGGAGAACTGGTGATTTAGAGGTAGGCAGGGCACAAGGCAAGTCAGGTAGTTAACTGCACAGTTCTCGATAATAGCTGTAGAAGAGAACTGATAAGTGTGGCAGTAAGGGAACGAATCATGAGAATAAGAAATATGAAGGTTCAGATATAGAGTACAAAAAGGGGATGCGCGAACAATAATGCACATGAAAGGGGTGAACGATAATCCAGTGAAGCACGCTTTCTCAGCAGCAGTCCAGAGGCGTGAAGTGGAGAGTGCAGATCGCACGTACGCGAGTAGCCATGTTAAAGGCAGTACTAAAGTAGATTGCATCGCGAATATTTTTCAGGCAAGGAGACGAGTTGGGCGGTGTTTAAATCTAACATAATTGACAGGGAGAATTCTTGTTTAGGAAGGAGGGACGGTTTGAGTTAGATTTTTATTCATAGTAGTATCTAGTATATAGATGTATACAGTAGCCCTATTATTCAGAAAGAGATGAAAGGGAAAGTAACAACCCCGGAGAGGTCCGGTTCCATCAATAGATAACACTAGTCAACAGCCAAAATGTACCAGAAATGAAAATAGCTGATCTTAACTAATTTTGGTGTGCTGAAAACGAAAATGTCATTAAAAAATGTTTATTGGCTCTAGTTTTCAAGATATATGCTACTAGTTTATTTAATTACGGTCAATTTATATACATGACGCAACTGTTGTGGACGATTGCATAATTTTTTCTAACAGTCCCAATGATTTGGAGAGAGCCCACTGATCATCTCAACAACTGTTACTTTTGCATGGTCCCTCCAATTGGGAAAGGCATTTTAAAGAAGAAAAAATGGACTTTGGAATATCCAAACATCCCCTCTGCAATACGTCCGGTCCACATGGCGATGACCTACCAGTTCCCAAAGTGCCAGAATCATTTTCAGCTGCTTCCACTGATGAAGAAGAGGACATTGGTGGTCCTGAACCATCAACCTCAAGCGACCTAGATTTTGAGCAAACTACATCCACTAAACCACACTTAATAACCCAAGGTGAACTGAATGATCTTGTAAAAGATCTGAATTTACCGAAGAACAAGGCGGGGCTTTTGGGTTCCAGATTGAAACAGTGGAATCTCCTGGCAGAAGATGTTACAATTTCTGTGTATAGGAACCGCCAGAAGCCGATTATTACATTCTTTTTCAAAGAGGGTGACCTTTCTGCGTGCCACAACATTTCTGGTTTAATGGCAGCCCTCAAAATCAATTACATACCGGAAGAGTGAAGGCTTTTCATTGATTCATCCAAGACGAGTCTTAAAGCTGTTTTGTTGAATAATGGTAATGTGTTACCGTCAATTCCAGTTGGTAACGCAGTTCGTATGAAAGAAACTTATGAAAATATTAAGCAGCTTTTGAAGTGTATAAACTACGATCATCATCATTGGTCACTTTGCGGTGACTTAAAAGTGGTCGCTCTTTTGCTTGGAATACAGGGTGGATACACCAAGTACTGTTGCTTTCTCTGTGAGTGGGATAGCCGTGCACGAAGTGACCATTACATCAAAAGACATTGGCCAATCAGGCAGTCATTGCAGCCTGGCAGTAAGAACGTTGAGAACCCAGCACTTGTCGACATCAGCAAGATTTTGTTGCCACCCTTGCACATTAAACTGGGTCTCATGAAAAACTTTGTCAAGGCAATGGAGAAAATAGATGAGGCTTTCAAAAACCTCATCAGAAAATTTCCAAGACTGAGTGAAGCTAAAATAAGAGAGGGAGTATTTGTTGGTCCGCAGATTCGAAAACTTCTTCATGATGACGAGTTTCTTTGCCTGTTGCATGGCATGGAAAAAACAGCATGGCTAGCATTTAAGTCAGTGGTGGACAATTTTCTTGGAAACAACAGATCTGATAATTACAATGAAATTGTAGAAAATCTCCTTATGAAGTATAAGAGTCTTGGCTGCAACATGTCTTTGAAAATTCATTTTCTAGATTCTCATCTGGATTTCTTTACGTCAAACTGTGGAGCGGTCAGTGATGAGCATGGTGAACGATTTCACCAGGACATTGCTGCTATGGAGACAAGGTATCAAGGCAATTGGAGCCATTCAATGCTTGCTGATTACTGTTGGACTGTGATAAGAGACAACTCATCGATTGACTACAAGAAGCAAGCAAAGAGAGCTCGAACAACGACTAAATAATGACGGAATGGGTTCAAATATGCCTTTTTAAAACATGATATGTGAACGTTAAATAATGTTTTTATTTTTTCTATCATTTTATGTTGAAATATCAATTAATTGAGTATGTAACCACACTTTTTATAATGCTAAAGTAGAACGACTAGCTGTTCACCCCAGAGAATTAAACAAGCATACATTATTTGTATTACTGTAATGTAATTCATCATTTAAAAAAAACCCAGAGCCAATTGGTGAATTTCATTATGATATTTGAAATCAGCATGTCAAAATCAATAAGAAATGGTATATTTAATTTCTGGTACAAATAACTTTTGAAAATTTGTTGACTAGTGTAACCTGAACACTGAGATATGTAACAATAATCTAAGAAATTGTTAGGAAGAAAGAACAGAAAAAGAGACTATAGCACCTGAGTAATCATCTATGGTTAAAGATCAGAAGGTGTAGATTCAATACTGAACGAGAGAGAGAGAGAGTGGGGGAAGGAAGAAATATTGAGAAAGAACTTATACATTGTGTATTCTGTGATGGACCAGATGTGGAGGTCAGAGCAGACAGCAATGATCCTCTCATATATAAATAAATAGTATTTCAATTACGATGGCGTTACCTCATCACGTGCTGTGTGTGTTTGTGTGTGTGACTGTTATAATTATGCAGCATTGTCATGAAATATTCTAATCCACATAAATAAATTATTAGGTAAATATGAAGCCTAACAAATAAAATTAATAAAGAGAAGAGCAATGGTAAAATGACAGTGCTGTCACAAGGAATGTACTCGAAATCCCCCTTGTTTTCTGCTTCGTCTGCAAATTGTAACGCTTTCACGTTGATATAAAAGCTTACTGTATTATTACCCGCTTTCTTCAATGAAACGTGTGCTGTATTTCTTGGAAAAGCATTGAGAGGCCCTGCGTAATGACCTAAATTAATCCTAACATTAATTATATTACGTTACCAAAACGAACGAACAGATGGACAAAAGGATAGCGAGAAGGGAGAGGCAGAAAGCCGAACACTAAACACGCTTCGCGCGATACGCAAATGCTGCCATCACGCGTGTAAGTCTACATGCACTAATTTTTTTTCAGACGGACAGTGATAAAATACACTACCCTTTCCCAGAGTTAGGTTTATAAATCATAACAGACTCTTATTAGAAAAGATAACATTAGATGGGTTTACGGTTGAAAACATAACAGTACCCAGACAGCACATCTTCGAAACAGGAGGTAGAAGAAATTGCATATTTTGAACGCAGCCACGTAGCTCCTTTAAATTAGTATTTTTGGGTTCCTTAGGGCTTGCTGACAAATAATATGTAAAACGTTACGCAAATAGTCCAGGAATTAATAAATTATACCCAAAATAAAATATTGGGGGTGCCTGACAGCATAAAATCATTTCTGCTCATAAGATTTTTTTTTTACGTGTTTGAAAAAAATTTACGTTACAGAAATAGCCTACCATGTAAACTCCAAATTGATTGGAGCGCAACAAATGAAAGCCTAACCACGATTGGTCGGGCTATAAATACTATCTTGGTTGTTAGGGGAGACGGGAAAAGATAACATTTTTTCAAACACTTGTCGAAACGTGGCTCATTGGCCAGTCTCGCTGATATACACACTTGGGAGCGTTAGTTCGAGACCACTTGTTTAAATGATCTTGATAAAGCATCAGTGCGTTGAAGCCAGCTAAAATTTTGCTCAATAAAAGCCTGGAAGATAAGCAGATGGAAATTTGTGCCAGTTTGTGCCAGAATTCATTGCTAATCAACGTATCTGTGTTATTCGTATGAATTGTGGGACAGTGGTCTTGATGGTACTGAGCAGCACCTAGTCAGAGCTTTGCTGAATCCAGTGTCGGACAGCATACTCCTTGGTCCTTTTAGCTATCAGTGAGGTGTCTCCAGAGCCCAGAGGAGAATTCGAGCAGAGGAGTCCTTTCCTGCCGCCATCACGCCAGATAAGCTAACTTGGCCAGCTGAGCTCAACATTATGTCCCCTCATCTTGAACTGACTTTTAAAAATTAACATTAAGAGGGGAATTTACTTGTCTTAAAATCAGGAACTGTGAACATCTCCAATACTAGTCCCTAAAGACAAACTATTGAAGTCATGATGACAAATACCAACAGAGCTTGAACAAAACAAAACCAGTATTACCTCATTTTACTACTACACAACTGACACACATAGAACATTTGTAATAATATATGTCACTACAATATTCATATTAAATACATTCTGTACATAACTTGTAATTTAAATTGATTGTGATTCCTGGTTCCCTTGTAGTTGAATCAGGACACATATTCATTCATGCCAGTAATGAATACATATTGTTATTTGAAAGTTTATTAGTGACTCTTTTAAGATATCTTTGTAGAGTGTTATATGTATGTGAGTGTCACAGTGTTGTCAAGAGTAGTGGATTAAATTAAATTGTTTATCTGTCTGTAGTTGTGACTTACACTTCACCATACTCATACCCTAGACACATAACGTAGCATCACACTATTCCAGAATAATTCTGACTGAGATATATAGATATGTGGTAGCAAGTAAGGTTATCTATAATACACTACTCTTAATAGATATAGATACCTTCACAGCTGATCTCAGTCAGTACACTAAGTTCCCTATAAGTATTTATAACATCCCACTTCACCACATATATTGGGGTCTCGCTCTTGGGATTTTGAATCTTTAACTATTAAAAATATTGGGGGTAATTCACTTCAGGGAATATAAGAATTAAAAGGTATCCTTGGGTGGAATTAAATAAGGTTGAGCTCACGGTGCCTGTGTTGTCCATTAGAGATTGAATTGTTGGTTAGACATTGTATAAATTTACATAATAGACAATGGCGGACCTGGCCAAATTTCGATCTGCTGCGGTTCAGACTGCAAAAGAGTTAGGATTAGATGGGCAAGTTATGGTTGCCTATGTCACGACGGAATGTGACAAATTTATTGAACGTGAAGAAAGAAGGTTTGAAGCCGAAAGTTAGAGGCTGACAGGGAAATTAAGAGGTTGCAGATTGAGGCTGAGGCTAAGAAATTGGAGGCAGAAAGAGAAGACAAACGATTAGCTGCAGAAAGGGAAGAGAGGAGATTAGCTGCAGAAAGGGAAGCAGAAGATAAAAGATTACAAGGGAACATGAGTTACGACTAAGGGAGTTTGAGTTTCAAGGCCATGCTCCTGAAAATGGTGCCAGTCCCTTTGCCTCTGATGCTACGGTTACTCAGGGAGCCTCGACCTCAGCTATGAACTTTCATTTAGATCATTTTGTTGAGAAAGACGATGATATTGAGAGCTATATAAATAGGTACGAACTATTAGCTACCACGTATGGGTTAGAGAGAGAAAGGTGGAGCTTAAAGTTATCTCAGGGACTTCGTGGGGCAGCTTATGAAGTTTTTGCAAAAATGAGCAGAGGTGATCAGGAAAATTATGACATGCTAAAGCAGGCTCTTTTGTTAAGGTATGAAAAGAATGCAGAGTTTTACAGGAAAAAATTTAGGAATGCTAAACTACTGTCAGGTGAAACCTATCACCAGTTCTCTGCACGCATAGAGACATACTTGGAGAAATGGACTTCTCTGGGGAAAACCCAAGATCTTAAGGAAATGGTCCTTATAGAGCAACTAAGAGAGAGTCCATGGCTCCAGACCTGAGAAAGTTTCTCATGGAACAAGGTGCAGAGAGGCTGGGTGAGTTGCTAAATGTTGCTGAAAGGTATCAAGCAGCTCAAGCAGAGGTAACAGGTAATAAAAAGAAACAGGTGGACAACTTTAGGGCATCACAGAACTTTAATAAATTTGATCCTAGGGATCAAAATAAAGGTAAGCACCAATTTGATAGGCCACGGTATGAAAATAAAAATAAATTCCCACAATTCGATGAAAGGAAATATGATGAAAGAAAATCTTTCAACCAAGGAAAAAGGTGGTGTAAAAATTGTCAGATGGACAATCATGACACTGACCGTTGCAGAAGGAAACCTGTGTATATGGCAACCCTTCAGGTCAGGTCGACCTCAAGACAGGAGGAGGATATTATGTTGGATACCACTCCAGAAGAGATGAGGAAGGCACAGGCTGGGGATAAAACACTCAAGCCTTGTTTCAGAAAATTGTCAACTTGTCATACAACTCCAGGCAAGGGAGATTTTTACATGAAAAACAGGTTGATGTATAGGAAGACTGGAGCTAGATCCAAAGGTCAGGGACAGCTGGTTCTTCCAAAAAGATATAGGGCAGACTTAATAAGGAGCCTACATGTGAAACCAGATGGGGACCATGAGAAGATAGGTACCATCATTCAAAAGGTGGCTCACAATTATTATTGGCCCAAAGCAAGATGGGACATTGAAAATTTTGTAGAAAGGTGTAGCATAGCACATGAGGGAACACCCACAAGTGGGAACATGGATCAGGACCTGGACACGCCACGGGGCAAAATTAGGCCTGACAATAAAAAGAAATATAGATTTGATAAAGTGGACCAAATGGAATGGGAAGCCCCTTTTCACGGACAAGCTTCACTTAACTGTTTTACAATGGCCACTATGCGGAGAGTGCAAACAGATGTCTTACCCCAGGATAAGCCGAAAATCCCTCAATCGGACTTAAACAAACTGGAGGAAGAGGATGTAGAGAGGAAATCTCTCATCAAGAATTTTAAGTGGGGAGACAGCCCCAAGAGAAAAATTGGTAGCGGTCGTTTTGTGAATGATAATTCTGGGAAGAAAAATCATCACTATAAAGCTTCGAGTGGAAGAGACCATACCGGTGCATGGACAAATAGGTCCACACAATTAAAGGTCCATATGTAGCTTTGTTAAGAACGTGGACTGATGAAAAGGCAGAGGAAAACATTACATCTTCATACCAATATGTGAATGAGCTGACCACTCGGTTGAAAACTGGCTGGAAACTTGCCAATGAAAATTTGAAACAAGCCAGGAAGAAACATGCTGCCTATTATAACAGGAAGGCGAAAGACAGAAATTTGGCTGTGGGAGAGAAGGTACTGCTTCTTTTGCCCGGGAGTCAGAATAAGTTACAAATTGGATGGCAGGGTCCATATACAGTTCTAGAGAAGGTGTCTAGAACAAATTATAAGATAGATAAGAAGGGGAAAGAAAAATCTATCATGTGAATCTCCTGAAGAAATATTTGGAAAAAGAACATCAGGAAGAGACACACTTGTTGACCTTGTCCATCGCCATGGAGATGAAAAAGGAACCACTTTCATCATTTGAATATCCATTACACCCCTGTGAGACAGCAGCACAGGTGAAAATCAGTACACATTTAACGAAAACTCAGAAAGAGAGAGTGCAACAGGTTCTAAAGAATCATGCAGAGGTGTTAACAGACCGACCAGGGCATACAAACCTATTGGAATATGATATGAAACTCATAGACTCCACACCTGTCTGTATGAAACCATATTCGATTCCGTTTGCTAAGGAAAAAGCTTTGAAGGAAGAGATAGACTATCTATTGAAGGAAGGAATTATTTCGCACAGTGAGTCTTCGTATAGTTCCGGGGTGGTACTCTTAAGGAAGCCCTCTGGAGAACATAGACTCTGTATAGATTACAGGAGACTGAACGCTATTACAGAAGGACAGGTGGATCCATTGCCGGATACAAATCAGCTGTTTGCCAGACTAAATAAAGCTAAATATTTCTCAAAAGTGGATCTGAGTAAAGGATACTATCAGATTCCAGTAAAGCCTGAGGTTAGACCATACCTAGCTTTTAGTACCTCAGAAGGACACTATGAGTTTAATAGATTGCCATTTGGATTGAAGAATGCGCCTAGTGTCTTCTCTAGAATGATGAGAAAATTATTGGATCCTCTGAATAATCCCTGTATAACAAATTTTATGGATGATATCCTTATAGCAACAGAAACATTTGAGGAACACATTGACTCTCTGAACATGCTGTTTGATCGACTTAGGGAGGCAAAGTTAACAGCCCGACCAACCAAATGTTGCGTTGGATGTAAAGAATTGGAATTTTTGGGACACACAGTTTATCAGGGAAACATGACCCCTGACCCAAAGAACTTAGAGAAACTACAGAAAGCCCCGAGACCACAAACCAAGAAGGACGTGAGATCCTTTGTCTCATTATGTGGTTTCTACCAGAAGTATATCAAAAACTTTAATTCCATATGTGCACCGTTAACTGAATTGACACGTAAAGGACATCCAGATCGCATTACATGGACTCCACAATGTGAAATGACTTACCAAGAATTGAAGGAAAAGCTCACAAGTAAACCCATTTTGAAATTACCTGACTTAAGTCAAGAATTCATAGTAAGGACGGATGCAAGTAATATTGGGTTAGGTGCAACTTTACTACAGAAATCAGATGCATTGGATGGGGAATTAAGCCCAGTGGCATATGCTAGCAGAAAGTTGAATAAAGCTGAAATCAACTACTCAACTAGCGAAAAAGAATGTCTTGCAGTAATATGGGCAATAAAGAAATTCAATATTTATCTATATGGGAAGGCATTTAAGTTGCAAACTGACCACAAACCTTTATCGTTTTTAGCACAGGCTAAGCATGAGAACTCTAGGTTACTCCGATGGTCTTTGCTTCTGGCTCCATATAATTTTAGCATTGAATATATATCTGGAAAAACCAATCTGGGAGCGGATTTTTTAAGCCGCCATCCGTGTGATGAGAATCACCGTAAACCCCAGAAATAATAATAAATTTCTCTATGTGTATATAGAATAAAGGACTGACATATAATGTCTGTTTTAAGAGGGGAGGTGTCATGAAATATTCTAATCCACATAAATAAATTATTAGGTAAATATGAAGCCTAACAAATAAAATTAATAAAGAGAAGAGCAATGGTAAAATGACAGTGCTGTCACAAGGAATGTACTCGAAATCCCCCTTGTTTTCTGCTTCGTCTGCAAATTGTAACGCTTTCACGTTGATATAAAAGCTTACTGTATTATTACCCGCTTTCTTCAATGAAACGTGTGCTGTATTTCTTGGAAAAGCATTGAGAGGCCCTGCGTAATGACCTAAATTAATCCTAACATTAATTATATTACGTTACCAAAACGAACGAACAGATGGACAAAAGGATAGCGAGAAGGGAGAGGCAGAAAGCCGAACACTAAACACGCTTCGCGCGATACGCAAATGCTGCCATCACGCGTGTAAGTCTACATGCACTAATTTTTTTTCAGACGGACAGTGATAAAATACACTACCCTTTCCCAGAGTTAGGTTTATAAATCATAACAGACTCTTATTAGAAAAGATAACATTAGATGGGTTTACGGTTGAAAACATAACAGTACCCAGACAGCACATCTTCGAAACAGGAGGTAGAAGAAATTGCATATTTTGAACGCAGCCACGTAGCTCCTTTAAATTAGTATTTTTGGGTTCCTTAGGGCTTGCTGACAAATAATATGTAAAACGTTACGCAAATAGTCCAGGAATTAATAAATTATACCCAAAATAAAATATTGGGGGTGCCTGACAGCATAAAATCATTTCTGCTCATAAGATTTTTTTTTTACGTGTTTGAAAAAAAATTTACGTTACAGAAATAGCCTACCATGTAAACTCCAAATTGATTGGAGCGCAACAAATGAAAGCCTAACCACGATTGGTCGGGCTATAAATACTATCTTGGTTGTTAGGGGAGACGGGAAAAGATAACATTTTTTCAAACACTTGTCGAAACGTGGCTCATTGGCCAGTCTCGCTGATATACACACTTGGGAGCGTTAGTTCGAGACCACTTGTTTAAATGATCTTGATAAAGCATCAGTGCGTTGAAGCCAGCTAAAATTTTGCTCAATAAAAGCCTGGAAGATAAGCAGATGGAAATTTGTGCCAGTTTGTGCCAGAATTCATTGCTAATCAACGTATCTGTGTTATTCGTATGAATTGTGGGACAGTGGTCTTGATGGTACTGAGCAGCACCTAGTCAGAGCTTTGCTGAATCCAGTGTCGGACAGCATACTCCTTGGTCCTTTTAGCTATCAGTGAGGTGTCTCCAGAGCCCAGAGGAGAATTCGAGCAGAGGAGTCCTTTCCTGCCGCCATCACGCCAGATAAGCTAACTTGGCCAGCTGAGCTCAACATTATGTCCCCTCATCTTGAACTGACTTTTTAAAATTAACATTAAGAGGGGAATTTACTTGTCTTAAAATCAGGAACTGTGAACATCTCCAATACTAGTCCCTAAAGACAAACTATTGAAGTCATGATGACAAATACCAACAGAGCTTGAACAAAACAAAACCAGTATTACCTCATTTTACTACTACACAACTGACACACATAGAACATTTGTAATAATATATGTCACTACAATATTCATATTAAATACATTCTGTACATAACTTGTAATTTAAATTGATTGTGATTCCTGGTTCCCTTGTAGTTGAATCAGGACACATATTCATTCATGCCAGTAATGAATACATATTGTTATTTGAAAGTTTATTAGTGACTCTTTTAAGATATCTTTGTAGAGTGTTATATGTATGTGAGTGTCACAGTGTTGTCAAGAGTAGTGGATTAAATTAAATTGTTTATCTGTCTGTAGTTGTGACTTACACTTCACCATACTCATACCCTAGACACATAACGTAGCATCACACTATTCCAGAATAATTCTGACTGAGATATATAGATATGTGGTAGCAAGTAAGGTTATCTATAATACACTACTCTTAATAGATATAGATACCTTCACAGCTGATCTCAGTCAGTACACTAAGTTCCCTATAAGTATTTATAACATCCCACTTCACCACAAGCATGTCAATGCTAACTAAAAAGGTAAAAGGACCTGGGCAGACATTCACACATACTATGATTCATGATACAGCGACCAGCCTGTCACATAAGTAAGCCACCTATCCTATGCTCCAGGGGTGTTATATAGATATCTTAGTGCAGCTAGTATTTATTCCCTACCAATTTTAAACTATTACTATTTCCTTGACCACACAACAAAATTATAATTGGAAATTTAAATAAATCAACAGCTGCAGTTATGAACAATTCATTGCACTTTATTGATCAATACTGTATAATAAAGAATTAAGAATTAATACCTTGGTATATCAATATCTTACAAGATTTAACACAAGTTAAAAAAGTATAGTGTCACTGTTTGGTCGTTTTCATCATGTTATTGGCTTGGGTGTCTTGGTTTGTGTTTTCACGTAAAATTGTACTTAACTTGCTTGATACCTCCGCTGCCTTGCGGGAATATCCATTTATGAAATTGGCTTCGGGAGTAAACCCTGGGGATAAATCCGGAGTCGGAGTCCCTAAGGCAGTCTAATGTCGATTCGACATTATTCTGGCAACTCCTGCGACGTGGCTGGTACCAAACTGTATCGGCTACTGCCGTTCCTTTGGATCTACCGGCTATGTGGAGAGGGGGAACATGCTGCATGGGCAACAGCTTGATCTCCATATAACTGTGCCCAAGCTCGCGCCCTGGAGAGGGCACACCAGTTTCACCCTATAGGTGTCGGCAAAACACGGGAAGTAGCAGTTACCGGTTATAAGCATTTTGCCCAATTGGCGTAGGGCATGGCGCCAGCGGCTACTTCCGACAGTGGGAGAGGTTCTAGGATCTCAGTGGACAGCTACCGCCCGCTTCAAGCTGGGCAGCCCCCAGTCAATAAGGTGTTGTCCCGCCACTGTCTGCTTTCCCCATTGGGTGCATGGGGATTAGGGTCAAAACCGAACGGTGGACAGAAAATTTTGCACCAAGCAATTATCAGAATAAAAAAAAAAAATAAGCAAACTCTCAGATTGGGATGCTGGAACGTCCGAACTATGTTGACTGGACTATCCGGAAACCTACAGGACGTAAACGATGTAAGGAAGACAGCCATAATTAATGATGAGCTTAAACGACTTCAGGTGGATATAGTTGCACTTCAGGAAACGCGCCTGCCGGGCTCTGGAACGGTGAGCGAGAAGGACTACACATTTTATTGGCAAGGGAAAGATCTTAATAAAGCTAGAGAACACGGAGTAGGTTTTGCGGTCAAAAAATCGCTAACTAAAATGGTTGAACCAGGCGAGAATGGATCAGAACACCTGTTCACGCTCCGCCTGCAAACTAGCAAATTAATATTAGACAAACATAAAGGTATGTTTTCAGGCACTCGTAAGAAATAAAGAAGTAGAACACTTGGACAACAGAAAAACAACAGACGTGAGTGGCTTACCCAGGGTTTGAACCCCGTACCTTCCGTACGACAACTCCGCCTAGCTATCAAGCGAATCACACTGACCCCACGGCCAGCTAGGCATCCCCAAAAAAGGATGCTTTACTGACTATTTATCAGTATGAAACACAAGATAACACCGGAAGTATACAGTGGGCAACTCAGCCCCTTAATGACGCAATCACTTCTGTTGTTCCCCTATTAACAGTATGTGTCAGTCCAAACAAGACAAAGACCTTGATACTGGGTCCAGTAAATAGTAGAAGACTTAAGGACAGTAGTATAGAACAGAGGGTAGGTTTCTGGTATTGTATAAACATAAATAACACATAAGGAAGGGAAACCCGAGGCCTGTAAACAGTAAATTAATATTAGACAAACATAAAGGTATGTTTTCAGGCACTCGTAAGAAATAAAGAAGTAGAACACTTGGACAACAGAAAAACAACAGACGTGAGTGGCTTACCCAGGGTTCGAACCCCGTACCTTCCGTACGACAACTCCGCCTAGCTATCAAGCGAATCCCACTGACCCCACGGCCAGCTAGGCATCCCCAAAAAAAAGATGCTTTGCTGGCTATTTATCAGTACGAAACACACAAGATAACACCGGAAGTATACAGTGGGCAACTCAGCCCTTAAATGACGCAATCACTTCTGTTGTTCTCCTATTAACAGTATGTGTCAGTCCAAACAAGACAAAGACCTTGATACTGGGTCCAGTAAATAGTAGAAGACTTAAGCGTAGTTGTCGTACGGAAGGTACGGGGTTCGAACCCTGGGTAAGCCACTCACGTCTGTTGTTTTTCTGTTGTCCAAGTGTTCTACTTCTTTATTTCTTACGAGTGCCTGAAAACATACCTTTATGTTTGTCTAATATTAATTTACTGTTTACAGGCCTCGGGTTTCCCTTCCTTATGTGTTATTTATGTTTATACAATACCAGAAACCTACCCTCTGTTCTATACTAATGTCCTTAAGTCTTCTACTATTTACTGGACCCAGTATCAAGGTCTTTGTCTTGTTTGGACTGACACATACTGTTAATAGGAGAACAACAGAAGTGATTGCGTCATTTAAGGGCTGAGTTGCCCACTGTATACTTCCGGTGTTATCTTGTGTGTTTCGTACTGATAAATAGCCAGCAAAGCATCTTTTTTTGGGGATGCCTAGCTGGCCGTGGGGTCAGTGTGATTCGCTTGATAGCTAGGCGGAGTTGTCGTACGGAAGGTACGGGGTTCGAACCCTGGGTAAGCCACTCACGTCTGTTGTTTTTCTGTTGTCCAAGTGTTCTACTTCTTTATTTCTTACGAGTGCCTGAAAACATACCTTTATGTTTGTCTAATATTAATTTACTGTTTACAGGCCTCGGGTTTCCCTTCCTTATGTGTTATTTATGTTTCTGCAAACTAGCACAGGTCCCATCACCCTTGTCAGTGTGTATGCTCCTACTCTGTACTCTGCCTCAGAAGCTAAAGATGAGTTCTACGAGAATCTAGCAGCAGTAATCAAAAGCATACCTAGGCAAGAACAGCTTGTTCTCCTTGGCGACTTTAACGCTAGAGTGGGTGCCGATAATGTTTCATGGCCTTCATGTCTGGGCAGGTTTGGTATTGGCAAGATGAATGAAAATGGACAACGGCTTTTAGAGTTGTGTGTACACCATGACCTCTGCGTGACCAACACCTACGTTCAGACAAAACCCCAGCATAAGGTGTCATGGAGACACCCACGATCCAAGCACTGGCACCAACTGGACCTGATTCTCGTCAGAAGGCCACTTCTCAGGTCTGTGCTCTCCACGCGCTCGTACCATAGTGCAGACTGTGATACAGATCACTCCTTGGTTTGCTGCAAAATCAGAGCATAACCAAGAAAACTCTATTGTGTCAGACATGAAGGGAAACCACGCATTGATACCAGCAAGATGTCAGACCCTGTCATGATCACTCAATTTACTGCGACCTTCAAGAATGTGCTCAGTAGCCCTCAGCATGGTAATACTATTACAGAGAACTGGGAGCATCTACGGAACACCATTCAAAGTACTGCACTTGCCACCTTTGGTAAGAAAACGGCAAAGTCAAATGACTGGTGTGATGCTTCATCGGATGTGATAGCACCTGTTATTGAAGCTAAGCGCAGTGCTATGAATGAATACAAACGTTCACCGAGTGCTAGAACCCTACAGATCCTGAAGGCTACGAAAAACAAAGTTCAACAAACTGCTCGACGCTGTGCAAATGACTATTGGCTCCAGCTCAGTGAGAGCATCCAGTTCGCAGCGCAAACAGGCAACATTAAACAAATGTATGACGGTATAAAGAAAGCACTTGGCCCCCAAAAAAGTAAGACGGCACCGCTAAAAACCATCAGCGGAGAGAAGCTAACCGATAAGGGTAAGCAGATGGAGAGGTGGGTCGAGCACTACTCTGAGCTTTACGCTAGAGAAAATACCGTTACGCCTGCAGCCCTTGATGCTGTCAAATGTCTGCCAACTATGGAGGAGCTGGATGCCGAACCAACATTAGAGGAACTCAGCAAGGCCATTGATAGCTTGGCCTCTTGCAAAGCACCAGGCAGTGATGGGATTCCTCCTGATTTAATCAAATGCTGCAAGAGCACGCTATTACATCCCCTGCATAGGATGCTGTGCCAGTGCTGGGAAGAGACAACTATTCCTCAAGACATGCGAGATGCCAGGATTGTAACACTGTATAAAAATAAAGGTGACAGAAGTGATTGCAATAACTACAGAGGCATCTCTCTTCTTAGTATTGTTGGTAAGGTTTTTGCCAAAGTCATCTTAATGCGACTACACAAGTTAGCTGAGCGCATATATCCAGAGTCACAGTGCGGATTCCGAGCTGGTAGATCAACAACAGACATGATCTTCTCTGTCCGCCAGCTTCAGGAAAAATCAAGAGAGCAGAAAAGGCCTTTATATATCGCCTTTATAGACCTCACAAAAGCATTTGACCTGGTTAGTAGGGATGGACTCTTCAAAATCCTCCTGAAAATAGACTGCCCTTCTAAAATTCTGGAAATGATAAAGTCATTCCATGATGACATGAAGGGAACAGCCCAATATGCTGGAAGCACGTCACAGCCCTTTGACATACGAAGTGGCGTTAAACAGGGCTGTGTTCTGGCTCCGACCCTCTTCGGGATCTTCTTTGCCCTACTCTTGAAACATGCTTTCAGAGATGCAACTGAAGGAATATGCCTTCACACTAGGTCAGACGGCCGTCTGTTTAATCTTTCAAGGCTGAAGGCAAAAACAAAAATCAGAAGGGTCACTATAAGAGACTTGTTGTTCGCTGATGATGCTGCAGTCGTCACTCAAAGTCAACAGGAGCTTCAGAACTTGATGAATCGCTTCACTGAAGCATGCAAGGACTTTGGCCTTACAATAAGTCTAAAGAAAACGAATGTGCTGAGTCAGGATGCGGGTGCTGCACCAGTTATCACTATCGATAACTATGAATTGGCAGTGGTGCATCACTTCACATATCTAGGGTCTACCATCAATGACAAACTCTCACTGGATACAGAAATCGACAGCCGCATTGGCAAAGCTGCAGCTACCTTTGCCCGCCTCACATCGCGTGTTTGGGGAAACTCCAAACTCACAATGAAGACCAAAGCTGCGGTATATAATGCCTGCGTCACCAGCACACTCCTATATGGCAGCGAGACCTGGACGACCTATGCTAAGCAGGAAAGAAGGCTCAATACCTTCCATTTACGGTGTCTACGCCGCATCCTCGGCATCTCGTGGAAAGATAAAATGACTAATGTCGAGGTGTTGTCACGTGCTGGCCTTCAAAGTATGTATACACTGCTTAGACAGCGCAGACTTCGCTGGCTTGGTCATGTTCGCCGCATGGAAGATGGTCGCATCCCAAAAGATATCTTCTACGGACAATTAGCAGATGGCAGAAGAACAGTTGGGCGACCACAGCTGAGGTTCAAAGATGTGTGCAAGAGAGATATGAGGGCACTGGACATGGATCCAGCAACATGGGAGGATGAAGCTGCCGATCGCACTAAGTGGCGATGCTTTTTACGGCGCCAACTCAGATTGGGCGAAGAGAGGCTCACACAGCAAGCAGAGGAGGGAAGAAAACGTCGAAAGGAGCACCAGGAAAATAAGCAGCTGAGGGCTGTCAGCTCAGGGGCGCATTCCCATAGTCAGTTATGACTGAAGGGGCTATTATATTATATTGCTTGATACGTTGTAGAAGTGACTTCCTTTGATCGTTAAAACATCTGGATAACGAAGACGCTATGCTTATACTAGGAACAGTAAAGATCCACTATTAAGCAGTTCACAGTTTCCACAATTATGTCGTCTTCGCTCTTTCGTCGACTATATTTCTGTTATACCCTGTTCAACCAAAGAGGTTATAATTGGGGTTTTGTCATGTTTTCCCCACTAGTCGAACATGCAAAATATAACCAGGTTATGGTGTATGTGGTTTATAACTAAGACGCCCCTCTGATGCTGACTTGTCACTGTTGGTCAGACTTCTCATTTTGACAACACTGTCTTGAGGCTGTGGTTAAGTCAGTCAAAAAGGGGTACGTCGTACAACCATACAATACATTTAAGAATGTCAACGTCAATTAAAGACGCTTTTCAAACCCAGTCATGATTACTCTCCTTTTGTTTAACGTTATGCCAACGTTAGCAAAACATTGTTTCCTTTGCAATAAATCGAATAAATATGCCGAAATAAAAGACAAGAAAGAAAAAGAGAAAACGAACTCGTATTTCGGCACAGCACCCAAAAGCAAAGCCCTAAAAGGGACTGTAAGCTTTTATTGCTAGCGTTAATCAGTCATTTCAAAGACCTCTAGGTGAGCCAATGCTGTCCAGGATTGAGATTATTTAGTGGTGGAAGCCATCTTCCTTCAGACACAAGGCAAGATATAGACATGAGGATTTATGTTAAGCATAACATTAATTTTAAATATTAATCAATTTTAAATGTACATTAATTTACAAAGAATTTTTTTAAGCTTTTAGACATCACCCTCAGAGGCAGTGGTACTTTGAAGTCTGCAGCTGTTCGAAACTTCGATTTACAAATCGCTCACAATAGTGGTCAGTTGTGGATTCTTCTCAGTTATCTTGATGCGTTGTGGGTTAAGACGCCTAACAATAAGAGTCAGCCCTCTGGATATCTTCTTAGCTCTGTCAGATCTTAAAATAACTTCGGGAAGTAAGGAACTGTGTCTGAGACAGGGCTTATAAAGCTAATCTCAGGTCTAACACTTGCTTTCTGAGAGATTTTCGCCCGAGTTCACTTTTCTCTTGTAAACTTTCGTAGGATTTCAATACAGTTGTAGGAATTTTCTGACACAATTCTAATATTTTCGTCAAATACCAAAGGTATTGATTTTCCACTGCCATAATTACATGTACTTGTAGTTGCAGCTCAAATCCCAAAGGGTATATCCTGTTCGGGACCATAAGGTTATAGCAGAATGTATGTTGTGCAAGTCATAATTTATCATAAAGACGCTACTTTACATGGACATTCCAGAGGTTCTTGCCCATGTTATGATACTCGTGGTAAAAAGAAAAACAAAACAAAATGCTACTGAAGAAACCACCACTACAATAGCACATGAGATTTGACGCATTTTCCCGCTTGGTTACCAACTGTAGAGGTGGCTGCATGCTCCGTAAGGGTCGTCCACATATGACATCATGCAATCTGTTCTCCCCGTTGCATTACGTTACATACAAAAACGAATCCCCTCTTTTATGCGACGTCACACATCTCTTACCCTCTGCGATGAGGTAGTCCTATTCATCCGTTGTCTTTTAACTTTTTCATCATCGTTCTCAATTTTATTCCTCCCCGCCTTTAGTCATCATTCCTTAAAGTAATCTTTCCTAATCACACCTTGCTCTCAAGTGTAACATTAATATTTCCCAATTAGACGCTTCAATAAAACATTATCGTTTAGAACACACCTGTTTGTTAAACGCTATTGTCCTACCCAGGCCACGGCAACATTGGCAATAAAAGAATTCGTTTAATAGCTTAATCCCCTGCTTCAACACCCGGTGTCATTACACTTGGCCACTATACGATGTCCAGCAGAAGTGACCGAAAACATAAGACTTGTGAGACAAAAACAACAGGGTTGCAAGATTGTACAACTTTGACAGCGGTTATAAACTGAGATGTTGTTTACGCGGCGAGACAACGAATGAAGAGATTAAATTAAACCGACGGTGCAACACTGCAAAAATGAGACAAAATACTAATCGCCAGGCTGGCGACTGAGCATGTGATAACAAGTCGGGCCGCAATAACGGAGATCTGCATGACATAGAGTATATAATTTCTCTATTAGACGACTAATCACAAGCCACGGTTTCTCTTATCACCGATTATCCAGCACGGAGCCGAAGAGTTTGTTACTTTTTATCGACTGACGGACACTGGTGGTGTTAGCAAGCGCTCGGTTGTGGAATCACCAAATGGAATAAATGTTAGTAGATCAAAAGTGTGGATCCGAGCGGCGGAACTATAGGACGCAGCTGAAGAATTGTCACACATTGGCAATCCGAAAATACACCCCGATGCACCGCTGAAATAAGTACGTTTTAGAATATTCGCAGAGGATAAGTGGAAGTTCCTAGAGCGTAGTCTGTTCCATCATTTCATTCCACTTAGGATTATAATTTCATGCCAGTGGGATTTAATTCTAAATGTGTTCTTAAGGAATTCACGAAAGGGAAAACTAACCCTGCAGAAATTTGAGCCTCTACACTAAGTTTTTAGCGTCTAATTGAAAGGAAGATAGAAAGCCTATGTCCAGAAAGAAAAAAAATTTACAAAATAGGACATAAATACCCACACCTACGTTTTTATACGTTGGAGGCGCAGCATGTTATTCGTCAGTGTATCAAGTGCTCACAAGTTCATTCGTATATATATATATATATATATATATATATACATATATATATATATATATATATATATATATATATATATATATATATATATATATATATATGCGAGACCTGGACGACCTATGCTAAGCAAGAAAGAAGGCTCAATACCTTCCATTTGCGGTGTCTACGCCGCATCCTCGGCATCTCGTGGAAAGATAAAGTGACAAATGTCGAGGTATTGTCACGTGCTGGCCTTCAAAGTATGTATACGCTGCTTAGACAGCGCAGACTTCGCTGGCTTGGCCATGTTCGCCGCATGGAAGATGGTCGCATCCCAAAAGATATCTTCTACGGACAATTAGCAGATGGCAAGAGAACAGTTGGGCGACCACAGCTGAGGTTCAAAGATGTGTGCAAGAGAGATATGAGGGCACTGGACATGGATCCAGCAACATGGGAGGATGAAGCTGCCGATCGCACTAAGTGGCGAAGCTATTTACGGCACCACCTCAGATTGGGCGAAGAGAGGCTCACACAAGAAGCAGAGGTGAGGAGAAAGCGTCGAAAGGAGCACCAGGAAAATAAGCAGCTGAGGGCTGTCAGCTCAGGGGCGCATTCCCATAGTCAGTTATGACTGAAGGTGCTATTATATTATATTGCTTGATACGTTGTAGAAGTGACTTCCTTTGATCGTTAAAACATCTGGATAACGAAGACGATGACTGAAGGGGCTATTATTATTATAATATATATATATATATATATATATATATATATATATATATATATATATATATATATATATATATATATATATATATATATATATATATATATATATATACACACACTGAAGACCATTAAAACGCAAAACCTGTATAATCCAGGAACAGAGTGTAAAATGTAAATATAAGTGTTTACAAGTTTACATATTTGGAATCTTTATTCATTTTCCTATGAATCCATGCTGGTCATTAATTTGTACATTTGCTTGTTATGAAATTCATTGCATTCTGTGCAGGCAACGGAGAAAACCAAAAACGCAACCAATAAAAAAATTCATTCACACTATCCTCAGTATCTGGTATGGCCACCGTGTGCTTGCAAACAGACTTGGCAGCGGCCCCGCATGGAACGCACAAGTCTCTGAAGGAAATTCCGGGGAATCAAGTCCCATTCACGTGTAAGAGCAGCTTCGAGCTGTTGCAGATTAGCTGGAGAACCTTGCCTGTAGACTCTGCGTCCAAGCTCGTCCCACAGATGTTCTATAGGGTACATGTCTGGTGATAGGGCAGGCCAATCAATCGTCACAATGTTCTGCTGCTGTTGATATTGCTGCGTAATGCATGCGGTGTGCGCACGTGCGTTATCCTGATGGAGAAGCTACAATTCTGGATAATTTGTGAACTCTGGAGCAACCATTGCATCCATTACAAAGACGAAATACAAAGTGTCATTGTAGAGAAGACAATAAAAGTGTCACCTAATAGAGAAGACCACAATAACTAAGTCATATAAGAATAAATGACTAATAAAGAAAAGAAATGATGACTGACTATGCTGAGTCATCAAAGAAATAAGACAAAAAGTGTCAACGTAACACGTTATCTGCGTGACGCCAAATTAGGTACCATCTGTAAATGGAGAGAATGGTGATGAAAACATACACCATTGTCACGCTCGACTACCATACGAGCATCTCTATTGGTCCTAAATGTTTCCAAAGCCTCACCATACCTGTTCTTGGTAGGTGGCAACAGACGCACAAACCTAACGTCTGCCGTGTAATTAAAGAAATTACCAAGTGCCTGCCATGTAGTACCTTGTGGCAGATTACGCACTAACACGGTGCGAGAATATGCACCCTTCCCAATATAAGTAGTATCATTGTCACGAAGCTGTGAACAATGCCGATATGTATTTCTTGTCATATAAGACGAATTAAATTTTACCTTTCATATACGCAGTATTTTTATTGGATGATGTATCATCCTGAATGAACTTAGTATGATACCTATCATTATATATGGTAGGAGGTTTCCTGCATGTCGAAGACATCTCCTGACTGGGCAAAGCAAAAACCTTGCCGCCAGACTTATTTGTTTTAACTTTCTTATACAAGTTCATCCTAACCCTAACATTATTTTTCAACACATTACTCTTCTTAGTGCCATCCTTTCCCCTGTTGACACCGTTAATAGTTTTCTTAAGATCAGTTATAATCTGATCCTGTCGCTAAGACTTATCCCCTTTTATATTATTATCATTATTATTTTGTTGGCGAGTTTCATCTTTCTCCTCTGTTTCAAAAATGGTACAAAGACCAACATTAGAAACTGTTGTGCCGCACATATTCAACTTAATGGCACGTAATTGAGCTATAGCAACGACGGCGTTAGCATTGCCATAAAATTGTGAAGTCTTCCTTTCCCAATCAATAATTTTTTTCCGGTGTACAGTCTTTACTGCCGTGGATACGACCAACCATTAAATCCGCTTTAGGATTTTTCAACATACAGACTTTAACATTACCTGTAAAGAAAGGCGTGTTAACATAAATTATTGCGGTGGGGTAGTACTCAATAGTACCCCCAAAAGTCATAACCTGGCGTATTTATTTGTAGCACAACTTGGGTGAATCAGTGACTGCCTGAATCCAATGGTAGTTGATCCCAAATCTCTCAATAACTGAGACTACTGAACCATTAACTATCCCTCTGTTAAATATCAGAGAGCCTATTCCATCATTAGCTGAAAGGCCAACTTCTGGAGAACTGTGTCCACAATTCAGTACTGTCTCTTTAGCCTTCTGAAAAATAAGATTACAATCTTGGCAACTATTTGCCACGTTATAATTAACAGCATAACATGAAGCAGACGACTGTACCTGATCATTATTAGGTGGAACACTTGGGATCGTACTAGTAGTAAGTGCCGCCCCTGCATTGTGATCAAAATGGGATGGTCTACGTGACTGAGACCGATGTCGGGATGGTCAACAGAATTATTTCGTTGTCTACCATTATAGTTATTGTTTTTAGATCTAGAATTATGATTATTATTTTGCCAATTGTTACCATTGTTACTGGTATTACTATTAAATTGTCTATTACAATTTGACCTTTGTTGATAATTATTATTATGCCTAAACTGAGGTGACTGATTTCTATATTGCTGCCTACCTCTGTTGAAATTACCATTATGGTTGTAATTATTTTGCCCCTGATAATTATTGTCATTATATATTTTATTTGAGAATCTTCTATCAAGGCTCTGAGCTCTTGATCTGCCATACCCATGATATGCCATATTAGATGCAACCGTTAATGGTTCTCTTAATTGTGAATTGGATATATTAACATTAGGGTGTGCAGTACAGTAGTTTATTGCCATTTTTCTAATTCCTCTATAGTAAGTGGTTTGCGCTCCTGTAAAAAGGAACAAAGTGGTGCGCTGACAGAGGATAGGACCTTGTCTCTAAGTAATAAATCAACTAACTTATCGTATGATTTTTCAAAACCAGCAAATTCAACCCATCTGTTGAATGTGTTGCGGATATTCGCAATGAAACTAGTAAAGTCTCTATTTGCCTCTGGTAGAAGAGATTTAAAGTTTTGTCTGCATCCCTCTTCATTTAAATGAAAAAGTCGTAATAACAAAGCCTGGATGGCATCATAGTCACCAGCTATTGTTGGATCGACATTCTGAGCTGCACTTGCGGGCTCACCATCTAAAAATTCCTTGAGTTTTAGTGCCCATGCATCTTTATTTAATTTATTGAAATTGCATACCTCCTCAAAGCGTAACAGACATGCTGATAAATCATCAACATGCAATTTGAATGGTGGTAATTTAAACTTACAATTGCTTTTAGTGTGGTTGGATGAAGAAGCATTCTGTGTATCAGTATTATTTACATTTGAAGCTACTTGATATCTTAATCTTACTTCATCCATACGTAGCTGTATTATCCTTTCTTCTGCCTCTCTCTCCTGTTTACGCATCTGTATTAGCTCTTTCTCTTGTTGTATTTTTCTTTCCTCTAATTCTCTTATTCTGTTTTCTTTTCAATTTCTTCCATGATCTTTTTGCTTTTTTCTTTCCAATTTGGCTTCACATTCTGCTTCCTTTTTCTCCCGTTCAGCTTCCTTTTTCTCCAGTTCTTCTTGTTCTCGTTAGCAATTGCTTTCTGTTCCTCCATTTCTGTTTTATATTTCGCAAGCTCAGTAACTGCAAATTCCTGGATTTACGACTAGTTGTCAATTCAACAATTATTTTTACTCAATAACTTATATCAATATTACCCACTCATAATAAGACACCAATTTGTTATAAATGTATTTATTTATGACTCTGAAATGATTTCATGCACCTAATATCTTCACTTATTCTTTATGGGTATCCTTCATCCATAAATATATTAATCAGTTATGTATTTCTAATAGCTAATATAGTGTCCTATTTCATCACCTATTCATAGAGTGATTAACAATCAAATATCAAATAAAAGTTACCCTTCTTCAATATTTTATTATAATATTATGACCTCATGCCCTATGTAGCATGTGTAAAGAGAAGTGTTTAGACCCACTAGTGCAAAATGTTGCAATCATTCAGTCAAGTATTTTATTTTAATCAAAATTAATTAAAATGTTTTATTATATTATTACCTAATTAATTTATGTTATTATCATTATACTATCAATTTATAAATTAATAAAATACAAGACGAACAATAAACTAAAGTTTTACAAGACAGTAACACGCCACAAATGACAAATTCTAGACATAAAAAATGATTTTATGAAACAAGCAGAAAATCGGAAGTAAGGTCAAGGTTTGAACCAAATCTAGGTTACATGACGATACGCTAAAAATGATGACGTAGACATGGACTCTTTAACTGACATTACAATATATATATGAAAATAAATGATACCAAGATTGAGAATGAACGTGATAGATTACAAACATGCGACAAAAATGAATAAAATGAAACTTATTACAGAAAAATTACACCAGACATCACGAAACTATACAACTAACACGTAATTTTTGTAATTACAAGCAGAACGATCCCAAGTAATTTGTTAGGGAGTCTCTTGTACAAAATTGCAAATATTCAATAATCCCTAAGACCGATCAGAACTGTTGTGGTCATCCGAAGAGACATAACATCAGTTCTGATTCCCGCCATCCAAACCCGCTGAGTTGAACAAATCAACATATATGCATATATACAAATATTTAACATTTAAAAAATTGTAACAAGACACGCCTTTGAATTAAACATGGACTAATTTTGCATAATGCCCAAAAAGGTACTTATCTTTTGAGTAGCGACTAACTCCGACATTGTCAACCTGTGCCAAAGGACTTTGTGAATGGGATGCAGTACTGACAATTTGTTGCTCACATATTTTTGTATGGCGAACAGATTACAGTCGATACGCTTACAAATGGAAAATGTAACTATTTGTTGATAAAAAAAATATTTATTTATGAATTTACGACTTTTAACTAAATGGGAGATAACTCAGAATAGGCAATGTGTATTTATTCTTTGAGTTATCGGTCCCTGTTTTGTTTCCGTGTGTCGAGCAAGCGTAGGAATCTGGATCTATATCATTTTATGTCCATTATAGCTAGAAACAGATTGTTCTTGCTTAAGGTTTTTGCAGGAATGTTGAAAGTTCGAATCTAGGTTTTCTGCTTGTCTGTTTGAGACGATTCGGTCTTATATCATGTTATCTTGGTATGTCTTGGCTGGATTATTTGTTCTTACACTCTCAGCGGATGAAGATAAGTCAGTGTGTCCTTCGGTTATGGAGCCTGGCGGGAGACGTGATGTCTTCGAGCTGTCCTATATTTTGTGATCTCAAGTTATCATGGGGGAAGATGATAGTGTCTTCCAGGACTGTTTAGTCTTTGTGTTCCCCATTATTCATTCTATAACACCAGGAGAGTGTTTTTGTGCTAGCTAGTTTATTCTATGCCAAGGTAAACATACTTTTACTGACTTCGTTCGTTCCTAGGCTTATGATGGGCATATGTTTACATGAATCTACTTACGTTCATATGTCAGAACGACATATCGTCTAGCAGCACTGATAATGTTTCTACGCAGCAATTATGAGGACAGATAACGCTGATATTTTGTGGAAACTTCGATATCTTTATGAACTGAATCTTTCTAGAAGTTTTGTCGTCTCACCGTTATGTGAGCGATGTTAAGGACCAAGGAGCCATCTTGGAATCCGAATTATTGTCAGTCATTCATCAGAGAACAGGGATGCCCCTTACTACCCGATAATGATTCAGAGATCAAACCTATGAAAGAAAAATCTATTATGGATGATTTAGCATTTACTCAGAAGATATTTGTTGAATGCTACTTAGAGGAATCTCCGCTAGAGTACAAGCTACACTCATGCTAAGAGAGGTTCTGTCTAGGAGTCACCACAAACATTATGTATGCACTGACATGATTTGTCAGTAAGACCTGTTGTATATTTGTATAAGCTATGAAACTCTGAATGCTTGTCTACGAACGTTCCATTATGATATTATCCAGCATGAATGCTAACTTAAGATGATACACCATTGATCAACACTTTGCTGTTTATGTCGACATTTGTTCCTGTAACCATACAAGTACTGTCCAAGTGTGCGTATTATTAAACACTATAAAAAAGACCACAGTAGTCCCAGTAATCCTTGACTTCTAACTGTGAGAGTATGAGTACATTGCTACCAAGTTGTCAACTCTAACGAAACCATTCAACCATTCGCGTATTGACACTCATATCTACACTCATTGTCTATACTACATTCTTGACGGGGCCTCATCACGTTCCGGGACAAGGTGACCTGTATGACTTACACCACTGCTTAGGTCGAGTTGACCTGTGTTTGTCTTCACTGTGACAGCACCCCTTTGAACACGATTGTAACCATACAACCAACAGATTACCACTGGCCCCCTTTACACTTTACACAATTCCGTGATATCTTCGGTTCAGGCATTTTGAAATATTTTTCCACTGTAGCCAACTTGTTGAATGGATTCGCGTCCGTTAGGTCTTCAGTAGTGTTGTCAAGGTCATGACGTCATTTGCGCATGCGTATTGAATTTTCATGTCGATCGAAAGGAGCGTTTGTAAACAAGTTATTCTTGATAGTTGATTTAATTCTTTAAAGTGAAATAGTTTCACAACCACATCTGGCCGCCAGTTGTTGCAGCGTGATCTTGCTTCCATTCATTATTGAAGGTCAATGGCATTATTGGTTTAAGAATTGGTTAGCATTAAATGGTGACCTCGTCTTGCTTCAACTGATTAGTGGTTTTTTTATTAATGTTCTTCATCAAAAGAGCGATCGTGCATAAAATTAATAATCAATGAATATAGATATGTGGCTTAACATCTGCGCCAACTTCGAATAAGATCGATTTGATAAGTCCTTGGGTTTTGAGTCCAAATTAATACAAGTTTCATACGATACATGAAGACAGCTTAGTTAAGGTATTCCAGACATTTATCAAAGGTTCAATCAAAACATTACCGTCAGTTGCAGTTATTTAATTGTCGTCAGAACATCATGGAACTATGTATACGCACTGCCGCTAATCAGACAGTCGGAAGGGAGACCCATTAGTTTGGCGAAGAATAGATCATAAGCTGATCAATAATCCTTCCAGATTGGTTATCCATCAACCATACAAATTCCATCAGTTCATGTATAATAATATGTACTCTGTACTTAACTCAATATAAAATTCGGCAATTATGAAGCCTAACACTGGAAGGATATAAAACACGTCTTCATGGCTTGACTGTCAGAATAAAAAGGGTGAAGTACATTAGTCACCAAGCGTGACCATATCAACGCTGCCGCGTCACAATCGAACCATGCGATTTGCGTTCACTAAAAACCATAAAGCATAAAAAACATACTGTATTAAAAACCTCTCAACCTATAATGCGTACTCCATACGCGCCAATACTCCTAGCAGACGACATCGTTAAAACATGTCGTAACATAAAGTACCACATGACAATGTTCTTTTTTCACCCTTGAGAGTCTGAACTTCATTCAAGTCAGACGTATTATACTTCGCTCTCAGTGTTATTATTAATGGTGCAGTAATTCTTTTGGAAGAAAGGCCAGAGTCAGCCTTATGATTATCAGATGCAATGGAAGAACATGTTTGTTCAATATATAATGTCTTTCCTGGAGTGGAAATATCAGGAAGTATTTAATTGATCGACACTGATCTTTCGTCAACAGGTAGGAAGGAAAGATATATTTATGTGCCTGATGTAGCATACTTTTGCTCCATAATTTCCTTCCTGTAGAATTTTGACACTACCAGCTGTCTATGCCTTTTATGGCTGTTACTGTGTGGTTGTAGACACTTCTGTAGGTGTTGAACGTTTGTGGTGGGGGTTGTGTGTCGGATCACCGACAATGACAAAGTCAGTATGGTCGGGCTTACAGGTAGCCGACAGTTGTACAATCTAACAAGACGCGAGTGTCATGGATTCTTCAGGGGTGTAAAATTTTGCTTTTCTCTCACCCACACAACAGTAACGTAGGGTCATAAAATGGACCAACTAGTTCAACTTTACGCAGTTTATTGACGACACAGTAACATCGCAAAGTACACGAAAGAAGTGCACATTGTCACAGGTTACTACAGGTACAAAATCCATCTCAAATAGTTGTAGAATACAGTAACTCACAGCATCTTAAATATCCAGAGATTCGTTGCATACACAGCAACTTACAGCTCAGTTACTGGTACAAATTCCAAAGTAAATAAACTGCAGAACACAGCAGCTCACAGCATCTTAAATATCCAAAGAAACAACTTCCATCAAAGGGAAAAGGATTGCAAACATCGCAATTCTTATAATATAGCGTGAGCCGACGTAATCCATGGTTTTGGAACAATAAATCTTGGAAAGAAACTCTTCCCTACAACAATATACTCTATATTCACTTCAGAAAATATATTCCCTTCAATAATATCTTCTGGACACACTAACGAGACGGAACAACCATCTCGAAGCTCTGCTTGGAACACACTCCCCGAGATTACAGTTTCTCAATACAACTCAGTGAAAATTACTCATGCGCGAACTAACCGCTTGAGAACTCAGCTCACTCATCCGTATCTTCTCCCAAACTATCACTAAGAACATTCGAACACTTTCTTTATTTTCAAAAGACTAACACCTACTCAGTTGAGCAATGTTCAAGACAAATATAGCATACAAAACGTACCCAAATAAAAATCAACTCATTACTTTAAACGTGCTTACTAGAAAAACAGCCCCATACATAAAAATCCTTACCACGTAACTCCTACTAACAAATTATTACTTAACAATGGCCTTTTCCAGCTTGTCTGTAGAGTAGGCTATTTTCCATATAGTAGTATCCTTTCTCTGGAGGGTTATGGGCCTTTGGCAATTGGCAAAACAATTCTTCAATGTGCTGTCTGCTGTTTGAGCCTTTTTATCTTTATAAGATGAATGTTTATTGGATTTTGCTCTTCCTTTTTGGTGCTCGACCTGGTATGGTTTGCTGCCATGACAACAGGTTTTATTGGGTCACCCAAAAAGACATATTTACATCCTATTACCAGCGGGTATATAGGATCATCACTCACTGCTGCTCTTATCAATCCTTCCACATAGCGAGTTCTTACATTGATCCTTGCTATAGGAAGTGACATGGTGACGGTTCCCTGCATTGCCCCTTGTATGTACACTGTTTCTGTGGTAAGTTGATCAGGGTGCATTAGGGTTGCACTCACGACTGAGTCGAATTTTAATCCTGAATCATATAAGCAGTGAATTTTAGTACTATTACATGTCACTTCCTCACAAACAGGGGGATGATGGAGGTAATTCTGACTAACTGCCAGTTCCTTCCTTCCCTTGTTCCCTGTTGTATGACACGCAGCGTGATGAGGAGGGTTTTTCCGTCTGCATTTTGCAGTATTGTGGTTACTCATTTGGCAAGATTTACACCACTTTCCTTCCTTTCGTGAAAGTTTCTTATCGGATCTTAGAGGGTTTTTGTCTTTATAATCAGTTCTGTATTTGATCTTGTTGGAATTGTCTTTGTGTTCATTGTTGGTATAGTTTTGTGAAGGTTTGAAGATCTCACCCTGCTTCTTATTTCCTGATATTTCTGACTGAGCTGCTTCATATCTCTCAGCCATGGTTAAAATTTCTTCCAATCTCTCTGCTCCTTGCTCCATGAGAAATTTCCTCATTTCTTGAGGCATGGATTCTCTCAGTTGTTCCATCATGACCATTTCTTTTAAATCTTGACATTTTCCTAAGCTAGTCCATTTTGTCAGATATGTGTCCAATCTGGCAGAAAACTGTTGGTAGTTTTCTCCTGGAATTAGCTTAGCAGTTCGGAATCTCTTTCTATAAGATTCAGAATTCTTTTCTTACCTGACCAGTAAAGCTTGTTTTAAGATTTCATAATTTCCTGGTCTTCCTTTGAGAATTTTAAATAAACATCGTATGAAACTCCCCTCAACCCCTGAGATAGCTTAAGGCTCCATTTTTCCTTTTCCAATCCATAGGTAGATGCCAATCTCATATCTATCCAGGTACGACTCAATGGCGTCCTCCTTTTCAGTAAATGGATCCAGGTGGAAACGCATGGCTCCATTTGCCGTGCTCTGGTTGGAGCTACTCTCAGAGTGAGGTGAGCTAGCACCGTGATTGCTAGCTGCTCCGTGGAGTTCAAGTTCCTTTAAACTTAACTCATGAGCTCTTTGTAACCTTCTGTGATAGGGCCGGAAAGACACCCGGCTTACTCCTTCACGGGAAGACAACACAGCTTCCCCCTTCATTGTGAGTGGCACATTTATCGCCCATATTTTTTATGTGCGCGAAGCATGCTGGGATGTAAATTCTTCAAGATTGATGAAAAGGCCATAATAACGCCTAGAAATTAGTTTTGGTGCATAGTTGTGTGTTATATTTGATAGTGGTATTTTTGCTCTAGAAATAGTTGTGTATATCTGTGTTTTCATGCCTGGTAGAGCAAAAATTGCGAGTGTTATGTATGCCGCCGAATCAATACGCCTAGCACGCAGTAAGTTGAGTGATTCGACCTGGGCTTATAGAAGAAATAGCGAACCGGCAAGCGGGCCTACTTTGCCACAGCCGCCCAGAGAGAACATACGAAGTAAGACACACAGAGCCAAGCTGTAAATGCCTTGAGCACGTGAGTTAATTTAAATTAGAATTAGTTTTCTATAATTCTGAAATTATATCGATGTGGCTATTTTAATGTGTAGTGAATTAGGTCTAAATAGATAGATAGATGTGAAAGTTTAAGAGCGATTATTTTATTTATGAGAAAGGCAAATATGGTATGAAGCTATTTCACGTGAATTTAGATAATATCAACCTGGTAGCAAAAATATCAAGATGGCAGCCACGTGGAGATGACTGTATAAAAGCGGCGCGAGGAGTCTGCAGTAACACTCTTAGTTATCAAGCCTATAATGTTACGCCATGTGACACGTTGTGTATTTAGTTCCAGTTTTGTTTAAGTCGAGAATAATTATATTTTATTCTTTGAATTTTTATACTATTGCTGTGGTTGTTTCGGTGACGGTAACGATGTGTTTCATGTGATGAGTTCTCAGTCTCATCAGGGGTCGTATACGACACGCTTGTTACCAGGCGCACCAGTCGCCACTTACGACATGTTCAGAGGGCAGTGACGAATAGTGAGATGGATCAGTTCGAGGTGGTGGTTTACTCTTATTACTGAGAGTATTTGATGTACATGTAGTTGAAGAATATTATTTTATGTCCATTTTATTATTATTTAATTATGGTTATGTGAAGAATGGTTTGTGAGAGCACGTGGGCTCACTTGAAGATATATATTTCTCTTCTCCGCTCCTGAGGGAGCATAGGGCCACCAGTGTGGTTTTATCCGTATGAAGCATTCAGATGCTCGTGCAGTAGTGGTTTCGGTAGCAATCTGTGTTACACGGTGAGGTTGCCAGCCTCATGCACAACACCATACTAGTCTCATTGGACGACATGCATGAGTGTGTGTGTGTATGATAGCTGAGTGTGTGCTCTTGCAGTAGTGGTTTCGGTAGCAATCTGTGTTACATGGTGAGATTGCCAGCCTCACGCACAACACCATACTAGTCGCACTGGACGACACGCATGAGTGTGTGATAGTTGAGGGTGTCAGGTGGCGTGGAAGGTGAGAGTATCATTATTTAACTATTATAATTTTAACCAGCCGTTGCTTTGTTTGCTTCTCCAGAATTAGCAATCGGGCACATGCTGGGTGTTTAGTTGGTGTTATGTTCGCTAGTTTATTTGTTTAATGTTTGCTTAGTCCCTGAATGGGTTGTAAAAATAAATACAGCCCCTGCCTCTAGAATCAAGAGTTTTATTATTGTTTGGGTCGGTGCGAGTATGACAAGAGAGAGATCAAACATATCACAATATAATCATCATCATCATCTCGCCCACCCTATCACACTTCTTTCTTCAGCTTCTAATTTCTTAGCTTCAACTTCCATGCTTTTGGCTTCTCTTTATGCTTCTAATCTTTTCTCTTTCAGCTTCTGCTTGAAGTTTTCTTTCCTCTCTGTCCATATTTTTGTCCACTTCCGTTGTGACATATTGGATAAGTTCACTATCTGACATGCCTAGTTCTTTTCCCATCTGCATGATCGCGGTCCCAAGCTTCACCATTTCAGTTATGATGCTTACTTACCAGAGGGTATATAATTTTACCTTCACTAACCAACTAACTTAATTAAAATTAATTAATTACTTTGAACAAAACAAATCCTTCAAACCTTGTGAGCGTCTCCTATTTACTTGGTACTCGATGGTTCTATTATTACGAAAAAATTTCTAAGTTTTAGAATTAAAAAAAAATTATTGTTACAAACTATTTGTGGCTCAAGATAGAAGAATACATAGATTGAGGCTCAGGATAAAAAATATTATCCCGCGAAAGAGCCCCCAATGTAGCGAAAGGTTTTTTTGATGTGATGATAGTGGTAGAGAAGAAGTAGAATCTCTCTCCAGAAAGTATGAGATCCCAGTGCCAGAGAAGTACACTGGTATCACAATTGAGTTACGGCTGTGAATACTCTGAGCTGGACAATAGATTTTGGCTTCAGAAGTATACTGTGCCACCTTCGCTATAATAACCCTATGTGATAATACAATTAAATTAGAAAAAGTAACTCCAAATTTAACAGTTAAAAATTTACCAAGTCAAATGAGTACAATTTTTTCATAATTTATTATGTACATCTATCTATCCTTGTAATGAGAATTGGGTGTTGGAAGATGATAAAATGTATGATTATTTATATTTGCACATTAAAGTAAATAATAGAAAAAAGTCTTGGATATATCTTCCACTGAAATTACAAAAGTCTGTCACAGTATATCTTTGATATGTCTTGCTAACTAGTCTCTAGCTGTTGTCATCATCGACATTTGCTTTAGAAACTGCTCACAGTGTTTGTTGGATGGATACACATAAACTCATCTGGTGATTGCTCGAGGTTCCTGAGACACACTGATGATCAGGAAGACTTTCCTTCAGCCTGCCCTATAACTACGGGGGACTAAGTTGTTGAAGAGTGTTTGTCCACTAGGCTTCAGTTAGCAATATCACAGGTCCTCAAGTCTTTAGTTTAAACACGTTCACGAACTCCATCATGAGCTCGATCAGGAACGATCATAAAACCTGGAACAAAAGGTAATAGGTGGCCATCGTGTTCCAACAATCTCACCAACCACTGCTAATCATGAGGCGACCATGTCTTCAGTGTTTGTATATAAATGAATAAGTCATGGTAGTATGTTACAGAGAAAGCATGATAAGATAATGTCTACTGTGCAGAAATAACAAAATACATGAATAAATCACATGTTATGATACACGGGTAAGATATAACCTTTGCCTTTCACTTATGAATGCCAAGTCACTTATGTACTTGCTGGTATGTCGTACGCTTCCAGGCAAGAACTTAGCCATGATATATATATATATATATATATATATATATATATATATATATATATATATATATATATATATATATATATATATATATATGGCTAACCAATTAATGATTATGCTTCCTGTCAATGCCGGTGGAGGTTATCGCTGGTTAGCTTCATTGGCTTCCTGTATACCCTTTTTATTATTTCTGATACCATCAAATGGTAAACAAAATCTGAAATAAAATGATATTAGTCACACATATATCTTTAATAAACTTACATACCCTCTTAGGATTAATAAGCGCACGGTGAGGCTGTATTTGTTGAAGTCTATCTGCCCTGCATGCAGCGTGAAAAAGAAACTTTTCTAGCAGATACTGTCTTCCAGTTTCTCACTCTGGCTTCTGTATTTGGTGTGTGTGTTTTTCAACGAACCGCTGTGTCCTTATATTTGGTCGACTTTCCCGTACGAGAAAGCACCGTCTGAAGTCCGCTAAGATTTTCGTTTAATCTCTGGTTTGAGGCGATCTGTGCTTTTTCTGTAATTGTTTTCTCTTCTTGTCACTACACACCTATATCTTTCCTTCCTTCCTATGTATCCTTTCATGTTTCCCATATGAAGCTTTCATTCTATCCATGTTTTATCGAAATCCGTTTGGGCATGCATTTATAATAAATTTTCAAAGATCATGAGCTAACTTTCAGCAGATGTGATAAATATGAAAAATATCAATTACACTGACAAACAACATTTTTCTTTCTTATATAAGAATAAGTGTTCTTAGGTCAGTTTCTTGCGCTGATTTCAAATCTGAAATCCGTTTATCTCTATCACGTCAGGTTCTTAAGATATTTGTGAATAAATATATTTTTGGGAAACCGTTATTTGCTCCGTTTCATTTTTAATATATAACTTATTAAAAATTAATAAAATGCAAAATAATTCTACTTTTTATACTGCTAACAGATGCATGACATATGTTACGCTATTTTTCAAATAGTTACTGTATTTTGAAATAATTCTGAGCGAAATATGGCTTCTAGAAGTTGTAGAAATTCGGCTGATCTGTTCTGTTACGTATGCGGATATTTTACCGATCGTGTTCACCAGAAAAAACTTTACACCATTACTAAAGAAAGCATATGAACGTTATTTCGATTCGAAAGTTGATGATGCAAATAAATCTTGGAAGCCAAATGCAGTTTTTTCGACCTGTGCAAATACATTGGCAGGTTGGTTACGAAAATCGCCGAAGCATAAGTCGATGCCTTTTGGAGTGCCAGTAATATGGCGTGAACCGACAAATCACGCTACTGATTGTTACTTCTGCTTGACAAATATCCATGGTTTCACTTTTAAAACTAGAAAGTCTGTGGTTTATCCAAATATTGAATCGGTATCGAAAACAGTTTCTCATGATCCAATCACGTGTCCGATCCCAGTTCCACCATAACAATATCCGTTGGACGTGAATGAACCATCAGAAAGTGATAGTTTACCTGCTTTAGAAACTAATTCTGACTCGGATTATATACCGGTGAATGATGGTGTTCACTTAATTAACCATTCAGAACTTTCAGATCTAATACGTGATCTCGCTCTTACCAAAGGACAAGCGGAATTACTCGGTTCGCGACTCAAAGAATGGAATCTTTTAGCGCCCAATACTCCGATATCTAAATTTCATCATAGACACAGAGAACTTGTTCAGTACTTTGAGATGGATGATGGCATTTGCTATTGCAAAGATGAACGGAAATTTATTTTCATCAATTCCAGTCGCCTACTCTGTTTCATATGAAAGAAACTTATTACAATATGGCTATACTTTTGGCAAAAATAAAGTACAATGACTACCAATGGCGGATTTGTGGAGACCTAAAGGTCATTGCAATTCTCACGGGCATGCAGACTGGGTATACTAAATTTTGTTGCTTCCTATGTGAATGGGACAGCCGCAACAGACAGGAACATTATGCAAGAAAGGTGTGGCCTATCAGGGATCGTATGCAGCTCGGGCATAAAAATGTAATACATGAGCCATTAGTTAACAAAGACGGCATCATTTTAACACCGTTACATATAAAGTTGGGGCTCATGAAGAATTTCGTAAAAACGTTAGATAAAACGAGCAAAGCTTTCACTTATCTTCGAGAAAAGTTTCCGCAAGTTAGCGATGCAAAGATAAAGGAAGGTATCTTTGTAGGACCTCAGATTAGGAAAGTTATTGCAGACAAACAATTCGAGGTAAAATACCTCCAAGGATAACATATAAGGATAAAAAAAAAAAACATAATGCGTAGGCTGCTGATGTACATGATCGCCCAGACCGCGGGTCATCACCCTCCATAAAAATTGACTCGCTAGACAGGAGGGGAACGGCGGATAAAAAGGAAAAAAATATGACTGGAAAGATTGCGTGAGACTAGAAAGGCTAAGGAGACGCAATTGGGGGGGAAACGGAGAAAAGTCACGTTTCCCAAGTTGACATAAAAAGTAAGCAACTCGACAGAAGGGACCATAGATATGTTACGCCACAGTCATTTATTGGACGCTTTTGAAATACCAAGCCCTTGATTTGAATTCAGCGGCTAAAACGCAGATGTTTGGAATATTACAAAATTTAAAAAGTACTTTTTTCTTAATATTAATGTTAGGAATATAAAAATTAGCTGGCCGGATGGCCCATTCTGAGCAGTGAACTAATATGTTCTTAATTTTACAGACGGATAGATAATATTGAAGATAATGACAAAAGACAGTGTTGTTCACATCATCGACAGACTGTATTGAATCTAAAAGTGTCGCTAATTGCACAAAAAAAACACGACCTCGAGACGCAGGTGTTCAAATCTACTTAGTATGGAAGAGACGGGATATTGTGGTGGCTGTGTCTAAAAATAACTTTTAACGACAAAATTTTGGAGGGGAGAGAAAGGTTGGTTCAAAAATCAAGTACATTTTTGTAGAAACGCAAGTAGAGACGGACAGACTAACAGATAAACATCCATACTTGACTGAAGCATGACTGAAATGACTTTAGTGTAGGAAATTTGAAATTCAAAAAAACCTAGGCAGTGATTGGCCACAGACAAGCATATTGTCGGCGCTTAGACGCGGATTTGGGGTCATTTTTCAATAGTTGTTCAGTGATAGACACAGATTTTAAAGTGTGGTGATTTCCATATGAAAGAAAGTGAAAGAAGTTTAGGGACGCCATACTATAGCCAGCAGCTCAGCTGAGTTTTGCTAGCAATTCTGTGTTATTTATTCATAATCTGGTAAGATTGAAATTATTTCTTTATATATTTTGAATATTGTTTCATGTTTGAGTGATTTGATACTGCCATATCGAAATCTAGCCTTACAAACAAGTAGGGATTTGCTCTAGACCCCCCGCCCAAGTCAGGGTCTAGGGACCAACAATATACATAAACTCCAGCAAGGGTTAGGCAAGACAGATCAAGTGTTGAGAATAATGAAACATATTACCTATCCTCTTTTAGGGCAGAAAACTAATAAATATTTTTTTCAGAATCTATAGTCTGGGAGGATCTATCTGATGTAAAACCACCATGGTAAATGTGCTGTTTGGTCAGAGAGATCTGACCTGTCTGTATGATGTGGTTGTTGTGTCAGTGTTGTGTCCAGACGTGGGTAGAGAATAGATTTTGACACATGGCCCATACTTTGATTGCAGAGCTGTGAGTTTCTGTTGTCAACAAAGCAGTGTCTATTCAGTTGGTGACTTTACTCGAGTGTATCGGTGCAGTACTTGTGACAGAGACCACCATTATTGCCCGCCAGCACGGAGAGGTGGGACCACCTGATTTCAGCACCAGAGCTACAACTACAAGATGAGTGAGCCTCTGGTCTGCTGGACATTCACCAACGCTTTGTAGTTACTAATATCCCCATAAAAATTCCCACCATTTTCTGGACACTGTGTAGTCAATATAGACAGGTGTGATGAGGCCACCCCAACAGCACAAACATTAACTATCCTCCCAAGTAGATGACTACTAGAACATTTTAATAAAACTAACTAGTATAGTACATATATATGTACACTATTGCATTTATGATATAATATTCCATGCATTTCTTTCATAATCTCTAAATCCTTTTAAGTTCTGGTCAACCTAAAAAATTGATCCAGAACAAAATAAATGTAATATAATTTTATCAAAAAATTTTACACACGTGAGTTAGTTCAGTGTATTTTAACATTTATTAATATTATTAGTCTTGTTAAATATCTGTGGGTATATCTATAACCTATTACACCACACTACATATCATAACCCTAGACACTTTACGTAGCCACATTCATTAAAAAAAAATTAAGTGTGAGGTCGTAGTGGTAGCAAGAAAGGCCTTCTGACAATTCTCAACTACATTTTTATCTCAGGAGCCTTCACAGCTGGCCTCATACAATTACATTTAGTAATATCACCATCATACAATACCATCAACACCACTACATAAATTGGGGTCTTGTCCAGGGATAATTAGCCCAACAGTAATATTAGGATCTCCTGGTGGGAGAAATAAAAGTAGGGAAATAAATTGTAAAATTCCCTTTAAAATTAAAAGTGTCCCTGCAGATAAAATTTGGTGAATCTTCACAGCCAGTAATAATTAATTAGTTAACTGGTTAGTTAGAATTGGTTAGACTATAGTCATAAGAAGTACTTAGTGTATTTACTGGTTAGAGATTTATCTTGTATATTATTATATTGTCAAAAAAGTATGGCGGAGCTGGCAAAATTTAGATCAGCTGCTGTGCTCACCGCGAAGGAGATGGGAATGGATGGTCAAATTTTAATTCAATACGTAACGGCTGAATGTGATAAATATATTGAACGGGAAAGAAAGAGATTAGAAAAAGAGGCTGAAAGAAAATTGGAGTCTGACAGGTTGGTTGAAGAGAAGTTAGAAGACTAAGAGGCTGCAGATTGAGGCAGAAGAAAAACGACAGCAAAGGGAGGCAGAAGAAAAAAGGTTGACTGCCGAAAGGGAGGCAGAAGATAGAAGGTTGCAAAGGGAGCACGAATTACGACTAAGGGAGCTGGAATTACAAGGCCAGGCTCCTGAAAATGGTGCCAGCCCTTTTGCCTCAGATGCTACGCCCAGTCTGGGAGCCTCAAACTCCGCTATGGGGTTTCATTTAGACCATTTTGTTGAAAAAGACGATGACATAGAGGGGTACCTAGGACGTTTTGATTTATTAGCTACTACATATGGGTTAGAGAGAGAGAGGTGGAGCTTAAAGCTATCACAAGGATTGAGAGGTACTTCTTATGAAGTATTTGCCAAAATGAACAGGGAAGACCAAGACAATTATGACATGTTAAAGCAGGCTTTGTTATTAAGGTACGAGAAGAATGGTGAATTTTATCGTAAGAAATTTAGAAATGCCAAACTGTTGTCTGGGGAGACATACCACCAATTCTCTGCTAGACTAGAAACCTATTTGGAGAAATGGACGGCTCTGGGGAAGACCCAAGATCTTAAAGAAATGATCATGATTGAGCAATTGAGAGAGTCCATGGCTCCAGACATGAGAAAATTTCTCATGGAACAAGGTGCAGAGAAGTTGGGGGAAATTTTAAATGTTGCTGAGAGGTATCAGGCAGCCCAGGCAGAGGTAAGTGGTGCTAAAAAGAAGCACATAGACAATTTTAAAGCTCCACAGCAATTTAATAAATTTGATAATAGAGAGCAGGGAAATAAAGGTAGGACAAACTTTGAGCGGCCAAGAAATGACTATCGCGACAGAAACTCACAGTTCAATGACCAAAAGTTCAATGAAAGAAAACCGTTGAACCAAGGAAAAAGATGGTGTAAATGGTGCAAGAAGGATAACCATAACACCGAATTTTGTAGAAGGAAACCTTCAAACATTGCTGCAATGAAGTCGGGGACGCAAAGATTAAAGGTTAATCCTAAGGGACAACAGGAACCTTATCACCCCCCAGTTTGTGAGGATGTTATTTGTAATGGGGTCACCATAAGGTGCCTTTATGATACAGGTTTGGATTATGATTCAGTTGTGAAGTCTAGCCTAGTGGACCCAAGTCAGTATACCACAGAAACAGTGGAAATACAAGGGGCGACTAAGGACATACCACTCATGACACTTCCCATCGCAAGGATAACGGTGAAAACTCGCTATGTGGAAGGAGAAATCAGAGCAGCAGTGATAGATGAACCAATCTACCCTCTGATATTGGGGTGTAGATACGTCTTCTTGGGGAATCCCGAGAAACCTGTGATAATGGCGACAGTGCAGACCAGGTCACAGAAGAAGGAGGAAGAAGGTGAACCTATAAATGCTCATCCAGAGGAGATGAGGAAGGCGCAGGCTGAGGATAGGACACTCAAGCCATGTTTTAAAAAATTGCCCAAATGCCACACACCTCCGAGCAAGGGGGAATATTTCATGAAGAACAAACTCTTATACAGGAAGACAGGAACTAGATCCACTGGTCACGGACAGTTAGTTCTTCCCAAGATATATAGGGCAAACTTAATAAGGAGCTTACATGTTGGAAAAGATGGTGACCATGAGAAAGTCGGTACCATCTGCCAAAAGATTGCTCGAAAATACTATTGGCCCGACGTAAATGTCGATGTTGAAAACTTTGTAGAAGCATGTGGCGTATTTCATGAGGGAACACCCACAAAGAGAAAATATGTGCAGGACCTAGAAACGCCACGGGGCAACTTTAGGCCTGAAAGGAAAACTAATTATACTCGGGTAGACAAAGTGGAATGGGAGCCCCCTTTTCACACCCAGTCTTCACTTGAATGGATTAACATGGCCACTATGCGAAGAGTACAAAGAAGAAATTTTACCCAGGATAAGATGACAATCCCTCGGTCAGACTTATATAAACTGGAAGAACAGACAAGAGAGCGAAGATCTCTCATAAGCAATCTTAAGTGGGGAGACAAACCCCAGAGAAAAATTGGTAGTGGTCGATTTGTGAGTGATGATTCTAGGAAGAAAAGTCCTCATTATAAAGCTTCTAAGGGACGGGACCAGACGGGTTCCATGAAAAATACGTATGATAAATTAAAGATCCAGATGTAACTTTATTAAGGACCTGGACAGATGAGAAGGCGGAAGAGACTGTTACCTCATCGTATCAATACGTGAACGAACTGACCACTCGTTTGAAAGCTGGATGGAAACTGGCAAATGATAATTTGAAGCAAGCCAGGAAGAAACATGCAGCATATTTTAATAGGAAGGCAAAGGACAGGGAACTGGCAGTCGGAGAGAAGGTGCTGCTTCTACTACCCGGAAGCCAGAATAAATTACAAATTGGTTGGCAAGGTCCATATACGGTTCTAGAGAAGGTGTCTAGAACAAACTATAAAATTGACAAAAAGGGGAAGGAAAAAGTTTATCATGTAAACCTGTTAAAGAAGTATCTGGACAGACCACTCCAGGAAAGCACCCCCTTATTGACCTTAGCTATTGCAACCCAGATGCAAAAAGAACCACTCACCTCACATGAATACCCATTACATCCTTGTGAAACCGCAGCACAGGTAAAAGTCAGTAAGCACCTGACTAAAAACCAGAGGGAGAGAGTTCAACAGGTTCTGGAGGAACATACAGATGTATTAACAGATAAACCAGGCCATACAAATTTGCTACAGTATGACATGAAACTGGTAGACTCAAACCCAATCTGTATGAGAGCCTATTCTATTCCGTTCGCGAAGGAGAAGGCATTGAAGGAAGAAATAGAGTATTTGTTGAAGGAGGGGATTATTTCGCACAGTGAATCATCTTTTAGTTCTAGTGTCGTTTTGTTGAGAAAACCGTCTGGGGAACACAGACTGTGCATAGATTACAGGAAACTGAATGCTGTCACAGAAGGACAAGTGGATCCATTACCAGACACAAAACAGTTATTTGCCAGACTGAACAAGGCAAAATACTTTTCAAAAGTGGATCTTAGTAAAGGCTATTACCAGATCCCAGTGAAGCCTGAAGTGAGACCTTATTTGGCTTTTAGCACTTCGGATGGACATTATGAATTCAATATGCTACCATTCGGACTGAAAAATGCTCCGAGTGTGTTTTCAAGGATGATGCGCAAATTGTTGGATCCCCTGAATAACCCATGTATCACAAATTTCATGGATGATATTCTCGTCGCCACCGAGACATTTGAAGAACACATTGAAGCTCTGGAGATGTTGTTTGATAGACTTCGGGAGGCGAACTTAACTGCTAGGCCAACAAAATGTTGTATTGGATGCAAAGAGTTGGAATTCTTGGGACACACTGTATATCAGGGTAATATGACCCCTGATCCTAAGAACTTGGAAAAACTGCAGAGAGCACCTAGGCCACAAACAAAAAAAGACGTGCGATCATTCGTGTCGTTATGCGGATTTTATCAGAAATACATCAAAAAATTTTAACGCTATATGTGCTCCTCTGACTGATCTGACTCGCAAGGGACTTCCAGATAAAATTATTTGGACTGCACAATGTGAACTAGCGTTCCAAGAGTTAAAAGAAAAAACTCACTAGCAAGCCTATTCTCAAACTGCCTGATTTGACACAGGACTTTGTCTTAAGAACCGATGCAAGTAATGTAGGACTCGGAGGGGCTTTGTTGCAAAGATCATCTTCACCTGATGGAGAACTGAAACCAGTCGCTTATGCAAGCCGCAAATTGAATAAGGCGGAACAAGGATACTCCACAAGCGAAAAAGAATGTTTAGCGTTAATCTGGGCAATAAAGAAGTTTCAAATCTATCTGTATGATAGGACTTTTGTGGTGGAGACGGACCATCAGCCTCTCGTATTTTTATCCCAGGCTAAGCATGAAAACGCAAGATTGCTGAGGTGGTCTTTATTGCTTCAACCTTATCAGTTCAGTATCCAATATATCCCAGGCAAATTGAATGTCGGTGCAGATTTCCTCAGTCGGCACCCCTGTGATCAAAATTAGAGTAGCGGCAGACGTGAGGAGTAATTTTACCTATGTGTATCGCTGGTGTTGGAACTTGCCATAGGCATGTTTTCAAGTGGGGAGATGTGTAGTGAAATTGACAGAGATACAACGGTAAAATACCTCCAAGGATAACATATAAGGATAAAAAAAAAACATAATGCGTAGGCTGCTGATGTACATGATCGCCCAGACCGCGGGTCATCACCCTCCATAAAAATTGACTCGCTAGACAGGAGGGGGACGGCGGATAAAAAGGAAAAAAATATGACTGGAAAGATTGCGTGAGACTAGAAAGGCTAAGGAGACGCAATTGGGGGGGAAACGGAGAAAAGTCACGTTTCCCAAGTTGACATAAAAAGTAAGCAACTCGACAGAAGGGACCATAGATATGTTACGCCACAGTCATTTATTGGACGCTTTTGGAATACCAAGCCCTTGATTTGAATTCAGCGGCTAAAACGCAGATGTTTGGAATATTACAAAATTTAAAAAGTACTTTTTTCTTAATATTAATGTTAGGAATATAAAAATTAGCTGGCCGGATGGCCCATTCTGAGCAGTGAACTAATATGTTCTTAATTTTACAGACGGATAGATAATATTGAAGATAATGACAAAAGACAGTGTTGTTCACATCATCGACAGACTGTATTGAATCTAAAAGTGTCGCTAATTGCACAAAAAAACACGACCTCGAGACGCAGGTGTTCAAATCTACTTAGTATGGAAGAGACGGGATATTGTGGTGGCTGTGTCTAAAAATAACTTTTAACGACAAAATTTTGGAGGGGAGAGAAAGGTTGGTTCAAAAATCAAGTACATTTTTGTAGAAACGCAAGTAGAGACGGACAGACTAACAGATAAACATCCATACTTGACTGAAGCATGACTGAAATGACTTTAGTGTAGGAAATTTGAAATTCAAAAAAACCTAGGCAGTGATTGGCCACAGACAAGCATATTGTCGGCGCTTAGACGCGGATTTGGGGTCATTTTTCAATAGTTGTTCAGTGATAGACACAGATTTTAAAGTGTGGTGATTTCCATATGAAAGAAAGTGAAAGAAGTTTAGGGACGCCATACTATAGCCAGCAGCTCAGCTGAGTTTTGCTAGCAATTCTGTGTTATTTATTCATAATCTGGTAAGATTGAAATTATTTCTTTATACATTTTGAATATTGTTTCATGTTTGAGTGATTTGATACTGCCATATCGAAATCTAGCCTTACAAACAAGTAGGGATTTGCTCTAGACCCCCCGCCCAAGTCAGGGTCTAGGGACCAACAATATACATAAACTCCAGCAAGGGTTAGGCAAGACAGATCAAGTGTTGAGAATAATGAAACATATTACCTATCCTCTTTTAGGGCAGAAAACTAATAAATATTTTTCAGAATCTATAGTCTGGGAGGATCTATCTGATGTAAAACCACCATGGTAAATGTGCTGTTTGGTCAGAGAGATCTGACCTGTCTGTATGATGTGGTTGTTGTGTCAGTGTTGTGTCCAGACGTGGGTAGAGAATAGATTTTGACACATGGCCCATACTTTGATTGCAGAGCTGTGAGTTTCTGTTGTCAACAAAGCAGTGTCTATTCAGTTGGTGACTTTACTCGAGTGTATCGGTGCAGTACTTGTGACAGAGACCACCATTATTGCCCGCCAGCACGGAGAGGTGGGACCACCTGATTTCAGCACCAGAGCTACAACTACAAGATGAGTGAGCCTCTGGTCTGCTGGACATTCACCAACGCTTTGTAGTTACTAATATCCCCATAAGAATTCCCACCATTTTCTGGACACTGTGTAGTCAATATAGACAGGTGTGATGAGGCCACCCCAACAGCACAAACATTAACTATCCTCCCAAGTAGATGACTACTAGAACATTTTAATAAAACTAACTAGTATAGTACATATATATGTACACTATTGCATTTATGATATAATATTCCATGCATTTCTTTCATAATCTCTAAATCCTTTTAAGTTCTGGTCAACCTAAAAAATTGATCCAGAACAAAATAAATGTAATATAATTTTATCAAAAATTTTACACACGTGAGTTAGTTGAGTGTATTTTAACATTTATTAATATTATTAGTCTTGTTAAATATCTGTGGGTATATCTATAACCTATTACACCACACTACATATCATAACCCTAGACACTTTACGTAGCCACATTCATTAAAAAAAATTAAGTGTGAGGTCGTAGTGGTAGCAAGAAAGGCCTTCTGACAATTCTCAACTACATTTTATCTCAGGAGCCTTCACAGCTGGCCTCATACAATTACATTTAGTAATATCACCATCATACAATACCCTCAACACCACTACATCCCTGACAAACTTGGCGAAGTCAGCGATGAACATGGAGAACAATTCCATCAAGATATCGCCGTAATGGAGTCACGCTATCAAGGACGGTGGAGTGTGACCATGCTTGCCGATTATTGTTGGATGCTTCATCGCGATGTACCACATGCCATTCACCGACGAAAGTCGACTGCAAAGAAATTCAAGCCTACATAACTGTTACACTTCTTGTATGAATGATGTTATAATACTGTATGCCTTGTTAAAAAACTTCAATTGCGTATTTCTAGAGATCCCGACCTGATAGCGAAAAACGGTTTGCAGATTTAAAAACAGCGCATTAAAATTGACCAGACAAACATAGAAATGTTAGAGAAAGAAAAAAAAAGTTTTTTTTTGTTAGTCAGTGTTATTTTTAAAACCATTTTCATTTGAATAATATCCTTTTGGATATTATTCATACACTATCTCCTTTGGTGAATTATTATTATTTAAATGTCTTTCAACCAGGCTTGTTCTTGTAACTTTAAATTTTATTTCCAGCTAATGCAAACTTTTAAGGTCGGCCATGTTTCATATATTCGCTATCCCTACCTTCATCAATGCTGGTCGGCTAGACGAAGCGCAAATTTTTCAGCCACTTTCAAACTATAAAGCAAGTCCCACCGCGTTGTCCCTGCACTCTTATCTCTGTGTGTGTGTGTGTGTGTATATATATATATATATATATATATATATATATATATATATATATATATATATATATATATATATATACTTGTGTGTGTGAGTGTGTGTGTGTGTTGCGTTACACATTTTTTCACAAACAAAGCAAGTGGTACCAAATCTCGCTATAGCATGTTGTATTTTAGTATATCAAATCAGTAGTACACGTCAATGTATTTTAAGGAGAATAAAGATTCTGATGTGTGTGTGTGTGTGTGCTTGCGTGTGCATATATGTATGTATGTGTGTATGTATGTATATATGTATATATATATATATATATATATATATATATATATATATATATATATATATATATATATATATATATATATATATATATATATATATATATATGCATGAATGCATAATATGTGTACGTACGTGCGATTGTATAAATGTATGTTTGTGTGTATGTTGTGAGCGTGGGTGCGTGCTTGTGTGTATGTATGTGTATGTATAAATGCATGTATATATGTACTATTGTATGTATATATTATATATGCATGTATACATGTACGCATGGAAGCATTAGGCAATTATGTATGTAATATGTGTATGTATGCATGTAAGTATATATGTGTTTAAACAACGGCGTTCCATAAAGCAAACGGCCACAGCGTAATGACCATTTTATATAAATACTGCGGCAATACGTCAACCACGTTTATTTCAGCCAGTAAAGTTGCCACGTAGTCACTGTGTAATTTCGTACGGAAGATAACTGACTATCTGTGACTATAATGTTCCGACCGATTTATTTGTTCTTGGCTTTCGTCTGTTGCCTTGTTGGTAAGTTGCAATTTGCGCTCAAATTTTTTTTTCTTCAATATTATACTTTTTCAATCTTATCCTCTAATTCTTTCTTTCTTACTCTCGTTCTTTATTCATCATCATCCTACAACCTTCCAAATAGCACAAACCGTTAATAAACGTTTGCCAAGTTCTTCATTCCCGTTCCATGAGCTCAAAATCTGGTCAAATCCTCTACATCATTTTTTTATTTCCACCACCAGTTCTCTTCTCTGTGTATTCTTCGATCTTACTCAACATATCTTACCCTGAGATTCCAGAACAAGGACTGTCATGTAATGCTTTAAACAAATACCTTATTCTGCTGACACTTGTGCAGTTTTCCCTTGGTGGTATTTAATACAGCTGGTCTATCTCGTCGAAAATGTCCTTCACCTGTGCACAATATGTCTGACAACTTGGAGCAAATGTTGGGCCCATACAAGTAGTTCTTCTCATCTCTTGCTCGACTGGCACTTGTCTAGTTCATGTCATCAGTTCCACATTTGTGACTTGGCCATACCATTTCAATCCTTCTATTCTACGCTAGCACCCATTTATGAAAGGCTGTAACTTTCTGGTTGTTGTTTTTGTTGTTCTTCATGTTTCATAGCTATACAACAGGACTGACTTGACATTTGAGTTGACGATTCTTATTTTTGTATTGGACTTGATTTCCCTTGATCTCTATATATTTCCCAATGCAGTGAGCTGTCGTTCCATAATTATACAATATTCTGAGCAGTCACTGTTCAACGCATTATGCTTTGTGTTCAATTTTTGAAGAGGTTGCGAAGCGCGCGTAGATCAGAGAACGGTTATTAGTATATTGAAATAAAAACAGTTTCCGTTATAAGTATAGGATCCTGTTACACGCCCATTGAGGCATATTGAGAATATGGTGTTAGGCCCATATTTTCTTGACCATCCTCACACTAAAGGTGATGTAGTCAGCATCACGCTGGCCGCATTAACCTTCCCAGAGTTGTTCTGGTACCTAATTCATGAACCTATTTGCGGTCTAAAAAATTCCGCCTCAACTGGAGATCGAACCATGTATCACCGAGCTAGGAATCCAGTGCACTAACCACTGCGCTACCATAATTTATTAGAAAACACTATTTAGTGGAAAGGATCTGCATTCTCATCTTTTTGTCCTCATCTCAGATAGGTCTCTTTCTTTCTTAACGAGCCAATTTCTGGAAACCTTCTTGATCACATTTTATAGCCCATCCCCAGCGACAACTACTGTTATTGTTGCACCAGAATACAGCTAAGATAAGCATTGAGTAATTATGAATAAAATAAAAATGTAATAAGCTTCCCTCCCACCCCCTCCCAATCTAATAACAAGGCGTCCACTTGTCCAGTGAATTCCTTCTATGGCCAAGCCGGGCGTTTCCCAAAGTATGCAATACTTGTCTAACGTGGCCAGGTGGGTTTCCCAAAATCTCAACGAGACCATGTGGGTTCCGAAAGATAACGCAAGGTGGTGAAATAAATCAAAAGCGTGCACAGTTACACTTTAGGTACGAACCGTGTTTAGGAAGGATCACTTTAATAGTGTTGAAAGAGCAAATTGAAAGAGAAATTTAAAATAAGAAAGGTGTTGGAAACGATACAGAGCGATCAAGATAGGCGCATTATAACACTGCTTGTGTCTCACATCTCACCGAAAAGACTGGCAGAAGTAAATAATTACGGTCTTTCATGACACTTCTAGTATATGCTTAACCCCATGCTCCAAGCCTAGCGAGAAATGATTTGTCATAACAATCATTAATTTTCTACTTCTATCACCGTATAATTCATTATCAAGAATCTATAAGCTTTTTTAATCATTCGTTGTCTCCTGTACAATAGCAATCTTTTATCATTGAACTATTTTTAACATATATTTAAATGTACACATGCCAGTGTGTGACGTGTAATGGAAATAAAGCAGACAGTAATCTGACAGCCGTTGCTTTCTCATTTAGTGACTACCATTTGCTAAGCCAAATCACGCAATTTTCTGTCTGTATGACTCACCTTTGAATCCACGCCATTTTTCTGGGAACATAACAACAGAGTTGTTTACCAACTTTTCGCAACCTGCCAGTCTTAGCAGGGGAGCGAATCACGTTTGTTTTACCTGTGTTTCTCACGTGAGCTGATCTGCCAATTATCGGTCATTAGACCGTGATGCGTGATGCCATATGATGATGGATGGCATCCGCATGTCTGGTTTTGTGTAGTGTGTAGATGTGTTCAGTCAAAACAATGTTCATGCAACAATAACAGGGCAATCCACATAGGACGTCAGTAAACTCACGACGTATAAAGTCAATGAGTCTTGAAACAGCCGTTGACGTTTTTCTTCATTATTTATTGTGGACGCCACAGTGACAAAATGGTTACGCAAATGTGTAGGCACATCAAACAGTCATTATCACAGCAACATTCAATACAGCAATAAACGGTAGACAGCATTACAATGATGAGTCAGATGCATGTTATATTTCATAGTGCTGTAAATGTAGTCAGGTGAACAACTCCATCCTTTTCTATAACAGCCAGGAGATAACCAGATGTATGAGATCAGTTCACTCTCCTTAGTTTGACTTCAGCAAGACAGACACGTCTGCCGAAGTATAAATAATGTCCTCAAGAATATCCTCTAGATAATAAAGGTTTTCTAAACCTCGTTCATTTAACCAAGTAGCAAGTAATGGTCCTTGGTACCTGCATCAACCGATGCAGTACAATGCAGCGACATGTGAGCTGGGAAAAAACATCTCGTGACGACGACTTTCGCAGACAGGCTATGAATCGAAATCGCTCACGACCCAAAATCAATAGAGTTAATGAAAATGTTAATTTACCTTGCTTTCAAGAAATACAGAAATATCACGCCTCCCGGCATGTGCAAATACACTAGAGGTATTATCCCGAATAAACGAAATATCCATAAGAGGACTACACATCCCTGACAGAACAAAAATAGCGGAGATCCCCCTCTTCAACGAGGCATCTCTTTCGCCATTCCAAATCGCTCACTCCCACTAGTGGTGGGCGGAAACCGATCGACCAAACAACAAGACAAGTCATGCGCAGTCCAGCGCAAAAATGACCACAGCTCAAAAGTTAACTGCATTCGATACTAACGCGAGAAGACAAATGCTTACCGAGAAAAGTGACTATAGATTTCAAGCAGTTGTTGCCCTTGCGTTATAAAACAGATATTGAAATAAAACGATGTTGCGAGAATTTATCACGCAACATATCACCACCTCCTCCCGATAAAAAAAAAAAATGTGGAACATATTTTTTTTTCAATATCAAAGAGCAAGCGATAAGCGGCTCAAAACGCACGAATTATGCGCTGATAATTAATTAAATTGCCAAACAATAGGCTAATTATAGAGTGTCTGGTGAGGATATACCTCAACAGAAAAATAAATATGTCTCAAAAAATATTCACATCGGGGAGGTGTCACCAACACACATCACGTTAGCATGTAAACACAATATACGTATGCAAGTTACTATAATCATCATTAAACAGCATACTCTAATATTGTCTTTAAAAATGGATGTACAAATCTGATAGGAAAATTTAAATAGTACATTCTTTGACATGTAATGACATAAGTACATAGCAAAGTTAAACTACATGACGATCCAGGACATATGCTCTGGTATTCCGAGGGTAAGTACACAATCTAGAACTCGTAAGGTAAGTCCTCAGCTCAACAATGACATTCTGAGAAAGTACAAGCAATATAATGCTAATTAATAACTAATATGCTTCATAAGGTACAATACATTATTAATAATTGTGGCTGTTTAGTAAACTAACGGCCCTTATATTAACTACTCAGTCCTCCTCTATCATTTTAAAAAACGAACAGAAGAAGATGACAACAAAGCACGATAGTGTGTACATATAAAGTAAGTACAGATGTGCTAATCTATTGTAGAAATATAGGTGTGTTATGACTCTGTAATATATAGAAATATAGGACAGAAGTATTAGTTGGAGTCATGTGGGCATCTAGACAAAATGTCAGCCATCACATTATCCGCACCACGGATAGCTCGTACCGTGAAGTGAAAAGGTTGAAGAGCTATAGCATATCGAGTGGATCTCGAACTCTTCAAATTCTTAGTCTGAATAGCTGTAAGAGCTTTCTGATCAGTCTCTAGAATGAAATGTGCGCCCAGGAGGAATCTTTGTAGCTTTAGAATTGACCAAACCATCGCTAACAACTCACGGTCTAAAACCGAGTAGTTCCTCTCTGCCGCATTTAGTTTTCTAGAAATGTACATAACAGGATGCAGAGTATTTGCATATTCTTGCATCAGTGCTGCTCCAATCCCAGTGGATGAAGCATCACTCCGAAGAACAAAAGTCCTATCAAGAGTAGGTAATCTTAAGATGGGAGGAGAAGAAAATATATTCTTGATTTGGTCTAGTGAAGATTGGCATTCTTCAGACCAACGGACCAGATTAGGCGAACCTTTCTTCAACAATGTTGAGAGAGGTGCCATGATCGAAGATAAATTTGGAATAAATCTCCCATAAAATTGAATTAAACCTAAGAGACTCCTAACTTGTTTCTTCGTTTTAGGAACAGAGATGTTCAGTATTTTGGAAGTATTGTGGTCTTCTGTCTTCAAGAGACCATGACCAACACGATGACCCAGGAAAGAGATTTCACCAAAACCAACAAAAGCTTTAGAAGGTTTTGCTGTCAAATTATTCTCACGTAGAGTGGACAGTAAGTCATATAACCCTAAATAGTGATCTTCCCAGGTATCACTGAAGAGACAGATGTCATCTAAGTATGCGATGACATCCGAACGATGTGACAGAATTCGACGCATCATGCGAACGAAAGTGGCAGGGGCGTTCATGAGACCAAAAGGCATAACATTCCATTGAAATAGACCCCTAGGTGTAGAAAAAGCAGTAAGAGGTTTGGCATGCTCTGCTAAAGGCACTTGCCAATAACCTTTAGACAAGTCAAGTTTAGTGAAGAATCTAGAATTAGAAAGTCTAATCAGTAGATCTTCTAACAAAGGCATCGGTTCAGCGTCGAACTTTGTGACCTGATTCAATTTGCGATAATCAACGCAAATTCGTATGTTCTTATCCTTCTTCCGGACAATAACCATGGAAGAAGAATATGGTGAAGTCGATGGTTCAATTATATTTAATTGAATCATTTCATCCAATTCCTTTTCCACTTGCGACTGAAAGTGTATAGGAATAGGATACGGCCTAACCCTAATTGGATTATTGTCGGTAAGAATTATGTCATGTTCTATGACATCTGTGTGTCCAGGAATGTCAGTGAGAACATCCTGAAATGTTTGTAACATCGACGAGACTTGTCGATGTTCGTCACCAGAAAGATTAGGAGAAACAGAAACGTTTTTCCAAGATTCCGTAGAATGTAATGGAACCACTGGAAGGGGAAGGTTGACATCAGAGAAGGTAGCTTCCTCATCCTGAATGACAGACAGGGATGAATAATGACCGTGAGGTGCAGGAGCATCATCCGTTGCCTGGAAAATAGGCAGCAAATAGTCCGGACGTTCGTGAAATTCCGAAAGCATGTTTATGTGGAAAGTTTTATGCTTTCCATCAATATCGACCACATAGTCAACATCGGAAATCCGAGAGACTATTGCATACGGACCTTTCCATGCAATAAGAAGTCTATTTTCCCTACTGGGGGAGTAGGACGAATGCTTTGTCACCTGGACAAAGTTGTCGTAGACATCTATTCTTGTTAGCAAACTGCCTTGCCTTCTCTTTAGCAATTTCTGATGAAGCAGTTGCTAGCTTACATGCCTCAATGATCTTTTGTCTAAGAGCAATGACATACTCATATGAGGATTGAGTTTCATCGCTAATATCATCGGCAGTGATGAGATCGTGTAATAAAGACATAGGGCCGCGTGGACGCGCGCCAAAGACAAGTTCGAAGGGAGAAAATCCTGTGTGTTCATTAGGGACTTCTCTATAGGCAAAGAGAGCCGCGGGTAAAACCCTGTCCCAATCTTGAGGATGATCTTCAGTTATCTTACCAAGCAAAGTCTTGAGCGTTCTATTCAGACGCTCAACTAACCCATTAGACATAGGATGGTAGATACTACTGAGAGATCGTTCAATATGTAAGGTAGACATTACCTGTGACATAGTGTCAGATATGAGTTGAGTGCCATGGTCTGACAATATTTCTCTGGGGAACCCCAAGCGAGAAAATATCAACCAAAGAGCATCTGCGATATCTGTAGTAGATATGCTCTTAAGAGGAATAGCCTCTGGCCAACGTGTGCACATATCGACACATGTAAGGATAAACTGATGTCCTCTGGCCGACTTGACCTTAAAAGGGCCAATAATATCTATGGCCATTTTCTGAAACGGCCGAATAGGAATGTCAGCAGCCTGGATAGGCGCAGCATGTCGTGGTCCTCTAGATTTGACCTCCTGACATACCTTGCATGATCGGCAGTAAATACGAATGTCCTTATTGACAAAAGGCCAAAAGAAAGCCGCAAGGACTCTCGACTTCGTACGGGCAAAACCCATATGTCCAGCACATTGCGAGTCATGAGCATGTTGTAATATTTGGACTCTCATGCTCTTGGGAACAAGAATTTGCGAATGTGCCGACGTAGTCGAATCTTGTACCATACGTACAAGTACGCCGTTTCTCATTGCAATCCAAGATTTTCTATTTGTATCCTGATTCGGATCACCTTTCTTCGCAAGAACGAAGAATTTTTTTAAAGAAGGATCTTCTTCTTGCAATTTTATGAAAGAGTCACGAGTAATTACTAAGTGACTATCTTGGCTATCAACTTCATTATCACTATTCAGTGAAGTTTCGGGTGTTTGTAGAGCTTGTGCTCTTGTAACTACTGCATTTGTAGCTTGCATGTTATTATCTTCCCAAGCAGCAATCTGCTGTGGGGTACACTCCCTAACTCCGTGAATACGACCAATAATAAGGTCCGCAATAGGATTAGGTAAGAGACAAGCATGCACATCTCCAGTAAAGAAAGGAGTGGCAATGCGAATTACAGCAGTAGGATATTTTTCTAGAGTGCCGCCAAATGTGACACATTTAATAACCCTTCCTGTAGCACAAGATGGATCTACAAGCGATTGTCTAACACCAATAGTGGTGCATCCGGAATCGAAAAGTAGTGAGACCGGAGTATCATTAACAAGACCCTTATGTAGAATTAAAGAACCCCTCCCGTCATGCGCAACAGCAGCAGGAAGAGCGGGAAGTGGGTGACCACAACTCAAAGTAGTTATGGTACCCGGTTCGAATAAAGTACTGCATTGGGGGCATTTGTTTGCTCTCTCAAAGTCAAAAGCAGAACTAGTGACAGCGTCAAAGTTTTTACTATCAACAACATGATTACAGGCTCCCTCAGTTTCCTGTTGTACAGCATTAGCCTGCTGATATCTCTTTTTTTTGTGTTGAGATCTACCCCGACTATTATTACCTCTGAAGTTATCAGAGTTATTATTATCTCTGCAGTTATTATTGTCTCTATTGTAATTGTTATACTGGTTCGAATTCCAGTTTCCACGATTACTATCATGTTCACATTGATGCGAACATCTATTTGTTTGGTTCTGAGGTCTTCGGCAGGAATAACCTCTATTACCATATCCTCTTTTGAAATGCTTATAATTATTAGGGTGATAGTAACGACCACTATCAGGTTGTCTCCAATTCTTCGAAGAAGAATCACCATGAAATTGGTTTCCATGATTTTGACAGAAATTACCGCTGCCCTTTCTATCAAAATTTTGTTGGGATCTACGAGCAAAGTTTTGACCATACGGAGCTGCCGAAGCAACTGGTAAACCTTCTTTCACCTTAGAGTTACCCATGGTTATGTGTGGGTGCGCAGTTACGTATTGGCAACAGAAATCTTCCATTTCTTTTATTGTTTTAGGTTTACGTTCATGAAGGAAAGCAAGGAAAGACTCATTGACAGACGACATGACTTTGTCTCTAAGTATTAAGTCCATAAGTCCTTCATAAGTTTTTTCCGTCTTAGATAGTTCAACCCATCGTGAGAAAGTAATGCGTATTCTTGCAATAAACTCGGAGAATTCAACTCCATTTTCAGGTAACATGTTTTTAAATTGTAGACGATAGCCGTCTTCGTTAAGCTGATATTTCTTTAACAAAGCGGCCCTGACAACCTCATAATTGCTCTTGTCAGGTTCATCCACCATATTTAATATACTTAGAGCTTTACCTGTCAGTATCCCTGATAACTGATAAACATATTTTGCTTTGTCTATGTTATGAGCTGTACATGCTTGTTCAAATCTGTCCAGATAGAACATTATGTCATCACTGGAAGGACTAAATGTTGGTAACTTAATCTTAAAAGTATCATTATTAGCCTTCCCAGAAGATGAACCCTTGTTTGAATCATTACCATTACTCATGCTCGTCAATTTCAATTTCTCCAACTCTAAAGCTAAGAGTTTTTCTTCATGTTCCATTTTTGCTTTCCTCTCATCAGACTCTCTTTGTAACTTCCTTTCTTCAGCTTGAGCCTGCATTTGAAGTCTTTTATTTTCAGCTTCTTTTTCAAGTCTTTTATTTTCAGCTTCTTTTTCAAGTCTTTTATTCTCAGCTTCTTTTTCAAGTCTTTTATTCTCAGCCTCTAGCTGTAGCTTTCTTTCCTCAGCTTCTGATTCCCTTTTTTGTTTTTCCATTTCCATTTGGAATCTCTTTTCATCCACCTGCATCTGCAGTTTCTTTTGTTCAGCTTCCATATGCAGTTTCTTTTGTTCAGCTTCCATTGCTTTATCATATCGAGCAGTTGCAAATTCTTCTAACTTATCACCAGTCTTCCCAAGCAATTTACCCTGCTCAATAAAGTGCTCAAATGTAGACATGTTGTCTAACATATGAGTCCAAAACCTGAAATAATTAACTAATTTATTTCAAACCTAAGTGTAACAAGTCTTAATTAAGCACTTGTATATTCACATCACATTATATTATCCCAGTCTCTGTGGGAAACAAGTCTCCAATCAAAGAACTTGTATATGAAATATCAGCACTCAAATCTTGATCATAAGTGCACTTCTCATTCAATAGTGCACGACACTATTCATCATTCATTTATCATCAGTATAGTAGTAACAGTGCATTAGCATAGCCCATTAACTAATTACTATAACTGTAAACAATGACTATGTAAACACATGCAGAATGTAAACATTGAAAATGTAAACAATACAAACAATGTAAACAATAACAATGTAAACAATAACAAAGATCAGCAACAATACAAAAACTTTCGCAGAAATCAACTAAAAATAAAGCAGAAATTAATGAAATATCACAAAAAATGTGACGATATCTGCGATAGAATTAAACAAAATACATGACACCACAGTGTATAAACAAAAATGTTGTATGAAACTAAATTATAGACAAGAGTAGGCTAACAAATACAAACAAATCACAACAAAACTAAAGAATGTGAAATAATAACGAAAACAATATTAAAACATGTCATCACAGCTAACATAAATAGCAACAGAAGTCGCTTAGCAAATTCCAGTATCGGAAATTTGCAAACCCTACAGAAAACGCTCACAATAGACGACCTCTATGACGTGGCATAATCTAACGGAGACACCACCCAACCGAGAACCCGCTGAAATATAAACATATAAATATACAAATAACATATAGACATATAACATATAGAATGAGATGATACACAGAAGACTCAGCAGAAGTATAAGGGCACAGTTTACATACAAACAGGCCACTTAACTTAAAGGCTTCCAATCGTAGAACAGCAGAAAAAACGGATGTCAATCAACGTCCTAAAGAGCGAAGCTCCAACGATGATGGCACATCTGAACTGCTTCCACTGCTAACACGATGGTACAAGAGCTTCTGAAATACTGTGTGTTGAGTTGTTTCGGCACTTGACCTTCTAATCCAAAAGTAAGTTGATGGAAATCGGTACTTGGCCTTCTTCAGAAAACAACCCGTTTCAACCGGCACTTGACCTTCTCAAAAAACGACAGCACTGGAACCTTGACAGCAGCAACTTGCTTGACTTGCGTAAAAGATAACAGCAGTCCGAGTTATCCGGCAACATGTAACAACGCCGGGTACTGTCAAATTCTTGTTTCCGTCAAAAGGTTGAAATTTGACTTTTACCGGGCAACGCCGAGTACTTTGAAAATTTTGAAGATGTTGACTGTATTGAAGAATGTTAATTTCTTGAAGGATGCTGATGAATTCTTGTTGAAAATGAAGTGGGTAAGGGACCCCGTGTTTGCTAGTACCAGAATCAAACCAGCTTATGGCCACCAAATGATGCGTGATGCCATATGATGATGGATGGCATCCGCATGTCTGGTTTTGTGTAGTGTGTAGATGTGTTCAGTCAAAACAATGTTCATGCAACAATAACAGGGCAATCCACATAGGACGTCAGTAAACTCACGACGTATAAAGTCAATGAGTCTTGAAACAGCCGTTGACGTTTTTCTTCATTATTTATTGTGGACGCCACAGTGACAAAATGGTTACGCAAATGTGTAGGCACATCAAACAGTCATTATCACAGCAACATTCAATACAGCAATAAACGGTAGACAGCATTACAATGATGAGTCAGATGCATGTTATATTTCATAGTGCTGTAAATGTAGTCAGGTGAACAACTCCATCCTTTTCTATAACAGCCAGGAGATAACCAGATGTATGAGATCAGTTCACTCTCCTTAGTTTGACTTCAGCAAGACAGACACGTCTGCCGAAGTATAAATAATGTCCTCAAGAATATCCTCTAGATAATAAAGGTTTTCTAAACCTCGTTCATTTAACCAAGTAGCAAGTAATGGTCCTTGGTACCTGCATCAACCGATGCAGTACAATGCAGCGACATGTGAGCTGGGAAAAAACATCTCGTGACGACGACTTTCGCAGACAGGCTATGAATCGAAATCGCTCACGACCCAAAATCAATAGAGTTAATGAAAATGTTAATTTACCTTGCTTTCAAGAAATACAGAAATATCACGCCTCCCGGCATGTGCAAATACACTAGAGGTATTATCCCGAATAAACGAAATATCCATAAGAGGACTACACATCCCTGACAGAACAAAAATAGCGGAGATCCCCTCTTCAACGAGGCATCTCTTTCGCCATTCCAAATCGCTCACTCCCCACTAGTGGTGGGCGGAAACCGATCGACCAAACAACAAGACAAGTCATGCGCAGTCCAGCGCAAAAATGACCACAGCTCAAAAGTTAACTGCATTCGATACTAACGCGAGAAGACAAATGCTTACCGAGAAAAGTGACTATAGATTTCAAGCAGTTGTTGCCCTTGCGTTATAAAACAGATATTGAAATAAAACGATGTTGCGAGAATTTATCACGCAACAGACCGATGCACGTGGAAACAACGGACTGTTTGAAGAGATACAGGGGCGTAATATTTTCCAGACCAACTTCGGTGTTCGTACGGTCAGGGGGAGGTAAAGTGCTTGATCTGCGAAAGGGGACGAAATCTAAGTAAGGCCCGTTGCATGGCCAAGTCTTCTGATGTCGGTCAGCATCGCCGAGTAAAGGGAACGAAAAAAGCCTATCATGTGGGACACGCAGTTTCCTGATTTCTCTGCTATGCAAAATGTGTGAATTATAACGTCCTCTAGAGATAATAACACCATGATCTGTATATATGCTGCGTTCTCTCCAGATCAGTTAACTAAGTCGCTCAGAAATTTTTGGATATTCTAATCACGCCAGACAAGAACCATTCTTTGTTAAATGTATTAAATTGTCTCGTGGGGATTTCATTTTCTGATTTGTGGTAATAGAAATTGCGCGAAGTGTTAAATTGTGTTAATTTTACCATTTTAATTCACGGTGATTCCCTAGCGTTAAAACTAGCGAAATAACATAATGCGTAGGTATTTTCTTGCCAGTTGTTCAGTTTAATGTAAATTCCATCACCCCACTTTCTTTCACCAGAAGATACGGTTTAGCTGACTGGGATTATAACGCGTGACGGATGAGTGACAGAATAGAATTCGCATTACATTTCATTGTGTAAAATTAAATAAGTGACTAGTGTTAATAGCATGTGACAAAACAACAGACGCCGACAATTAAATACCAAGTAGTGATAGGCAATTTTTGTTAAAGTGCGCGTATGGATAAATTAAATAATAATTGAGTTTGTGCGCTGTTTATTTTCTCGCGGGCAATAACGGGGGAGGGCGCATACCCTTTTCCGACATCTTCTTCTTTGAATTTAAGCCGCCGACTTTCAAAGCAGTCAGTGGTCATTACGCCTAGTGGCGTCTTGTAGGGCAACAACAAATTGATTCCACTTTGCTTGGTCGGCGGCCATCCTTCGTACAGTGCCCCAACTCTGGTTCATTCTTTACATCTCAGCCTCGACAGTCCTGCGCCAAGTTGTTTTTGGTCGGCCTCTCTTTCGTTTTCCTTTAGGGGTCCATAGCATAGCTGTTCTTGTGATGGCATCGGGGTCTCTTCTGAGGACATGGTCAACCCAGCTCCAGCGTCTGCCAGCTATGATGGTGTGCATGTCCTCTTGCTTGCTCCGAGTAAGCAGATCTTGGTTGGTGATGGTATTCTGCCAAAAGATTCTGTGAATTTTTCTTAGGCTTGTTGTGTGAAAAGAGTACAATTTCGACATTTCCTTCTCTGTAACTCTCCAGCTCTCCGCGCCATAGAGAAGCACAGAAAGCACACAGCTCTGATATAATCCTAATTTTGTGCTTGTGCTGTACTGAGAGGACTTCCAGATGTTGTTTAGATTAAAAAAGGCTGTTCTTGCTTTGCTCATTCTGCTGTTGATGTTTTTGCTTGCTCCGCTGTCTGGTGTTACTATGCATCCTAGGTATGTGAAGGCATCTGTCTGTTCCAGTTGCTGATTCCTTACTGATATGGGCTCAGGGTTGCTCACATTGAGCGTCACGACCTCTGTCTTCTTTAGGTTGATGTTCAATCCTGCCTGCTGGTTATACTTATTAAGTCTATCCGTTTTTTCCTGGATGTGTTGATGTGAATTTGCTAGTAGTGCGATGTCATCTGCACATTCCAGATCTTCCAATGTAGGAAATGTAGTCCATCATATTCCTCTTGGATTGCCCTCTTTTGTCTGGCGCATCACCCAGTCTATGACTGTTAAAAATAGAGCTGGTGATAAGGGGCATCCCTGTCGTACTCATGTCTTCACTTAAAAGGTTAGGTTGCTCTGCCCAATGCTATACGTAAAGTTGGCATAGAGGCTTTTTATGATTGACACAATGCAGCTTGGATGTCCGTTAGCCCTCAGTATTTTCCATAAACTGTCCCTATGTATACTGTCAAAAGCCTTTTCAAAATCAACGAAATTAATGTACAGCTGTCTTTGCCATTCTGAGCACTGCTCTATAATGTTCCTGAGGGTAAATATATGATCTACACATCTTCTGTTCTTTCTAAATCCTGCTTGTTCTTTCCTCAGTTTGTGGTCTACTGCTTTTGAGATTCTCTGTATAATTATCCTGCCTAGTATTTTGCTGGGAACTAAGAGAAGAGTTTTTCCTCTCCAATTATTGCAGTCTGCAAGATCTCCGTTCTTAGGCAATTTGACAATTATTCCTTTTCTCCACTCTGCTGGTGTTGTCCTGTTTTCTAGACTTGTGCAAATAGTGGTTATAATAGTTCTGCTGCTAGCTCTGGGTCTGTCTTAAATAGCTCTGCATTTAAGTTATCATGACCAGGAGCTTTTCCATTCTGTAACCCTTTGATTGCTGTGATGATTTCTTCTTTTCGTGGGATGTTTGTATTAACATCTAGATCATTTTCAGCCTCAGGAACATTCAATTGTGTCTCAGGTCGTCCCTTATTAAGAGTTTCTCTGAAAAGCTCTGCCCATCTTTTTTCCTGTCTCTCTACTGTCGTGATGAGATGTCCGTGCTTATCTCTTACTAATGTAATATTGTTTGCACCTCGTTTTCCACTGATGATTTTAGTTATTTTGTATACTGTGCTTTGTTCATTTCTCAGTGCTGCCTGCCTCTTCTGCCTGTCTTGCAAGGTCATCCAGATATGTCCTTTTGTTAGCGCGGGTTTGACGTTTAACCTCCTTGTCCAGCTGACTGTACTGTTTACTATATATTGCCTTTAACCAGGGAGACTTAGCTTCTGTTTTTTTTCTTTTCATTTCCTTTCTCTTCGCTATGGTGTTTAGCGTATTTGGTGTTATCCAGTCTTGGCTCTTTCTTTCCTGGAATCCCAAGCATGAGTTGCTGCTTTCCTTGTATATTGTTGAGATGGTGTTGAATCACTGGTCAACATCATCGGTCTCTGTTATTTCCTGTCTTTTGATAATCTCATATCTGCTCTTTACGTCGACCGCGAAAACTTTTCTGGTGAGGGGATCCTTCAGTTTCGTGATGTTGTATCTTTTCTGTTTGACTGCAACTGGTCCAGCAGCTCTGAGTTTCACTTCCAGACTTACTACTACTAGATGATGATCACTTCCCACATCTGCGCCTCTTCTTACTTTCACGTCTTTAAGTGCATGTCTCCATCTGCCATTGATCATTATGTGATCTATCTGGTTTCTGTCTCGTCCGTTTGGTGATTTCAATGTTAAATTGTGCACTTCCTTGCGTGGAAAAAGTGTTCCTCTAAAGACCAGGTTGTTAATACTGCAGAAGCTTATTAATTTGTCCCCATTCTCATTTGCTGTTCCACTGCTGCATTTCCCAATTACTCTTTCGTTATAATTATTGTGTCCTCCCACTTTCGCATTTAGGTCTCCCATTACTATAATGAGATCATACCTGGATGTAGTTTCGATTTCTTTTTGTACCTATTGATAGAACTCGTCCTTGATCTCTTCATCGCTATCGTTTGTTGGTGCAGAACATTGTATAATTGTAGTGTTGGTGAACCTTCACTCTGCTACATATAACAGCAATGATGCCTGTGACCAGTCCTTCTGCAGAGAGCAAAGGATCACTGTGAACCACTAAACAACAAAATAAAATTACCCAACATTGAAACAGCTGACAATGCACCTGCAACAACGATATATGCAGCCCAAACAATACAGCCACAATTTTAGCTATGCCACTGCCAGGACAATGCACAACAAATACACACTGCACCCCCCCATCTGATTTCAACAAGGAGAATGAAACTTGTCTGCCAGGAAATTATCCTTCATTACAGAAATTGGATGCATGTTCCACCGCCCAAGATGAATTTTTGTATGATTCGACTACAGGAGGTTATTATACAGTACAGATGTCTAATGTATGTCTCACTGAACATGAAGAATTTTTTTACGATTCGACTACAGGTGGTTACTACACCACCAGGAACATGAACAGACAGAACACTGCTCCTTCACCGGGAAGGAGAAGGCAATCCTACATCCCAGGAGTATATGGTGACGATTCAATAACAACTAATAGAAAAGTAAAGTACGCGGACAGGCGCAGCTACAATGTTGACAGTAGGAAGCACGTGTATAAACGTAACATTCGTCCTCAGTTTGAAAGAGATAGACGCATTGTTGATCGAGTGACATACGACAAACCACGTAAAACATGGCAGAGACGGCAATACCCAGTCCAGACCGTCCCCAGTTCAAATCTCAGCAGAATCCACTCCTATGTCCCAATGAAAAACTTACCGCATTATTGCCACAGAGAAACGGAGAGCACTCCACGTACACTATCGCCGATCAAGTATTACGGCAACAACACAATTCGCACGAAAGCAATTGGCAGACACTGGGACACATTAAATAAAAGAGGACATAGAATGGCAGTAAGAAATTTCATTGCTGAGATAAAAGCCAGAAAGATATGGGAATTTACATACGTAGCATTGTAGAACGGACGAGGGTGTCGCATAACGACAGAAGATGGATGGCGGACACACATAGGTCAAACAAAACCAGGGAAGAAAGATCAAAGATACCAAGAAATAAATTTAGTTATTATGGATAAGACACATCACACCCATGTAAATAACATACAAGCCAGACAGAAAGAAACACCAAAGAATACACATTGTCACCGAAAACCGATTGATTGTTCCACACAGACACCCCCCCCCCAAAGGCTTACGCGAAACAACTTCGGCGTGATGACCACCGCCCCATTACGCCCACGACGACATCTACTGGACCAGTTAGAAAAGCCACGTTACATTACCAACCTTCTAGTACAACTTCATCTGAAACGACAAACTCCGAATTCGACCAATATGATCCTACACCTGCGCCACCCACAGATGCAATCCAACAACTAATACGTGATAGAGATTCCTCTGAAAGTGAAGATAACATTCCCCTGACAGAACTACACCAACTTCTTCAATACCGCGACTCACGTATACAGAATGATGCAAACATTCTGCCGACAACACAGGAGGGAATTACTACGTCCGCCTTTATACACACTCAAACCTATTCACGTAGCGAACATTCATCTGCAATTTACCATACCCCCAACTCCGAATGGGATAGTGGCGACATTAAACCGTTAATGCGCTACAAGGATACAGCTGTTTCTCCCACACAGACAGATCTTGATCGTGACACTCAGCGACAAACTGAGACGAGTTTCCATACTGATCCAGCATCATATAATTACTCACATGAAACAAACGTTGAAACAGCAACTAACCTATATCAAAAAGAGGCAGATATAGACAAGTTAGACCTGGATAGCAGTGGAGAATCCATGGACAACGCACCACTACTTGCGATCCGCATCACTGCAAAACGCCCTTACCTTCCTTCCACGGATGATTCGCCTCCAGTAACTAAGTTCGTAAAACTGCCACAGGCACATGTAAGAAGAAATATCCGAACAAAGAGTCGATAAGTTAATAGACAGAAAGATGACTTGCCAGTCAACCCTCCATTAGCCCAGTCGCAATCATCTCCCATTTCTCCAGTTTGCCAACAATCAGTCAACGCCACAGCATATACTTTGCCAACTACACAGTGCGATTCCAGACTATCCAGCAGAAAGATTGCAATGCTAGAGCTGGCAGAAAAATTAGCAAGGCTTTTTTAAAACACCAGTTGTGTCTTCCTGTGCTTGTTACTACAAGCAAAATCGTCGCACATGTGTATATTTTCTTTTTACCAACGATATTTTTTTTTGGCCGGACAACGAACGTCTGCACAGTTTAATTTTTTGTGTGTGCCCAAAGTCACACTTTTATTATTTTTTGTGTGTGACAAATCTCTCGTTTTTCTTTCTTTTTTTTTTTTGGTGCGCAAACGTCCCCCGGAAGAAATTTATTTCCAGATTACGTGATGATGACAGTTCCCTGTTGATCCAGCTCCAGTGTGACATGTCACAGCACTACTTGGTACAAGTTTTCCCACGGTGAAGTAACCGCTGATGATCAGATCACCTCCAGAGAAAACGAAAGTTGTCATGCATTTTTGTTGTTGAAATTTTAAGTACTAACACCTGTTATAAATATGTTTTCCACTTTCATTCATCATGTTTTAGACTCCACATCTATGGCAGATATCAAGAGTATTAGGTGATAATGTTACCATAATTTATGCTGCAGAATATGCCGTACTATCCTTTTATTTAAACATGAGATTTTTTTGGATTGTTGAAAATACTATGAATTTCCATAGAAATTGCAGTTCATATGTAATATCCACGCTTACTAGTTAAAGATAGCTTTGATGTTACATTTCACTAATTCGGAACCCTAGATTCCAGTTACATGAATCGCACACGAATGTTTAATGCTAATTATTCACACATTGAGAATTCATCAGCTTCCACGCTTTCGCCCTTACAGTCTTTTTCCTTACTGTTCCAGAGATCAACTTACTCTTTTCACATGCATCTTTGCATATTCACGCAGTAACTTTGCATTATGCACGTATTGTCATTCTGTTAATTAACATTGATGCATCCTCTTAACTATGATCTATATATTCCATTCACTCATCTATACCAGTAACTTTTATCTATTGCAGCGATACTGTCATGACATCCCTTGACAGAGTGTACGAACCATGTTATTGAAATTCATAGACATGATTGTCATAGTATGCCATGTTTTTTTTCTCCACAGAGATATTTTGTCGGGGATACACCACACATTTTTGTGGGTATTGTCAATATTTTTATTACCATCATTCAAATTCATACTGCTTATGCATCAGCCATGTATATTTTTTTTAAATAGTACGATTAAACCACTTTGAGCATTTTGTTTTGGAAAGAAAATTGTATATGATGTCAATCTATTGGTTACTTCCAATGATTGTACATCCAACATTTGATTCACTATTACAAGACGAATGCTAATTCTTTTTCCACTCCAACCCTCACACACCCCTTACCTTACTATTTTCCTTCTCTCACTCTGAACCAATATTCTGGAATTATGATTTTTCTCTCGTAAATCGTAACACCAGACGGTAGAGCAAGCAATGACATCAACAACAGAATGAACGAAGCAAGAACAGCCTCCTTTTTTAGTCTAAACAACATCTGGAAGTCCTTTCAGTACAGCACAAACACAAAATTAGGATTATATCAGAGCTGTGTGCTTTCTGTGCTTCTCTATGGCGCGGAGAGCTGGAGAGTTACAGAGAAGGAAATGTCGAAATTGTCCTCTTTTCACACAACATGCCTAAGAAAAATTCTCCGAATCTTTTGGCCGAATACCATCACCAACCAAGATCTGTTTACCCGGAGCAAGCAAGAGGACATGCACACCATCGTAGCTGGCAGACGCTGGAGCTGGGTTGGCCATGTCCTCAGAAGAGACCCCGATGCCATCACAAGAACAGCTATGCTATGGACCCCTGAAGGAAAACGAAAGAGAGGCTGACCAAAAAAAAGACTTGGCGTAGGACTGTGGAGGCTGAGATGCAAAGAATGAACCAAAGTTGGGGCACTGTACGAAGGATGGCCGCCGACCGAGCAAAGTGGAACCAATTTGCTGTTGCCCTACAAGACGCCACCAGGCATAATGGTCACTGACTGCTTTGATGGTCGGTGGCTAAGGATCAAAGAAGAAGAAGAAGAAACTATCTTCATTAACTTGAATTACAATTTTGTTGTAATCTGGAGACCTTTTGTTTCTTTCTGTCCATTACGAGACCACAGTTACTATCCTTTCATGTTGCTGACAACAGGTTATATTGACTGTTCTTATTCGCTTTCTAAGTTAACTAGTATTGGCTCCTCACTGATAGAATGTATCACAACCCAGGTGTCAGATTTACTGATGGAAAATTTTTAGAGCAATTGTTATTATAACCCTATTGTTATTATGGTTTGTTTACTAACTTTTATCCACAATGAATATTTTTTTATAAAATGTACAGAAAACAGATTGATGGGAATGTTGACATAGATTAGAAATGCTAATTATCCCTGAACCACCCACACACATGTTCATGACGTCACACAGATGACTGTTTAATTATTTGTTGCACTATTGATCCCCATGTGTTCCATAGTGTCATTTCATCCCCTACTGACCCGCCCCTGTTTGTTTCACACATGAGTATTGATTGGTTTTTATCATCACACCAAATGAGATAGTGCAACATCTGCTTGTATATGATGCCTATGCCATTGATACCCCATGATATTGTTTGTATATGATGCCTATGTCATTAATAATAAAACACCACATGAGATACTGCTTGTTAGATTGAAGTTAAATGAGTTTTAATAAATAAAATTATGGATTTTCTTAGCTACCTTGGAAGAGTTACAGATGCATTATGATGTACTATGGAGATACATTTTTTTAAGATCATAGACTGCCCATCTGACTAACTCAGACTATAACAGTACTGACAGCAGATGTTACAGACACAAATGATCTGACAAATCTTCGTCTCAGAAGGCAGATTCAGTGTCGTACTTGTAATGATGTAAAATATTTTTCACCTTGTCGATTGCGCTGACGTATTGAGTACGTGGAAATAACTTACCTCTTTTCTGGATTGGACGACCATTACAATAATATAACTTGGATAAAGTTAGTTGCTTATCCTTTACAGAACGTGGCAATCAATCCCAGCTTTTATTGGCTGTTTGTGATTTTTCTAGGCAATTTTTTCATTCAGTAGTTTGCCATTGCTTTCTGAACGGTACGGCGCTTATACCAATGTTAAAAATCCACACAAAGCGATCTGCTACCAAACCGCCTGCAGCAGGTTTCGAACCTGGTATATCTGGATTATGAAACTGCGATCATATCCATTAGGCCACAGACGCCGACTTTGAGATACTTTGAGAAAAATTGAATACATTATACAATGTGGATACTTGGATATAACTTGAATACACATTGCTTGGAGTAATAGGACAGTTTCGCAACAAAGGTTTTGAACTACCTTGGGTAGATTGATATATGAGCCAAGATGACAAATTTATGATGTACAATATTTTTTCTTCACCTTGTCAAACTGTAGTGACATATTGCGATGTAAATTAGTAGAATAAGGTTAAATAAAATTTTGTCAACTCTATTATTACACGTTTGAACTAACATAGATACTTGGAAATAATTCAAATACATTATAAATGGTCTACCTTTGTCATTATACAGTATGGATACTTGGAAATAATTTGGATACATTATAAGTGGAATACCGTTGTCATTATACAATGTGGATACTTGGAAATAAATTGGATCCATGATGGATAGACTACTATTATAATTATACGACATGGATACTTAGAAATAAATTGGACCCATGATAGATAGACTACTATTATTATTATACAACGTGGATACTTGGATATAAATTAGATGCATATTGCTTGGAGTACCAAGACAGTTTCGCAACATAAAGGCTTTGAACTCCAGTTGGGGTTTATTGCTATATGAATAAAAATGACAAATGTTGTACTATTTCCACTTGTGTAAGTTTTAAGTGGCCTATACATAGATTGAAGTTGACAAATTTTGTTGTCTAGAGTTTCCATTCGGCAAAATTTTGGTAGCATATGTCTTGATATAATAAAAGTCTAAATTTTTTTTACAATGTTGTCCATTAATAAAGCTTGGTTAAGGTATGAAAGTCTCATTATATATATATATATATATATATATATATATATATATATATATATATATATATATATATATATATATATATATATATATATATATATATATATATATATATTCATAACCCTCCACTCCCAAAGGAGCATAGGCCTTCAACAAACTCATGCCAAGTCCTCCTGTCACGTGCCATCATCTCAAGTCCTTTCCATGTTCTCCTCATCATTTTCACCTCTGTTTCCAACTCTCTTCTCCATGTACTTCTTGGTCTTCCTCTGCCTCTCTTGCCCTGGGGGTTCCAGAACAAGGACTGCCTTGTATTGCTATCAACAGGTTTCCTCAGTGTGTGTCCTATCCATCGCCATCGTCTTCTTCTCATTTCTTGTTCCACTGGCACTTGTCTAGTTCTTGTCATCAGTTCCACGTTGGTAACCTTGTCATACCATTTTAATCCCTCTATTCTACGCAAGCACCCATTTATGAAAGTCTGTAGCTTTTTGGTTGTTGTCTTTGTTGTTCTTCATGTCTCTGAGCCATACAATAGGACTGACTTCACATTTGAGTTGAAGATTCTTATTTTCGTGTTGGATCCTATTTCTCTTGATCTCCATATATTTCCCAATGCAATGAAAGCTCCTCTTGCCTTTTGTATTCTTATTTTGATATCGCTGTCTGTCCCTCCAACTTTGTCTATATTACTGCCAAGATATGTGTATGATTCTACATATTGTATTGGTGTTTCTTCAAGTTCAACCCTGTTATCATTACCTGCATTTATTCGCATTATTTTTGTCTTTTCCCTGTGTATTTTCAGACCCAATTGCTGTGACCTCTCATCGAGTGTTTTCAATTTGTCCTGCATCTGATTACGGCTATGGGACAGAAGAGCCAAATCATCAGCAAAATCCAGATCATCCAACTGCTTAGTCAGAGTCCACTGGATTCCATTTCTGTTGTGTGTTGCCGATGATCTCATAACCCAATCTATTGCCAGCAAGAAAAGAAATGGAGACAAGAGGCATCCCTGTCGCACTCCTGTTCTTATCCCAAACGGTTCTGTAAGCTGTCCTTCGTGAAGAACTCTGCATGTCATGTCTTCATATGTTTTCTTTATTAAATTAATGATCTTCAGGGGAATTCCATAATGCCTCAACAATTTCCAAAGTGATTCTCTGTCTACACTGTCAAATGCCTTTTCGTAGTCCACAGATCCGATGTATATTGGTGAATTCCATTCCAGACTTTGTTCAACTATTATTCTCAAAGTGGCTATCTGGTCTGTACATGATCTGTTTTGTCGAAAACCTGCTTGTTCATCTCTCAGTTTCTTGTCTATGGACTCTTTTAATCTCTCAAGGATAATCCTGTTTAATACTTTTCCTGGCACTGATAGTAACATTATTCCTCTATAATTTGTGCACTCTTGTAAATTTCCCTTCTTAGGCAACTTAACCAGATATCCTTCCTTCCATTCTGCTGGTATCTCTTCCTTTTCCCAGACTTTACCAAGTAATTTATATAACATCTCTGTAGCCGTGTCGATATCTGCTTTTATGGCCTCTGCTGGAATGCCATCAGGTCCAGACGCTTTTCCATCTCTTAGAAGCTTTATGGCTTTCTTTATTTCTTCCTTCGTTGGTCTTTCACCGTTTATTTGTAGCTCTTCTTCTGCTGGCTGGATGTCCGGCGGGTTTTGTGGAGCTGGTCTATTGAGAAGGTCCCCAAAATATTCTGTCCACCTCTTCATTTGCTCTTGTATATTGCTGAGCAGTTTCCCATTCTTGTCTTTTATGAGGCAACTTGTTTGCTTGTATTTCCCTGTTAGCTTCTTTGTGCTGCTATACAGTTCTCTCATATTTCCTTTGGCTGCAGCATCTTCTGCCTCTCTTGCCAACTCCTCAATATACTTCCTCTTGTCTCTTTTGATACTTCTTTTTACTTCTTTGTTTGCTTCTGTGTACACTTCTTGAGCCTTGGCTTTGGAACTTCTGGTTTTGCTTGTGTTTAACTCTGCTTTCTTGTTTTTCTGTCTTTTATCTTATTGATGGTTTCTGTTGTTATCCATGCTTTTTGTTGTCTTTCCCTTTTCCCCAGTATTTCTTCACATGTCTCCTTCCATACGGTTTTGACCTGCTGCCACAAGTCTTCTGTATTCTCTACATCTTCCAGCTGTTGGAGCTTTGGAATTTGTTGGATACTGTGACCGCAAATTTGTCTATTGTTTCTTGATTTCTTAGCTGCCCTATATTATACTGTTGTCTATAATTTTGCATTGTTGCATATCTCTTGAGTTTCATTTTTACTTTGGCTATCAGAAGATGGTGATCTGATGCCACATCTGCTCCTCTATATACCTTTACATCCTGCAATGATGATCTAAACTTCTTGTTTATGCATATATGATCAATCTGATTTTCTGTTCTATGGTCTGGTGATATTCATGTTGCCTTGTGTATTCTCTTATGTGGAAACATGCTTCCTCCTATAGCCAGTTGATTTGAAGCACATAAGTTTGCGAATAGTTCTCAATTTTCATTCATTACTCCTAGCCCATGTTTTCCCATGACTTCTTCAAATCCGGTGTTGACTGTACCTATCTTTGCATTCATGTCACCCATCAAAATTGTGATGTCTCTTCTTTTTACTTTATCCATAATTTCCTGTAGTTTAGTATAAAATGCTTCTTTCATAGACTCTTCTTTGTCATTAGTTGGTGCATAACATTGGATGACATTTACATGAATTTTCTTTTTAGCTGTTTTGAAAGTAGCTGTTATTATTCTGGGTCCAACAGCTTCCCATTCAATGAGTGCTTTCTGTGCTTCTTTAGATAACATGAGAGCTACCCCTTCACTGTGGTGTGAACTTTCATCTTCATGTCCTGAGGACAGCACCAATTCACCTGTGATGAGTTTCTTCCTGTCTACCCCCTTCCACTTTGTTTCACACATTCCCAGAACCTCGATTTTGTATTCCCTCATTTCTGCTGCTACTTGCGCCACTTTCCCTTGTTCGTTTAATGTCCGAACATTCCAGGTGCCAAATCTGGAAGTTCTCCTAGAAGAAAGAAGGTTAGTCAGCAACACAGACTCCTTTCGGCTTTCTCTGTGTTGCATCATACGCCTCCCCACGAGAGGACCTTCCCCTGTCTTGGATGGCTGTGTTTTATTTTCTTTATTTGACTTGTCCATATTTGTTGAAGTTTTCTGTGGTTTAAATTTTTTACAGGATGGGGTAACCGGCCATATGCCCAACTCTCCTTAGTCGCCTTCTACGACATGCTTGGCAGGGGACAGTGTTACTATTCTTTGCTCCCCTTTCGGGCCCCGGTAACACGGGTGATATATATATATATATATATATATATATATATCCAAAAGAAACGCACATATTAATTTTTCTGATTTTCAGACAAAGAAAATAATAAAATCAAGTTTAAATCGTCTTTAAACACAACTTTTTCAATGCAAAACGATACTGCACGTGGAAAATTTGTGCTGCGGTGAGTTGTTTACGGCGTAGATGCGCAAACGCTTAGAATAAAAATTCATTACAGTTCGTGCATTTCATGATTTTTCATGCATGACTTTTGGTTGTCTGTTGTTCACCCAATTCTCTATAAAATGCGCGTAGAACCCATACAAATTTCACGCAGCAAAACGATGCCTAGACTAAATATTGACTAGCGTAATCAAGCAGTGGGAATGCTCAGAGGTGGAGCATCAGTTAGAGAGGTGTCCCAGGTATTTCAAGATCACCATACCTCGATTTATCGTCTATTGCATCGGAACCAGACAACAGGTACCATCGCCGACCGACCCCGATCTGGCACTCCACGCGTTACGACATACAGGCAAGACAGGGCCATTTGGCGCACTCATGTGCAAAACCGCTTCATGCCCGCTGCAGCCACAGCCAGAATAACCATTGGAACTCGTGGCAACGCCATCAGTAGTCAAACCGTGAGTAGGAGGTTAAGGGAAGCTCAGCTCATATGCCATAGACCCTACATCGGACAGATCCTCTCAGCTCAACACCGGCAGGCACGATTGGACTGGGCTCTCAACCGTGGCTATCTAGGGTGTCAAAGTTGGCGAGACGTGTTATTTTCCGACGAAAGTCGGTTCTGCATCCACCACAACGACGGCCGAATTCGAATTTACAGGCGACCAGGAGAACGATTCGAAGACAACTGTGTCATTGAACGAGATCGCTATGGTGGTCCATCTGTGATGGTATGGGCTTCCATCAATTACAGATTCAGGTCCAAACTCATCTTTATCGACGGCACCTTAACTGCCCAGCGATATGTGGATGAAGTACTCAAACCCCAGCTGTTTCCGCTGTTGGCAGAAAACGGAGGCGCTGCTAGAATAGTGTTTCAACAGGACAATGCAAGGCCACACTCCGCTTGTGTCACTCGGGGATTTTTGCAGCAGAATGGAGTTCGAGTTATGTAGTGGCCTGCCGTTTCTCCTGACCTAAACTGTATCGAACATCTTTGGGACGTGTTGGGACGACATGTGCAACGACAGGCCCCTCACAATCAACTGCAGCTGAAAGACGCTCTACCGATAACTTAGAATGCCATCCCGATGGAAACCATTCAACACTTGCTGAGGTCGATGCCTAATCGTCTTCAAGAATGTGCCAAAGCTATGGGGACACACACCCGATATTAAAAAATTCACGCTGTGGTTTGAACAAACTTTAGTGCAGTTGGATATTTTGTTGGTACTTCAGAATATGCAGAAGTGCGATCTCATAGGGGGCAATAATTGTGAGTATTGATTTGAAAACGTTAATAAACATTCAGACACTTCATCTGCGCAAATTTAATTATTTTTAATTTGGTTGCTTATATTTGAACATAACATTTTATGCCATGTTTGTTTCTTCTGGTCTTGAGTATAAATATATAAATAAATAAATAAATAAATAAATAAATAAATAAATAAATAAATAAATAAATAAATATATATATATATATATATATATATATATATATATATATATATATATATATATATATATATATATATATATATATATATATATATATATATATATATATATATATATATATATATATATATATATATATATACAGTAGAACTCCATTTATCCGAACCCCATGGGACCGAGCATCGTTCGGATAATCAAATGTTCGGATAATTACATGTACACATATTTCTAAAAATAATTAACCATCACAAGGAAATTACACTATAAAACATATTTACTTGTACTGTAATAATAATACCCACACTGTATTAGATCACTGTATCACCAAAATCTTTCATTACACTGCAGTGCATGTACTACTTGTATTAATTATTTTTTTTTAAGAAAGAGAAATGTTTTCAAAATAACATTACAAACGATTCAAAACCAGGTGCAACTTACGTATACATGTACTTGCACAGATGTAACCCACTATTTAAAATAATGAGGAATCCTCTTTTGCACCAAACTGGATAGTCTCCTTTTGGCTGCTAAGTCCCGCATTCTCTTCAACAGCAGAAGCTGTGTAGGACAGCTGTCATCTTCTTGCTCGTACCAAGCCATCGCTGTTTCTAGTGCTATAAAGGCCTCTTCAGGACTTGGTCGACGTTTTGGGTTTTCTTCATAATCTACAAGTACATCATGTACTTCTGAGGTGTCTTCATCATCGGTCACTACATGTATTTGGTTTTCTTCTTGCACAAAAGACACAATTTCTTCGTCATTCAAAAACTGAAAACCAGAATCATTATCATCTTCTAGCCACATGTGTGCATCATCTTTGTCACAGGCCGAAAATCCGGGCATTGCTTGAAACAGTTCCACAACTTCATTTATACAATCATCATTTGTGTCCACTACAGTAGTTTCATTTCCTCCTTTTTTCCCAAGCAATCTATTCCAAGCCTTGTTGAGATTATCTTGTGACAGGGTGGTCCAAGCATCAGCTAACATATATCAGCAGTCTTTGAGATTAAGCTTTTTGGAAAACGCCACCACACTTTCTTCATCTTCAGCCAACAATAAACGACGCATGACTTCCTTCTTGTACATCTTTTTAAGCTTTGCTATAACACCCTGATCCATTGGTTGAATCAGTGCTGTTACATTGGGAGGCAGAAAAATTACTTTAAAATTTGCATCAACTGCATTCAATGTATCCGTCTCTGGATGAGATGGTGCATTGTCCAGTAGAAGAATTACTTTTCCAGTTTTCTTTTCTTGTTCTCTCAACCTCTTCACATTTGGGATGAACTGATTTGTATACCAATCAAGAAATATTTCACTATTTATCCAAGCACTCTTCTGTGCTTTGTAGCACAATGGGAGACATGTCACATTCTTTAAACAACGTGGTTTTTTGGCTTTACCGATCATTAGCACCAGTAAACGATGACTTCCACTGGCATTCGCGGCTACCAAAATTGTTACTCTCTCTTTGCACTTTTTAAACACAGGGGAAGCTGCTTCGCGCTGTGATGCAAGTGATTTTTGAGGCAATGATTTCCAGCATAAGCCAGTCTCATCGGCATTATACACATCATCGAGTGAATAACCTTCTTCTTCCAAAAAAGCCAAGAATGTTTCTTTAAAATTTTCAGCGGCAGTTGCATCGCTAGATAAGGATTCCCCTTGGATCTCCAATTCTCGTATGCCATGACGAAATTTAAAGTTTCTTAACCATCCCTGGCTAGCCTTAAAGTCAGGGGGACAGTCAAGTTGATTGTTGAACTGAAGTGCTTTTTCACACAATAGAGAACCAGAGATAGTTTCCCCTTTGCTTCTTCTTTGCACAAACCATATATACAAAGCCTCTTCCAATTTCAAATCTTTCGCATGTCTCATGGTTTACGTTTCTTCGACCGATTTTCACTATCCAATTTCGATGCAAAACTCATAATTTTATCCTTGTTACTTTTGATGTCAGAGACGGTAGCTTTCCCAAAATTGAAAATCCTCGCAAGTGAAGACACAGTTTCACCTTTTCTTAGTCTCTTGATAATTTCTGTTTTCGTTTCAATTGACAAAACATTGCAGTTCCTTTTATATGCTTTAGGCCTTCTGGAAGATGCCATATCGCACAGAGAAATACTTGCACACCAAAATTATTCTGCTGTAGTAGCAGACACAATTATTTTAAGTTGAACTGTCTGTTTAGCCAGTGTTCTGCCTAGAACGCACACGTACACTAGATTGGTAAACCAGATATTAACTGACTTTATGATCTAACTGACTTCCTGTACGTAAGCGACCGACCATTAGCCCATTCCATCCTCTACAAATTGTTCGCACACATTTGAAGCTTGCAGCATCAAAAGATTCAAAAATAAAGTCTAACATGACTGGTGGCGCCTGATTTTTTTTTTCTCGAAAAATTGTTCGGATAATTGGACATTCGGATAATTGGGGTTCGGATAAATGGAGTTCTACTGTATATATATATATATATATATATATATATATATATATATATATATATATATATATATATATATATATATATATATATATATATATATATATATATATGGATATATATATATATATATATGTATATATATATATATATATATATATATATATATACATATATATATATATATATATATATATATATATATATATACAAGGGCCCCAGTTAATGACTTACGTATGATTTTTCTGAAAAATTTTGGACCAGAAATTTATTCTCGGGATTTTTTTAGTATTGATGGTACTCAAATGTCTCCCTGCAGGATACACTTGCATGGCCCCAGGATCTATGTGGCCGTATAACCTACCACCATCAGCATTTACTCATGCTGGAGCCCTGTAATAATAAAATGTAAAACTACCATTCGTTGATATAAACAAGTAAGAATCCTAACTAAAATAAAAATTAACCCGAAGCACTAAGGGAAGAGAAGTTAGCGGTATAAATTTACTAGGTCATTTTTTGACACCAGGTACGCTAAATTTACCCGACAGTTGTCATAAAAATATAAGGATGCAGGCTAAAGATAGCGACATCACGGCTTCAGCACGTGATGTTTATCCAATGAAAAACGTAGCCAGACCAAGCTCACTACGATCTTGGCCGGCGAGAAATTTATACCCAACAGACCTGAAGAGAAGAGCAAGGTAGATAGACGTATATCCACTGTCCAGCTCTGAATGTTGCAGTTATCAACATTTTTGTGTCCAAGATTCTTTAACGTGATATTTTTCACGTGGAATAAGTGTAGGTTTATTCTGCCATATGTAAGTAAAGTCTTGCCTCGTTATTATTGTAATTTCAGACATTTTGCACGTACTCAAAGATATCAATGGATCGAATAAAATGGACGTTTGAGTTTAACCTAGGGAATTATGCAAATGAAGTAACCCCAAAGGAAGGAAATTAAATAGGAGACTTTGTCAAATCTAGAAGATTTGTGAGGAATATGAAAGATAGTGAATACATTTATTAGACATTCGTTTGTGATGCCATTTGACGGAATATGCACTTCATGAAAAGAAACGACCAACTTCGGTCATTTGTACAAACATGTATATATTATTGAGTTTTTGCTTGAAAAGCCATTTGATTTCAGTTGCTGAAGTTAAATAAAACTTATGGAAAATAATCAGGCTGTTGGAGATTTTAAGCTTGTTGGACGTATGGATGCATTGTTCTGTTCTCATTTAAATTTAAACCACTAAAGCTCTCAAATTACAGCAACAGTATGAGGAATGGAACGATTCCTGTACATACAAACAGAGTGTGAGAAATCAACATCTCTGGCGAGCTTTAAGCCAGTATAACAATCACTCACGTAGACCTAAAATAAATTTGCAGGAGCTGTCTGAAACCTAATAATATAATTGGTACCGTGCCCAGTCCAACTAGGATAAGGAAAAACTGGGACGGTTACATATTACTAAATGATGCTGTGACAGGCTTTGGATGGATACTTCACCCTGTTACATATAACAGAAATGATGCCCGTGACCAGTCCTTCTACAGAGAGCAAAGGATCACTGTGAACCACTAAACAACAAAATAAAATTACCCAACATTGGAACAGCTGACAATGCACCTGCAACAACGATACATGCAGCCCAAACAATACAGCCACAGTGTTAGCTATGCCACTGAAGGAAAATCGAAATTCTACAAAACTCGTTACCCCACCAAACCCCATTATCAGCCCAACCGACATTTATGGCAGCCATTCCAAAAGGGAAAGGACAAAGGGAAAACCCCTGCGCAAGGGACATCTGATCAGAGCAAGCACACCCCGCAAAACCGGATCGGCTGTTTGCAAACAGGCTCGCAATACAGTAGTAATGTCAGTGATTCTCAACCTGAGGGTGAGAGGCCTTCTACGCGAGGAACTGTTTTATTGAATGGGACTTCACCTTATTGTCTGTTTGATACAGGTTTGAGTTTAGATTGTATTGTAGCGAGGCAATTGGTCAACCCTAGTCAAAAGACAGAAGAAACCGTCAAATTATGTGAAGTTTTTAAGGAAGATGCACCCATAACGCTTCCAGTTGCACTGGTGGAGATACACTCTGAATCGGCAGAGGTGTTATCAAAGCGGCTATAATGGATGATCCGATCTACATAGTCATACTTGGTTGTAGATATGTGTTTATAGGGAGACCGAAAGAGCCGACTGTTGCAGCAGTAACTACAAGAGGGCAAACCAAGAAGGAACGGAAACCTACACCTAATATGTTACCTAAGGAACTAAAAGAGGCGCAACAAAAGGACCCTACCTTAAAGCCCTGCTTTAGAAAACTGCCCATGGCCAAGGACCGCAGACACAACGGTGACATCTTTTCTAAGGATGGAGTGCTGTACTGAAGAATGGGCGACCCTGAACAGGGACATAAATAGCTCCTAGTACCCTAGTGAGGATTTTTACATGGTTGAGATTCCTTCAACAGGTTTTGACGGATTCATAACCCAAAACTCCCGAAGGAGCATAGGCCTTCAACAAACACAAGCCAAGACCTCCTGTCACGTGCCATCATCTCAAGTCCTTTCCACGTTCTCCTCTTCATTTTCACCTTTGTTTCCATCTCTCTTCTCCATGTGCTTCTTGGTCTACTTCTGCCTCTCTTGCCCTGGGGGTTCAAGAACAAGGACTGCTTTGTAATGCTATCAACAGGTCTCCTTAGTGTGTGTCCAATCCATCGCCATCGTCTTCTTCTTATCTCTTGTTCCACTGGCACTTGTCTAGTTCTTGTCCTCAGTTCCACGTTGGTGACCTTGTCATACCATTTTAATCCCTCTATTCTACGCAATCACCCATTTATAAAAGTCTGTAGCTTTTTGGTTGTTGTTTTTGTTGTTCTCTTGATATCCATATATTTCCCAATGCAATGAAAGCTCCTCTTGACTTTTGTATTCTTATTTTGATATCGCTGTCTGTCCCTCCAACTTTGTCTATATTACTGCCAAGATATGTGTACGATTCTACATCTTGTATTGGTGTTTCTTCAAGTTCAACCCTGTTATCATTGCCTGCATTTATTCTCATTACTTTTGTCTTTTTTTTCTATGTATTTTCAGACCCAATTGCTGTGACCTCTCATCGAGTGTTTTCAATTTGTCCTGAATCTGATTAAGGTTATGGGACAGAAGAGCTAAGTCATAGCAAAATCCAGATCATCCAATTGCTTAGTCAGAGTCCACTGGATTCCATTTCTGTTGTGTGTTGACGATGTTCTCGTAACCCAGTCTATTGCTAGTAAGAACAGAAATGGAGACAAGAGGCATGCCTGTCGCACTCCTGATCTTATCCCAAACGGTTCTGTAAGCTGTCCTTCGTGAAGAACTCTGCATGTCATGTTTTGGATCATTTAAATATGCTTTATGGAGATGGTGTTTCTCAGCCAACATCTTCTTTATATTATCTGAGTTCTCATCAAGCCAGTCATTTTGTTTCTTGATGGTGGGACCCAGGACCTCTGTAGCAGTGTTGTAGATCAGCTCACTTAGGGCTGCCCAATTTATTTCCACACTTTGGCCGTCTAACGAGATAGATTTGAGACGGTCTTCTAGGGTGTCAGTAGATGACTGTTTGATTTTTGTCTTCTTTAGTTTGGTGACATCCAGCCTTTTATGTTTTCTTTATTAATTAATGATCTTCAGGGGAACTCCATAATGCCTCTTTAATTTCCAAAGTGATTCTCTGTCTACACTGTCAAATGCCTTTTCGCACTCCACAAATCCGATGTATAGTGGTGAATTCCATTCCAGACTTTGCTCAACTATTATTCTCGAAGTGGCTATTTGGTCTGTACATGATCTGTTTTGTCGAATACCTGCTTGTTCATCTCTCAGTTTCTTGTCTTTTGACGGATAACTTACCTCAGTTCCGTAGCCTGGTAATGGAGGAGATCTTTAAGATCTTGAGGGCCAAACATAACCACACCAGCTCGTACTATCCGACCGGAAATGGGCTCGTGGAACGTTTGAACGGCAGCCTCACTATGATGTTACGTAAGCTAGGACAAGAGAAACCTTTAGATTTTGACCTTTTTCATTTCCACAGCTTATTCGCCTACAGGGAAGTACCCCAGGCCTCTATAGGTTTACCGCCAGCTACACTTCTATTAGGCAGGCATATTAACGGCCCACTAGAAGTCTTACTACAGTCACTGACAGAACAGAAGGCTGATGAGTCAGTCGTCTCAGCATTCAAATATATATCGTAACTTAAGGAAAGGTTACAACTACGATGGGACCTAGAAAAACTAACTAAAATCGAGCACGCGTGAAGTACGCTAAACGATACAACAGAGCAGCAAAAGAGAGAGAATTGCAATCAGGAGAGAAAGTTGTGTTGCTGCTTCCAACCGGAAACAAGAAATTATGTATCTGATGGCAAGGGCCGTTTACCGTCCTGAAAAAGATCTTTAGAACGAACTACAAGATCTTTATTAAAGGAAAGGAAAAATTCTACAATATAAATATGTTAAAGAAATATTTGGAAAGACCAGTGCCTTCCCCCGAACATCTCTTGGCGGTCTCTATAGCAACCGAAGATGAGCAGGATGACGATAGTTGCATGAAATATCCTTTGCAGCAAACGGAATCATTTAAAGATGTTAAATTCGGTGGCACTTTCTCAGACGCACAACAGACAGAAACGAAGGCGTTACTGAAACAGTACTCTGCAGTCTTAACAGACATACCTGCTCGAACTCACCTCGTAGAGTTTGATATGAAGCTGACAAACGCGACACCTGTGCGAACCAGAGTTTACCCGATCCCGAATGCTAAAGCTGGCACGCAACGTGGAGAAATGGACACGCTACGTAAAGCTGGGATTATTAGCGAGTCTTTATCTCCTTATAGTTCGAGCGTAGTACTGTTGCAGAAACCCTATAAGGAAGTTCGGCTGTGTACAGACTATCGTCTACTCAATACTGTAACAAAATTTTAGCCCGAACCAATCCAATGTGTTTCTGAACTGTTCAACAAGCTTAGCAAGGCAAGAATTTTCTCCAAGATTAACCTGAGTAAAGGTTATTTCCAAATACCAGTCAAGGAGGAAATTAAACCTCTGCTAGCTTTCAGCACTAGTGAAGGACATTATACATTCAACGTTATGCCTTTCAGTTTGCACAACGCACCAGGAGTCTCTACCAGAATGATGAGAAAGCTTTTAGAACCCTTGCGCAGTCCAAATATCCACAATTTCATGGACGATATATTTATTGCTACGGATAACTTCGAAGAACATATTGCTACGGTCGCTATGCTCATCAGGAGACTAAAGGAAGCTGGCATTATCGCCCGTCCTAACAAATGTTTAATCGGCTTTGAAAAGCTTGACTTCCTAGGCATACTATTTCTCAAGGTTGTATGTGGCCAGTTGTTAAAAACATGAGAAAATATGTGCAGCAAAGTGGTCTAAAACAAAGAGAGACATATGTTCTTTCCTATCACTGTGTGCTCACTACCAAAAGTTTATTAAAAACTTCAATGGCCTGACAGCATCTCTTACTGACCTTAGAAAAAAGGGAAAACTCGATAAAGTTATTTGGACTGCAGAGTGTGAAAACGCGTACGTCACTCTAAGGGAACGACTATCCAAATACCCGATTGTACGATTACCCGACCTGACAAAACCTTTCGTCTTGCGCGTAGACGCCAGCGAACATGGAATCGGATCGACACTGCTTCAAGCAGACGAGAGTCATCCGAACTTGATATTCCCAGTGGCCTACGGCAGCCGCAAACTCAACACTGCAAACAGGAATTATTCGACCGTGGAGAGGGAAAGTTTAGCATTGTGAACGGTATCAGGAGACACCATGAATATCTGTACGGAGTTTCGTTCACAGTGCAAACAGACCATGCCCCATTGACATTCCATGGAGCCAATAAGGATTCTAACACAACGATTATGTATTGGGCTCTGCTGTTAAGCGTGTACTTGTTAAAAGTATAATACATACCAGGGAAAGAGAATGTAGGAGCGGATTTTATGAGTCGAAATTGGAACATGGAGGAATCAATCGCTCGGAAGCTGCGGATGACAGTAGCTCTATTTCTATAAGTGAATTATGAAAGTGTTTCACATCTTCAAGCCCGGACGTGCTGTGATGTATAATGGAAATATAGCTGACAGTAATCTGACAGCCGTTGCTTTCCCATTTAGTGTCTACCATTTGCTAAGCCAAACCACGCCATTTTCTGTCTGTATAACTCACCTTTGAATCCACGCCATTTTTCTGGGAACATAACAACAGAGTTGTTTACCAACTTTTCGCAACCTGCCATCTTAACAGGGGAGCGAATCACGTTTGTTTTATCTGTGTTTTTCACGCAAGCTGATCTGCCAATTATCGATCATTAGACCGATGCACGTGGAAACAGCGGACTGTTTGAAGAGATACAGGGGCGATAATATTTTCCCTACCACCTTCGATGTTCGTACGTTCAGGGGGAAGTAAATTGTTTGATCTGTGAAAGGGGACGAAATCTGAGAGAGGCCCGTTGCACGGTCAAGTCTTCTGATGTCGGTCAGCATCGCTGAGTAAAGCAAACGAAAAATAATATCATGTGGGACGCGCAGTTTCCTGATTTCCCTGATATGCAGAATGTGTGAATTATAACGTCCTCTAGAAATAATAAGACCATGATCTGTATATATACTGCGTTCTCTCCAGATCAGTTATCAGAATCGCTCAGAAATTTTTCGATAATCTAATCATGCCAGACTAGAACAATTTTTGCTAAATGTATTAAACTGTCTCGTGGGGATTTCATGTTCTGATTTGTGGTAATAGAAATTGTGCTTAAGTGTTAAAATGTGTTAAGTTTACAATTTTAATTCACGGTGATTCCTATCGTTAAAACTAGCGAAATACTTGTAACATAATGCGTAGATATTTTCTTGCCAGTTGTTCAATTTAATGTAAATTCCATCACGCCACTTTCTTACACCAGAAGATACGGTTTAGCTGATTGGGATTATAACGCGTGACGGATGAGAGACAGAATAGAATTCGCATTATATTTCATTGTGTGAAATTATATAAGTGACTAGTGTTAGCATGTGACAAAACAACAGACGCCGACAATCAAATAGCTAGTAGTGACAGGCCATTTTTGTTAAAGTGCGCATATGGATAAATAACATAATAATTGGCTTTGTGCGCTGTTCATTTTTTTCGCGGGCAGTAACGGGGGAGGGCGCATACCTTCTTTCCCGAAATGCCATAGCGGAAAACGTACGGGTGGATAAGATAGTAGCATTTTTTTCATAAATGTTCTTATCTTCCTTAATAGTGCCTTATAAAAAAACCAGCTGCCAGCTGTCTTAATTTGGGTCTTCGACTTTTGGGCTATTTCGGTCCTCTATCTTCATTCAGTGAAGGATTAATTTTGTCTTCTTCTTGGCTTACAAGTCGCAAGTTCCTTCGTGAACCGGTTGGGCCAAAGAGACCAATAAACATTAATATTAAATCTTAACTGGACTGTACCTTACCCATTATTATTTATTCACTTTTTCCAGCCCGCTGGGCATAAGAAAGAACATATAATCCTGACGTTTGACAGCCGTATCAAAGGAGTGATCCAGAAAGTTACACTGTTTCAAAATCGGCATCACCATGGAGACAGCCGATAGGATCTACCATCATTATTTTTACATATTGTAACATTTTTTTCTTAGCAACCAGATATTTCGCAATACTGGAATTACTTTTCTCATTTTGCAACTGTGAACGTCCAGAGCACGTCTTGCTTCAGTAACGATCCGCGGTGACCTTTGTTTCATCCAGGGAAAATTAAACCACCAAATTTGGCGTCTACCTTGTAAATTATTATTCGATATATAAGCTGGACTATTGCTAATTTGGCAACCCACCTGACAGTGTAGGTTTAGGAACTATTGTAGTTTTTTCCAAGGGATATCAAAACGTAAGCGAGATTGTTTGCGGCCACGTATGACAGAGAGACAGAGAGAGGGAGTGAATATTTTCTTTTGTTACAAGCATTGTACTAACTTCCTTTTTTATTTCGCTAAAATTGTGTACTTTACTGACTAGTACTTTAGTGCGAACTTGTTCTTCACAGTCTATTCTGCAATGTAGTGCTAATCTTTGACCTTTGAGTTATTAACTTCTTTTGGGATCCTTTCTCAACTAGGGGGAGGGCACATTTTATGTTATTTTCATATGTCTGTAAACATGATTTTATTGATTTCTCTATATGGTTTGATGTTGTAAAGCTTAATGATAATAAACAACAAAAAGAACTTATCTTTGTGTGTTGGTCAGATCCATACCCATTAACCATAGTTTTTCACGTTTGTGTGACTTGTTGTCACATAATTTTGTGTTTGTGTTTAGTTTAACTTATGTTTATAAACATAGGTACGTACAAGAAAATATGCTAAAATTTAGTCGTATAGATAGGCTAGATTAGAGAAACTACTTATTCCAGAGACATATCTTTTCCTTAAACTATTCACTCGTGAAATCTATTTCTTATTCCTGTATCCTCACATATTTACCACTATTACCTCTGCTCATACGGGACCATAAATGTCTTCTAAACTATCTAAAATTTACGACATAATGTCATTGTTGCGCACATATTCTTTTGTGTGACGCACAGATTACTGTTGGTAGGCATACAAATGTAAAGTAATAACTATTTGTTTGATGAAAAGTATTTATTTGAGAATCTATGATTCTTAGAGTAAGGGACAGAACCCTGATCGGTCGATGTTGTATTCGGTTCTATGGGTTATCTGTTCTTGTGTCTCGATCTGGCGGATGAATACTACTTTTACGTCATTTTTCGTCTGGTATGGCCAGAAACAGATTGGTCTTGCTTAAAATGTTTATGACCCGAATTTATATTTATTCCTTGACTATTTAAGGTGATTCGGTCTTATATCTTTCTATCTTTGTATTTCTATGACGGCCTATTTTCTGAGCTGAACTCGGGTCTGTCAAAGGTATTTCTGGGCATGCGCCGATTTGGAGTGTCGACCGGGAAGCTGGCTGTCATGGTCGTCTTGTTTTGGCTGCCCGGACTTAAGTCCGTCGATTTTTTGGTGCTCTGTGTAATTCTAGGGGAAAAGTCGTCGTCTACTGTATGACGATTACGTCTATAATCTTCCCCAGAATATATTTCTTGCGCCTAAGGATGGCATGTGCTATTTTTCGCTAATGTTTTCTAGGACATTAAGGTATGAAAGACTATGTATGAACTTTCCTTATGCCTAGTTTTGCAGCCAGAGATATGGTCTGCATATGTGAGTGCTGAACTATTTATTTGACGACGCTTCTGTTAGCAGCACCTGCATTTATTATACACGTCGCATTAGAAACATTATATCTTCACAGCATTATTTATGTCTACGAACAGAGCCCTTTACCATATGCTTCTGTATGCATCTTCGCAGTGAGCGACGCTCACTGGAGGACGGAAGCCATTTTAGGATCTCATTATTGCCAGCGGATCATCACCAGAGAACAGGAATGCCTTATTACCTGATGATGGTACAGAGATCTACTGTGGTTTAACATTGTTGCTATAAACATTGGATGAATTTAGGGCTTAAGAAACTTAGCCAAGAGAAGGTTCTGACAGTGAACCATTGTTGATGATTATGTATCCACCTCAACTGACGCGATTAGTCAGTTAAGCATGAGACGATAGACAACCAGAATATTGAGAGCTTGCCTACTATCGTTCCATTATATTTACATGCTACAATCTGATATTGTCACCCATTCTTCAAGTATACGATGATTTTGTGCCAACCTGTTCAAATGACTGTAATCGTGATGTCGAAGTGTACGTCCATTAATAAATGTATGAAACGTCATCAGTGGTCTGCCCTTTATTGACTTCTGCTTATGATTGAGTGAGTGACTTGTCAACTCAACAGAACCATACACACATTCGCGTCCTTTACATCTACATTCTCACTCGATGTCAGCACTGTGTCGGAACGAGTTGACCAATCATCTACGGGTCCAGTATGACCTTATGAAAGCAGTAACACCCCAATCAAAAGTGATCTTTATCAATATGATGGCCCCGAAAAGTCCCTTATCAGTCATGTTATATGATTATGGAAATCAGTCTATAATAATTACGCATGCATGAGTTATAGAAGTAGCCCAACTTGTTCAAAGAATGCCAATTTTCCATTGAGACAGGAATGCGAGTCGCAGTCCATCCCGGTGAAAGGCCTTAGCACTTTGAGAAGTCAAGAAGGCCACAATGATATGATGGACAGAAAATAGCAGTCCACCAGGGAGGAAGTGAGATTTGTGCAGCTTCAATTTGTTTACTCCAGCATTTCTAAGAAAATACTTCATGTATGAGTAGTATAGTAGGGAGGAAACGAGGCGTATTCTGCAGGCGCGTGACTTTTTATATAAGAAAAAAATCTGCAGGTGCGCTGCAGGCGCGTGACTTTTTATATAGTCTGCAAGCGCATGACTTTTTATATAGCGATATATGTTAGCCGGGGTGACTTCCTGGCGTCCTGGTAGTGTGTAGTTATGTGTATTTTTGTGTTGTTTATTGTACATATATTTAGACATACAATAGAAAGACGATATTTATGTTACAACACTTATACATATATTACAACAGTTATACATTTATTTAGACAATAGGAAGGCGATATATTTAGACAACAGTTAGACATATATTACAACACTTATACATATATTACAACATTTATACATATACTACAACACTTAGATAGACATAAATAACAAAGATGTTAGTTAATATAGTTTTATTTTATATTCAATAGTGTTTTATAGTAACAAAACATATAGGGGCAAATAGCAGTTACAAACAGGAGAATATATGTACAGTATTTTTAACATTATATGAGTATACATTGTACAATATATATATATATATATATATATATATATATATATATATATATATATATATATATATATATATATATATATTTTGGAAGATGGAAGGTGTTCAAAATAACATTATCACAGAGTGGTGTAGTTTTTATACAATATAACAAAGGGATTATAATATAGCACCGGGGTACAACTGCAGGCCAGACATTGAGGGAGGGGTGTCGTCATGTCGTAAGAATAGAGAGGTGCGCTGTTGTGTGTGTAAGTGTGTATTGTGGAAGAGAGATTTTGGGTAGGGTGTTTATGTCTTCTGTTGTTTCTGTGTAGAGAGAGTTTAGATGTTGAGGGGTGATGTGGTGACGTTGTCAGCATGCACCTGTCGTTTGATGTAAAAGTAAGACAGGGCATTGCGGTGTTGTTCGTAGGTGTATATGGCAGAGTTGTGTGTTCGGAACCCGATATTTTTCCCGCCCTGTGCTTGTGTGGTGTTGAGTACTTCTAAGAATGTCGTTTTTTCTACTTTGTTGTGGTGTTTGTTCAAACCTTTTGTTGTCTTTTCGTAGTCACCAAAACAGTGATACGTCTTGCTACAGAGGGAAATCATCCCTCTGTCTTCGTACTCTAATTTAAAAAGGCCGGCGTCCGTTTATCGTATAATTTCTGTTCACGGCATTTCTGACAAACGGCGCGTGTCTTACCATCGGTAGCTACAAAGTCGACTCTATGATCGGGGCATACTTCCGCGGGGAACCATTGGTGGTAGGTACTATAGAATTCTTGTCGGATAGCGGGCTTAACAACGTCCACTAAGTTGTCTGAACTAAGGGCCAAGTAAAGGCTGTCTGTGTCTGTCTCGCACAACTGAAATTCTGCCTTATCTACATATTTATCTAGACAGTCGTAGTAAAACTCTAACTTTCTCAATTTAACATATTGATACACGAAAAAACCTATCTGCGCGGGCAGGTCCCAACTAATTTTCTTTTTTGCCATCTCTACTTCAAATATGTCGTCCGTCACTAAAAACATTTTCCTAAAGCGGGGGCAGTTTATTAATTTAGATGTACCCTCGCCCGTCGTGTACGAAACCTCTACATGCTTCGCTTTATTGGTCAATCTTTTACCATAGGCGGCGTTACCCAACAGTTTCATGGTTTCGCTGGTAATTGCGTAGGCAGGATCAGTATCACCCTGGCGGCGCGCGTCTGAAACAGTGTCCCCAAACTGCTTGAAACACGTCGCGGGTGTATACTCAATCACCTGGTAAATACAGGTGACTTCTAAGCCTTTGGTCAGGTACCAGCGAAGCAAAGGCGTCGCCAACAGAATCTTTTTGCCCACATAACTCCCGATCAACGTCCTTCTGGGGGTAGTCAGGAGTTTGTGTTTCTCGGCGTATTTCCGCATGAAAGGCCCAATATCGTCTCTCGTGACGTCAACATTTTAAAAAATGGATGTCATCTCCGAGAAATGTTCCTTTAGGCAGTCGGGGACATGAATGTCACACTCGACTAGACCAAAGAAGGTTTCGTATAGCACAGAGGCGAGAATATTTTCTTCTGTTAGCGGGTAACGACATTTGGTATAAGATGGTTTCAGGGCTGGGAAGGTGGCGCGGAGAAAGCGGCCGATTGATGGCTTGTCTTCCTTCAACGTTTGCCACTCGCATTCCCACATTTCGAGCAAGGTGACATCGCACTCGTTCCTCAAATAGGCAGAAATCTCCCGTGTCTTTTCGTACAACTCAGTCAACGGTTTTTTATTGACTGGGTTAACGTCACGACCGGTGGTTAGTGGACAGTCGTGGTGACCGTGGAAAAGACAACCGTGGAACTGGTAGATGGTGCGAGAGTCTTTGTCCAAACCATCTACCCTAATGTGTCTATGGCCCAACGACATCTCACGACCGTTAAACTGGATTTTTAAGGTCACATTACTCGTGTGCGACACCCAACTCAACCAGTCGCGGCACTGCACGGTATATTTATGGAGCTTGTGGTACCTGAAACCGTCCTCCCTGTTTCTTCGAACGGGAAAGTCAGTGGGAATTTTCTGCATTATCGCCCACAAATAAAGGGCGTTGGCATCAAAGCCTTTAATACATCGCACCATTTTCCCACCTCTAATGCACGTTTGACCTTGCTCGTGGAACCTTTGAAAAATAATTGAGGGTCCCCCGACTACGTTTTGGCGCAACGTCTCGTGCAAATCCTGCTCTCGCTTGGAGCATAAAGAAAACGAGACATTTGACGGGACGGTTTTAAAAAGATATTTTAACGTGACATCGGGCACGGAAATCGCATCTTTAAACATATCTACCCCTAACCACGCATAAAAACTAACCTGCTGTTCTAACGCTATTAGGAAAGGGACTACGTCTTTATTATTGTACCATGTCAGAAAGTCGCGCAACGTGGTCATACGGTTATCGACCCACACTCTCTGACACTCGGCGTACTCGTCGGTGGAAATATTAGTGTTTTAAGGGCGGAAAAAAATGATGAGTGGGGTGATAGCGCCGTTTCGTCTAACTTTGCTAAATTTGTAATATACTCGTAACAGAAAAAAACCCTTTGGTTTCTGTTACTTTATACGCGGCCAGATACTTGCAATAGCTAAACCCGGGGGCTAAGTAGTTGATTATGTCTAAACACTTTAGTTGTGGGGTGGCGATACACATAAAGTTATTATTTCGCTTGACTAAATACTTGAAATCGTGGTCAAGGAAATATTTGATGAGATAGGGTTTGATCACATTCACGTCATACTTTCCCGAGTTGAAACCTAGCACAGGCAACTCGTGCAAATACGCATCGAGTTTCTCAATCAGCCCCTCTAAATCACCGAGCTGTGTATACACCTCATCGAAACGCTGACGCAAAAGAGCGTAAAAGGCATCGGCAATGTTGATCAGATGCCCAAGCATCCTGTTCACCAAGTCTTGTGGCTCACCCGTTGTGATAAAACAAACGGGGGCTTCAAAACCGGGGACGTTAGAGGCCACCGAACAAGACAGGGGCACGTGTTTGGCTGTGTAGGTAGTTGCGCTACCAGTGGGCCCTACAGCGTTATCGAAATAACACTCGTAGTCGAAAGTGGCCCGATAGGGAAAGACGAATGTTGTATCGACATCTATACCCTGCGCGGCGATAGATTCCCAAACCGTATCTGGCGGGGTATAAACTCCACCCTTAAATATTTCCTTTCGTTTACCCCCGGTACAGGTCGTCTCATGGCGCTCCAATCGATAATACTCCTGCGCAATTTACCACATTTCGGACATGAAAAAATAATGACTGGTCCTATCAATATTATCTATATACATAAAATGGTTTTTAAACATTAACAGACGCAACGTATGTGGAAACCTATCGCTACCTCTAAGTTTGGGGGTCAGGGTCTGCGCGTGGTCAAATTCAAAAACGTCAATATTTACTTTGAAACAGGTCTCTAACGCGGGAATATCAATTAAACTAACCCCGGGGAAATCGATGAGGGACGTTAGTCCCTGGTGTGTTTGCCACTGTTCTACGAGCCGACGCGTGGGTTTTCTAACACTTAACGGCACCACCCCTAAAAACGGCTAAACATCTAAAAAAGCAAAAGGTATCGCTGTAAGGTTGTAAGTTTGAGTCCTGTTGTAATATATGGATGTGGTGATTGTCGATGATGAAGGAGGGGATGTCTTGTAAGCAGCAGCCAATTGGAAAGTCTTGAAGATGGTAGATATAGAAAGAGGTCGCTGGAATTGTTTCGACATAATATTTCGTGTTTGGTCTGTTTATTTGTGCTTGTGTGAGAATGTCGCTGTCGTGTAAGTTTGAGACAAAAGACTTAAAATCTGTAATGTTGTTGACTAGATGAGGCTGTTCTAAAACACAAGCATTATTATGTAAAGCGTGAAAGAAGCGAAGGTCGCGAGTTTCTCTGTTGCTTAAAACTGCGTGATGACTTAAATTAATCTTAAAGCGTTTTGTTTGTTGTGCAAAGACAGATGTTAAATGACTTTCCCAGTCTATTCTTCTGCTATTGTGAAAGAAAGTGAAGACTGATAGATATTTGTGTTTGTTTGCATGTGTTTTTATGGCTTGCCAATTATTAGTATAGATTTGTCTTATGTCATCTGGTAAGTCATAGTCAGGGGATAGACGAGTCTTTATGATATGGGTTTTATGGGTACTGATCATGGGTCGTTTCTTGATTTGACCTGCAGTTTTTGAAGAGGACGATGGTGTGGGACTTGTTGAAGGGGGTGCTGACGCTGGTAATGTGGAAGTTGCTGCAGATGTTGATAATGTTTGTGGGTGCGCCGATCGTGAGTCTGGTGTTACTGTGGGGTTTGAAATGTTTTTTATCATGGTGTTGTACACATCGATGCTGATGCGTCTGTTGTTGCTGTGGTGCCTGATGTTGCTGTGGGGCATGTTTCGGCGCCTGCTGGGTTCTGTGTTGAGGTCGAAAGCTCCGTCGGGGTAGTGGGGGGGGGTGTTTTTGTTTTAGGTGGGCCCGTAAGCTGGTGCCTCGGGTAAAGACCTTACCACAAATGGCATAGGTAAAACGTGGAAGTGAGTGAGCTGTCTTGCTGTGTTGTAAGTAATTGTCACAGCGATTGAAAGTTTTCCCGCACCGGGCACACATGAGGTTGTGTCCCACTGATGTGGTTTGTACCACTGTTTCTGGACGTGGTGCACCTGGCCCATGCTCACTTTCTATGTGTCGTTGTAGTGCCTCAGGTCCCGTGAAGACTTGAGGACAGACACGGCAGGGGTGTCTCTGATCTACATGGACTGTTTCATAATGGCGAGTAAGGTCACGATTCCTGGTAAAAGATCAACTGCATTGCACGCAGCTGTAGCCACAGTTCTTGTTTTGAGGTAACTCCATCTGTTGAATAGAGGAATAAAATGACGTTAGTTACAGAGTTTATACAAAGTTAAAATTAAAGACATGTAACAATCAGTTAAATAAAACACAGACAAACAGAGAGAGAGAAAGAGAGAGAGAGAGAGAGAGAGAGAGAGAGAGAGAGAGAGAGAGAGAGAAAGAGAGAAAGAGAGAAAGAGAGAAAGAGAGAAAGAGAGAGAAAGAGAGAGAAAGAGAAAGAAAGAGAGAGAGAGAGAGAGAAAGAGAGAGAAAGAGTGAGAGAGAAAGAGAGAGAGAGAGCGAGAAAGAGAGAGAGAGAGAATAAACAGGTAAATAATACACAGATTTATACATAGCTAGATACATAACTATGTAGGTGTACACACGCCTACTCTGCATTATAACCAGTCTTATCTTTATTCTGTAATGTTAACATATCACAAAAGCCCGTGCGCGCTGTGGAAGCAAAGATAAAGATATTGATTTAAAAGCCAGCCTGCTCGCGAGACAAGTGACGATCTGTCCTATCTTTTAAAATAACGAAAATATAAATATTAACGTGTTTTGCTAGTTTGTACAAAGCAACTTTCAACCATGATTGCTGGTTATAGCAGGGCGTCTTTCCTTTAATGTAATATGTGTTTGTCGTTATGTTATGATTCCATGGTCAACACTGTTAAATCCAAAAACATGCTATTTTCTAAACTAGTGTTTTTTTAATTCTCACTGGCCGGTTAGGCAGTTTGTAGTGACTCGGAGCCTTATTGGAATACATTTATGTTTCAATCCCATTGCTTTTTCTTTTATTCTGTGATATTAAAATAATTCGCCACGAAGTAATGGAAACAGAGTTATGATTTTGGACCTTTCTTTTGTTGTAATAAAAAGTTCCTATTGTGTTCGCGTCCCATATCAATTGATTCACAGACAGGTGTCCACGCACTGAACGTCAAGTATGAAAACACAGGGCTCATAAAAAAACTCGTGAATGTTTTCTGTTTGTTACCACCACCAGACTGTTTTGTCTTGATAGCGAACACTTTGTGTCCAGATTTTATTACCCTACCGGTTCTATAATGTGGACACGAGATCAAAGGATTGTCGACTTCTCTGTTGTTCCACACCACGGGGATTTTTCCTGAGTAATACAATTTTTTGGTGCGCACAAGACTAATAGAACAAAAAAAAAGTATTGCAAGTTGTGGTGTAATCGATGACTGATACGGTTTATAGACACCTTTCTGACAACGCCTGTATACAATGAAGGTGTTCTTTTTACATATTCTTGTGTGATATTTGTTTTCAGAACTTAGACTGTGCCTAGCACATACCAAATAAACCGACTAAGTCTTAACTTTTCAAAAATCAACCATTCTTTAAAAATCACATGTAAGAATTTAACACCTTAACAAACAAATATTTTTAAAATACCAGCTAGGGTAGACTAATTATAATTTGAAACAGATTTTAGCAACACTTCTTAGTGAAACAAAAAGACAAACAGACACAGACATATATTTGTTGAAATATAGATATTTAACACCCTAACACAGAGTACGCTTAACGAATACACAAGAATAAAAACAAACAACTAAAACTTTTTATAATTTTATTAAAAAGAGACATGAGATGTAGATATTTAACATCCTAACACAGAGTACCGAAAAACAACCATAACAGATATTTTTAAAGTTATTTAGGGTATGTATCCTAACGAAAACAGCTATATAAAAATCTATATAACATTTATGTGTAAAATATATATTTTAACTTCCTAGTATTATTATAGGGAAAAAACAGACGAATACACACATACACCGATTTAATATTTAGAACTTTGAGTAGGTTATTTTTCCACAGTCTCTGATTATTAAGAAAATACTCCTATCAAACAACAAAGACAACCATACAACCATATTTTTAAAAAAATAGAGAACAGATATTTATTAAGATATAAAAGAAACATACGTTTCAGTGGCTGGTCTTCAAAACAAGTGCTTTTTCAGAAGGCTTCAAAACGGCTGGTCTTTCAGAGATGTTTGCGCTTCGAGGGTGGGCTAAAGAATGAGACATGTCTAAAACAATTCTTGATTAAGACAACAGACTTTTCAATAAAAGTAGTCCGATAGTATGAATTTCGTGATGGAGCCAGAGTGTGTATTGTGTAGAGACACTGTTTCAGAAACAATAGTTCGCGCGCAAGCGTTTCGTCGTGGTTTGGTCGATAAAAACGTTATCACAACGTAAGAACAGGAAAATCGAGTCAGCATCATAAAACGAAGTTTCTTTGCTACAGGTGTGGTCATCTATAATTAATTATTCTCTGGTCCAGAAAACGGCGTGGTACGAGCAAACTATGATAAAAAACTATAGTTTTAAATCAGAACTATGCTGTTATCACCGCACACGTGCCCAATCAAATATTCAGAGCGCACGTGCGGTATTGTTACAAAAGTTATGGGTGTCGATCTGTGCTTCAACTTCACAGAATCACTTTTTAATGGCACCCAGGTCTTAGTGAATAATTAAGCAGATACCATTGTTTTACACTCGACCATTAAACTAGAGATCATTGTGACAAAATTAATTACACCCAGTTGTGGTCATGAAAAAATTAATTGGTTGCAGGTGTGGCCAACAGCGTGTTTTTTACGAGTGGACATTTACAAAATAGAACTTTAAGTTATAACTGTGTGTCTGTATGGGTGTTAATGTTGTATGTACAAATATATATATATTGTCAAACGTTGTGTGTGACAGTGTTAATGTGAGAGTATATAACTTAACATTTTTATTAGAACAACCTTTAAAAAGCAATCTTTAAAAAACAAACTTTTAAATAACACATGTTATATATGGGTTGACGAAGAATAACAACCGCTTATATTTGTTGTGAATGTTAGTCTTGTGACTGAGTAACGAGTGGTTCTCATATTGGGTGGTTTGAAACATTGTGTTTTTTTTAACATGTTGCAGTAGTTCTCACGTTGTTGAAAACAGGGGTTCTCACGTTGTGTAGGGTCTTAGATATAAAATAACTGTCTGTAAGTGTAATCTATCATTGTTAGCTATGGACCTGCGTTGGGTGCACCCCTTTACAGCGTTGATTTCAGGGCCAACTAGTTCTGGGAAAACTGTTTTTGTACAGCGTTTCTTGAAACATATACGAGATATGATGACACGTGTACCTGATGACATTTTATGGTATTATGGGGAATGGCAACCTATGTATAATTCGATGACTGGCGTTCAGTTTATTGAAGGACTACCGGACATTGATCAGTGGACAGGTGATAAGAAACGTTTGGTAGTTATCGATGATTTGATGACTAAGACGGATGAGCGAGTAACTAATTTATTCACAAAAGGGAGTCATCACCGCGATCTAAGCGTAATATATATTGTGCAAAATTTATTTGGCAAGAACAAAGAACACAGAAGCATTAGTTTGAATTCTCATTATATAATACTTTTCAAAAATCCACGCGATGGGTCTCAGATTGCTAATCTAGCCAAACAGATGTATCCAGGTCGGACTGCCTATGTCCAAGAAAGTTTTAAAGACGCGACGTCGACCCCACACGGTTATTTGCTAATCGACCCGAGACAGACAACACCAGACGGTTTACGACTTCGTACCCGCATATTTCCACACGAACAGCAAATTGACTACGTCCCTAAATAACGAAATGGGAGAAAAAGTGAGAAGACATGGTTAAAGTTTCTAGGGACGGCCAAACCACCAGTCATCAAGGCTGTTATGAAAACAGCGTCACCCGATCTGGTAGGATGATTCTGTGAATGTTGTCACAACGTATTAAAAGGTAACGTTACACTGACACCTCCTCAGAAGAGACGTATGCGTCGTTACAAAAACACCCTGCGAGCGCTCACCAAGAAGGAATTGTCGCTCAAAATACGAAAACAATTTTTACAAACTGGGGGTTTTTTAAGTGCTCTCCTTAGACCAATACTAACTGTACTAAGAGGGTTCTTGTAGATGGCTAAGAAAATGATTTTGATGGACCCTCGGTTGTTAGAGGCTCAAAAACCTTATAGAGCCCCAAATGCTCTGAGAGATAACTTGGGAGAATTGGACAGTCAAATGCAACTGGTCTTGGAGCGAGAAGATTTGCCGTTGGGTGACAAAGCTAGATTATATCAGCAAACACTGCAGCGTTATTTGACTCGACTAGAACAGTACAGTCACGTACCTCTAGGCCACGTAGATATTAAGTCTCCCCTTAACGAGTCGAGCTCGAAACCTCCCATCGAACATTTCACTGTACTTAAAGACGAGATTGTCGACAAAAAGTTTCAGTCCCCACCCGAACAAGTCACACCCACTAATCGAAAAAGGTGGTTGCCAGTAAATTGCGAGAAACATCGTTGTATTCGCTCAGAAGAAGCAAAAAAAAAACACCAAAGTGGGAACCATGGCCAAAGAAGTGAACACAATTTTAAAACAACATTACTACGACCCAAAACGACCCGGTTCGTATGGGGGAGTCGGTGCCTTACAACGTAGCACCAAACTTACTCGTAAAAAATTGAAGAGTGGTTAGGTCATCAGGATACGTACACCTTACACAAACCGGTGATTAGAAAATTTAACCGACGGGTGACCATTGCGGGTGGTATCGATCAACAGTTCCAGGCTGATTTATTTGACTTGCGAGGATTAAAGAAATTCAACGATGGGTTTTCCTATCTAGTAACGTGTATCGACGTATTTAGTAAATTCGCTTGGGCTGTTCCCCTAAAAAACAAGACTGGGAAAGCTTTAGTAGCAGCGGTAAAAACAATTTTTATCAGTCGCAAACCGATAAATTTTCAAACAGACAAAGGCAGTGAGTTCGTCAACAAAACATTCTTAAAGTTTCTAAAAGATCAGGGCGTCCATTTCTTCACTACGGAGAATGAAGATACCAAGGCAGCTATTATCGAGAGGTTTAATCGAACCCTCAAAGAAAAAACTTGGCGTTACTTTGCCAAAACCAACATTCTTCGCTACGTCGACGTGATACAGCAACTGGTCCACAACTACAACTACTCGTATCATCGGAGTATTAAGATGGCACCGGCGGAAGTTACCCCGGGCAATCAAGAAGAGGTGTGGCATACGTTGTATTCGACCCCTGACGTCATCGGTAGAAAAGTCTATTTTAAAGCTGGTGATTGCGTGCGGATCGCCCAAGCCAGACAAACTTTAAAAAAGGGTTAAACGCCAGCTTGGACAGAAGAACTGTTTACGGTTAGCCGACTAAACCAAACAAGACCGGTCACGTACATCCTTAAAGATGATTCGGGTGAGGAACTGAAAGGTTCTTTTTACCAAGAAGAGTTGCAGCGGGTCGGTGACAAGATAGTTTATCAAATCGAGTCCATTTTGCAAGAATTGCGAGGTGTCAGGGGTGTAAAAGAGTATTTAGTCAAATGGTTCGGTTATATTTCGTCATTCAACAGCTGGATTTCCGCCAAACAACTAGCGAGATATCGAGACTGATGGAGATAGAAGAAGAAGTGAGCACCCCAGTTTTGCGGCCACCCTCTCCCAAGACCACGAGAACCTCGGTCTGGCCTTTTTTGGGGAAACTAGTACCGCGACTAGAGATTGTTTTCATCTGTCAGATGCTCGTTATATATGTCGTCATTGGGGTCTCGTTATTCAATCTGAGTCGGAGCAACGCAGAGGGACCACACGGCAAGTTTTGGATCGCCTTAATGAGCAGTTGTCTGGGTTACATGTTACCTAACCCTAAGATAGGATGAGTTTTTACGTGACTTTACCCAGCAATGCCTCGATGAAAATATACCCAAACAATAATGCCGGTCACTTTTTCGTCAAATTTCCACAGACTATAGACTTGACTTCACGCTACGAGGTTGGTTTGGCTGAGATTCAATTTCCCAAATGTTATTTTAACGTGTTAGAGGATGACGTATGGATACATTACTTCCCCAACAAAGAAGATGAGTCTATACTACTCACGTTACCCGCCGGTCTATACACGTCACCCGACACGATGATCGACGAGTTGAATCGTTTGCTTTTAGACACGGATGTGGATGAAAAAGCCCGAGTTAGATTCCATTTTAACAATAATAAGGCCACCTTGAATCTGTATGATCCGGAAATTGAAGTTAGAATTAGCGAGACGTTGAAACACATGTTAGGCTTTCCCACCTCGCTCGAAACAGACATCGACCCAATACTACGAGGCGAGACTGAAGTACAAATGGATAGCGACATGAAAAATGTATACGTGTACTGCGATCTCGTAGCGGCGAGACCGGTTGGAGATGCCTCTGTCCCTTTGTTACGGATTGTTCTTATTTTGGAAAGGACTACCGCTTCGGTTTTTAGGATTTACGACAAACCACACTACTTACCCCTGAGCAGTTTTTCGTTTGACGCTGTGGAAATCCTTTTAACTAACGACCAGGGTAAGACTATCCCATTCACTAGCGGAGCTTCGGTGTTGACACTCCACTTCCGAACTCACAGACGGTTTGATTTTGAATAGAAAAATGGTGAGACACGTACCCATCCGACGAAACCCCAAAATGTATGAGGAGTTTTACTGCAACCAAGCTGGCCAAGGGATGCCAGTGTTTATCGGAGGTAGAAGTCAAAGAGGACATGGTTTGGGTAGTTTTTTCGGCGGGCTCGGTCGCATGGTTTTCCCGTGGTTAAAAACTGGAGGCAAAGCTTTACTCAGAGAATGGATTGGGACCGGTCTACAGGTCGCGAGCGATGCGTTAGCCGGCAGAAATATTAGTGAGTCATTTCGTGAACGAGCCAAAAAATCGGGTCAACGTTTATTACAGGAAGCCGTTGAGCACCTCAACACTAACCAATCGGGTAGCGGTATTAGCAGAAAAAGAAAAACGAGAGCTGCCCCACCTGGCGAGCCGAAACGAATAAAACGCAGTAACCAAACTCGTCCTTCTCATTCTCACCAGAAGAAGCGACGGTACTCTGATATATTTGAATGATGGCGCTTATTCACCCCAACTCGTACGAATGTCTTCACAGTGGTCTAGATTTGTTTAGCATACCACCAACGTAGACAGCCGTAGAAGAGGGACAATTTGTGGAGATACATCCGTTGAACGCCTTAGCCCCCGGAGCCCCTGTGGAATTTGTAATATCGGGAAACGGTGAAGAATATCTAGATTTGTTCAATACTTTTCTGCACGTGCGCGCCAAAATTACGTTAGCTAATGGCGGCGCATTACCCGCTGACGCAGAGGTGGCCCGGATAAACTATTACCTGCACAGTTTATTCTCCCAAGTCGACGTTTCCCTAAACGACACGTTGATTACACCCAGCGAGAACACCTACCCTTATAGAGCTTACCTAGAAGCCACGTTGAATTACGGGGAGGAAGCCAAACGAGGCCATCTGACAGCGGCTCTGTTTTACAAAGACACGACAAACTTTATTACGGAAACAACTGGTGATAATAACAACAGGTTAAGACTGCGTCGACATATAGCGGCTGGTTCTCAGGACATTGATATGATGGGTCGGTTACATTCAGATATCTTTGCTCAAGATCGTTACCTGTTAAATGGTGTGACCGTTAAAGTAATCCTCACGCCGTCTAAATATGCCTTCAACGTAATGGGACACGACCCCGCCGGTGGTTATAAATCTATTATAACTTACGCGGCACTGGTTTTCCGGAGAGCCAAATAAAACCCCGCCGTCTCTCTAGCCCACGAGAAAGCCTTGATGCAAGGTAATGCCAAGTACCTATTGAAACGAGTTGTGCTAAAAACTTTCTCTATTCCTAGAGGGATGCTATCGCACATGCAGGATAATCTATTTCTCAGTAAAACACCTACACGTATCGTGATTGGTCTAGTCACTTCGACCGCTTTTAACGGTTCGTATACGTCTAACCCCTTCAATTTCGCTACCTTTGGTCTGATATATTTGAATGTCAGCGCGGACAGCAGAACAGTCAGTGGCAAGCCTTTGTCCATGGATTATGAGCACAACCAGTACGTGAGAGCCTTCTTCGGGACGAATCTAGCTATGGGACTGGTTGGCAAAGGCGCCGGCAACGATCTCGAGTACAGACATTTTAAGAATGGATACGCCTTATACGCCTTTGACCTCACCCCCAGTCTACTGGACTGTGACCAGTTTGAGATGGCCAAGTCGCGTCCTGTCTCAGTAGAACTTAAATTCTCCGAGGTCACACCCGAACCATTACAGGTCCTCGTCTACGCCGAGCAAGACTCGATCTTGGAGATCTCGAAATCGCGCCACGTTTTGACAGACTATACCACTTAGACGATGAATACAGACGAGATACGAACCATCCTCCTGTCAGATATATTTGTTAAACGAACTGGGCTCGTTAAAGTTTTAGCTCGTGACCAATTACCTCTACGTATCGACCCGACCAAGACGGCTGCTTTCGTCATCAACACTGACCCTAGCTATCGCCCCGGTGACCATTGGGTCGCTCTATATTATAATGGACTTGGCACTTTTGCATATTTTGTTTCTTTCGGCGTACCACCTAGACACCCGGACCTGATTAATTTTATAGCCAGAAACTCTACCCGACCTGTTAACTACTACGGTAAACATGTACAAGACGTAGTTACCAATGTTTGTGGCCTCTACGCCATTTATTTCATCTTGACCAAAGTTCGCTGTAGTACTATGCAGCGCGTCCTACTACCCTTTTCGACTAGACAACACGCCAACGATCCCTTAATTTTTTGATTAGTCAGACCCTGGATAGCGAACAACAAGACTGCTTTTTCGTTCATAGATACTCACCTTGCTTAAGACGACTAACCCCCGCACCCACCACATGACTACACCCGCACCCACCAACTGGGTGTACACGAACAAGAAGACTGACCAAGTATTCCGAACCGACTGAGAGCTCCTAGGCGTAGACGAAAAAGACGTCACCCATAGACCATTCTTTGTCAATAAATATATATAAAATGTATCTAGTGTTTTTTCTTTTATATAACTGTTTTAATATATGTATAAATAAATAACGTCTAACTGTTGTCTCAATATATCGCCTTCCTATTGTCTAAATATATCGTCTAACTGTTAGCTCAATATATCGCCTTCCTATTGTCTAAATAAATGTATAACTGGTGTAATATATATATATAAGTGTTGTAACATAAATATCGTCTTTCTATTGTATGTCTAAATATATGTACAATAAACAACACAAAAATACACATAACTACACACTACCAGGACGCCAGGAAGTCACCCCGGCTAACATATATCGCTATATAAAAAGTCAAGCTCTTGCAGACTATATAAAAAGTCACGCGCCTGCAGATTTTTTCCTTATATAAAAAGTCACGCCGCTGCAGAATACGCCTCGTTTCCTCCCTACTATACTACTTGTATGGCCGCACAAAACCTAACATGCTGAACTGAAATGCAAATATTAAGACTACACAGTGAACCTGAGCGACGATTCTGTGTTTACTCCAAGAAAACTGCAATAGTAGTATTACATGTGTGACAGTATTGCATGCCCTGCTTTGCAGTAGTATTCCAACAGTGGCCAAAACTCAAGAGTATCTAATATGGGCTTCAAAGGCGTCTACCTTCACACAAGATTACTCTTGGCAGAGATGTAAGTAGAATAAACAGAACGCTCTATCTCCAGGGAGTCTTCACAAGATATTCAGATAAGCAAAAACAATGCTGCTCTTGCTAAGCATGTTAATTCTAGAATCTGCCGACATTTTTTGTGAAGGAAGTAAGCACTTACAAATTTCAGCTCGTTCAAGCCCCCACCCCTGATTTACTCAGTGGAATTCTATTATTCTTGTATAGCTCAGTTGAGAGTGTGTGTAGCAAATTGACTGCGACAAACATGCAGCAGCTTTAAAATGATTAAATAGAAGTTAAATTTGTAACATTACAAAAAGCAAAATTTAATAATCACTTTAGGTTTTAACGGTTTGAAAATAAAATTGAAGAGTTTAGAAGAAAAGCGTCATCATTGATTTATAGTAGAGATGATGGGAAAAAGTTCACTTTGGCAGCGTATATTTTTCACTGCCAATAGTAGTTTCTGCTCCCGCTGATGGGTTCTGTGTAAACTGCTCTCGCTCGTCGCTGGTCCAAGTTAAAGGCGCCACACGTTCCTAGAACGTCAAGGAGTAACGGCCAAATTGGTCCTGCGTCTGTCTATAAGACCCTCTTATGATGGCGTCTCGCACAACGTCACTCCACCTCTACCTTCACTTGGCTCCAGAGATAGTACTTTCTGCTGGTACCACCAATAACTATGACACGAATAGAAACGAAACGCTCCCCTCAGTATTGCGTTTCCCGTCACCTACTTATGTACCCTCTCTTCTATTCTACCATCCCATTTATCTCAGAATTTACCCTCGATGAGATTTAAATTAAATTCCACGGAATAATCTTTGTTTACGTTTAAACTGAATAGCTTTAGCTTTACATTACATTTAAATGAAAAGGCTAATAATGCAGATAGCGACTGTTTCCATTTACATCTTTACTGATTGAAAAGTGTTCACAATATAAATTGAAATTAAATGTTTTCATCTATGTTTACACTGATTTGAAAAGTTTGAGACTTTCATTAATATTGAGATGAATATTTTCACATAGACATTTACACTGGGTTAAAGCTTTAATACTTAGATTAATTCTAGAGTGAATATGTTTATATGGTCATTTAAACTGCTTGAAATTGTATTATTTTTAAAATTTTCATCATTTTTTCGTCTTTCCCTCCCTGTTCCGTATGGAACCTGGTATTACCTTTCGCTTTTAGTTCTCTTTAAGAAACCAACAATAAAGCAATCACCAGCTCATGCAGTGGTGGTTATAATCATCATTTTAAACGCTGTGGTTCCCAGCCTCAAATAACTTGGACATCCATGAACGATTTTCACATATTAAAATTCACATGGTAATATACATATATATGTTAGTTCACATGTTAGTAATAAAGTATAGAATGTAAAATAACAACTTACGCCAACCCTGGCTCACAGACTTTTTTGCTCAGATGAATAAAAGAGACTTGAATCGTCCTCTCACACGCGTCTGCGGTGTCGTTAATTTAATAAGTTCACTCTCTGACTTCGTGTGTGATCCTTCAGTTTCCTCAGTTTTCTTATTTAATATGAAAGTGATTTCCTGGGCTATGAAAGTCCGTCCAACATTCTCCAATAAAAAATCCAAGCTGATAAATGGAAATTCTGAATTCTAGGCTTTCGTCTAGCAAGGTCTGGTATCTTGGCAAGCGATCTTCACAGTGGAATAACACTGAAACGTGTCAGAGTATATTATCGGTCTCCCACGCATCTGTTTTTATGGAGTTAAATAAAAGCTCCTATCATTTTGAGACAGGCGGGTGAGGGTATGGTACTTTCAAAATATTCCACGTAAAATAAGGTGCGTAAAGCAAAAGGTCACGTATTACCATATATGGCAATAAGATATACGATGCCTTGTGTACAGACTCGCGAACACGTCGATAACCTCATATGATCACGTTTTCCAAAGTAACAATTTATCCCTTTATCAGAGAGTAATCTCTCATCTGGTTCTGTCCATCAGTTGTCTCCCCGTATTCCAAGCTTTGGTGATGCGCCCACCCATCTTATCGGTGATTAGGCAGATAGCGCTGGGCGATGTACGTGTTAATCCGTAGCGGCCAAGCTTGGTACAAGGTAATTTTACCAACCTGCCTCTCGTAATATTATCCTACCTCTCCCTGCTAATGTGAGTTGTTTATCATCCACAAGGAGTGTCAGATAACAGACAAGATAATATACTGAAAGTAGTGAATGAATATTTGAAAATATAAACTATCTGTTACATAGTATAGAAAGAAAGAATGTGGGACAATTGAAAGCACGCAATAAAATCACTACCGCAAATGCACCGATTACTGCCGGAGTAAAACGGAGATCGAGAGGCGTTGCCCCATTCTGTCCCAACATGCACGAGGACACACACAACCCAAGGCAACCCATTGAGTCAGACAAAAACATCAGTCAGCCCACAAAGTGTATGTACACTGAGACGCAGAGCGCATAACTAGATGAGTAACATAGACAACACGGTTGACAAAACATACAACATTTAATATTTTATCCCAAGTAAAGACATTTGTCTCATACAACCATGGCAATTCCGTAATAACAGTCTTATTGTGTGCAAGACCGGATAAAGAACTTTGGAGACCCTTGGCTATTAAAATATTTTGAGGGCCCTCTCCAATCTTCTAAAAGGTAAGACACGAAAAAAATGGATTTCAGATAAAAGTTTTTAATTAATGTATAATAATATTTTGTTTTAAGTGTTTGTTACAGCCCCTAGATTTTGTTAAAGGTAGTTGGGCCCTTTCAAAGAAAATATAATTTAAAAAAGCGGGGGCGGAAGTAACAAATAAACGATTTGTTGTACAGATTCTATTACCCTGAACGCACGAGCGTACTATCGTGCATGTGCCGTTGCTGTAGAGCTTTGTGCGTTATGATTCCGTTGCTTTTTTTTCGAGGGAGGCTCCTGTAAGCCTGGTCCCATAGTCCCGTGTCTAATGAGCCTAATGAATAATCCAGCGGTGATTATGTGATTGAAAATATCACACTGTATAGGGGAATTCTGTATGATTTCCTGTGACAATTCTACATGTTACATGTATTTTTAAGGACAGTGTCTGGAGTTGTTTCCATTGTCAATTTAAACGATAGCTATTAGATTAAGGATTAGCACACGGGGCCCATAATAATAATAATAATAGCCCCTTCAGTCATAACTGACTATGGGAATGCGCCCCTGAGGTGACAGCCCTCATCTGCTTATTTTCCTGGTGCTCCTTTCGACGTTTTCTCCTCACCTCTGCTTCTTGTGTGAGCCTCTCTTCGCCCAATCTGAGGTGGCGCCGTAAATAGCATCGCCACTTAGTGCGATCGGCAGCTTCATCCTCCCATGTTGCTGGATCCATGTCCAGTGCCCTCATATCTCTCTTGCACACATCTTTGAACCTCAGCTGTGGAAGCCCAACTGTTCTCTTGCCATCTGCTAATTGTCCGTAGAAGATATCTTTTGGGATGCGACCATCTTCCATGCGGCGAACATGGCCAAGCCAGCGAAGTCTGCGCTGTCTAAGAATCGTATACATACTTTGAAGGCCAGCACGTGACAACACCTCGTCATTTGTCACTTTATCTTTCCACGAGATGCCGAGGATGCGGCGTAGACACCGCAAATGGAAGGTATTGAGCCTTCTTTCTTGCTTAGCATAGGTCGTCCAGGTCTCGCTGCCATATAGGAGTGTGCTGGTGACGCAGGCATTATATACCGCAGCTTTGGACTTCATTGTGAGTTTAGAGTTTCCCCAAACAACCGTAACTGTAATTGACAGAAAACAATAGAAGGATATATGCGTGGCAGGAATAACCGTCCTCCGTCTCTGTTTCACTTCCTGAAATTTTTGTTTCAAACTCACAAGATATAATATTAGTATTACTATCATTTAGTTAATGTGCTGTTGACCTGCAGCACTCCCTGTAAAAAAAGGACTGCATACTGTCTCTACTATAATACGTAATCTGGACAGACCAAAAAATTGAGGTTACACCGGAAGGGTTGAATACAAAACCAAAAAAAAAAAAAATTATCCAACACCGTATTGTGGAGTGCTGCAAACGATCACAGTTCTTGTGACCTTGACTCTTATAAGGGAATGCTTATTATTGTAGTGATATATGTGGTGTTTATATGAAATAAAGGGTATTTTAATCTGTAAGTGTCAACAGAGTGAGGTTCAGCTGTATAGGCCCCTGATTATAACAGTGATGATGATAAAGTATTTTCAGGGTACCTATGTGCTTCCACATGTAGAACTCACTCTGTGTATATTTTATAGTATGTTATCAGGCTAGTGTCTAGGGTATTGCAAGTGTAGTGATGATTAAACTCACAAACACAATTATAACTTAATAAAATTAAAATAAGTAAGACTGTGTTTGAAATTTTGGTAATAACATTATATTACAATTTATTAGTCCTGAACCTAAATTTTCTGGATCAGGACTGTCAATTCAATAGAAATTTGTATTTTTACATATATATTCAATTAAACCAAGTAGACAATCTGTCTATTCAAAGTAATTCTAACTTAACTATGATGTGTTTATCCCACAGACTAATAATAACACTGGAATTTAGATGGAGGGTTTGATTTTCACATCATCCCCTCTTTATTTATTTATTTTATAAAGTAGATTCAGAATTTGTGGATATTCCTCGAGTGCCAGATAAAGCTGGACTTAACTTATAATATGGTGACAATGATGACTTCAGGATTCTCAATTTACATAACAGTTCTTTCTCACTTCCTGGAATCAGATGTGGCAGGGAGTTGACAGTAGTATGAGTAGCTTTCACCTCGCACACTGGTTCTGCTTTTCCAGGAGTATGTTTTACTAGTATGTGTACCAAATATAAAACCCTGAAAGAGAAGGTGATGACCCTTCTTTATATCATGTTTATACTATCATTCCACAAATTAAACATGGTACATTCATAATAAAGAGAGTCAGCTCTTTACGACAACCCAGTACATCCACCTTTGTTGGTATGACAATATTCACCAGTGTTTTCAGTCTTCTCCCCATATGGTTACAACGCTACTGTCATTTCAAACTTAGACTTGGTTCCATATAATTCAAGTGGGGTATACAAGCTTTTCTTTTATTTTCTTTCCAATGATCTGTTAACTCGGGTAGTGTGACTTCACATTTAATCTCCAAGAGTATTGGATTACTATGGCCTGTAGAGAGCTGCCAGTAACTTTCTGGTCTTATGGTCAAAGTAATTTGTTATGCATGGCAATATTTTACTTTCATCTGTTTCAAGAGTTTGCTGGGCATGCATGAGCTTCCTTAGCATGTCATAAGCTTCCACTTTAGCAAATGTCGTACACTCAAAATTGGTGGGCCCCTCTTTGGGTTAGCCTCTACACATACATAAGAATATTAATAAATCCTTTTCTTATCGCAATCAATGAATTATATTTTACACAAGTAAACGAAGACTGGCAAATAATGGCACAAATTCAGCTTTGCCGTGTCGTCCAGACTGAAATGCTTTTGTTTAAAAGCGTCACCTCTGCTCTCAACGTTACTTGGTAAGAAAATTTATGTTCAAATGGCAACTACCCTTGTCTTCTTTTCCTAATATGAATAACACATTAGCCAATGAGACAATGCGTCCAAATTTTGACTTTTGACAGTCCCAAACATTTGTGGGTGTTTATCAACGCGTTCGCTAGTCTGATTCAAATACTTACTTACTTACTTAGTCGTTCCCCTTCTACCGTGAGGTGTAGAGGTTTGGAAGAGAGAGCGCCAGACTATTCCATCGGCTGTCTTCCTCCTGGCCTGGTTCCATTCTAGTCCTCGGTCCTTCAAAGATTGTCTAATGTTGTCCTCCCAGCGGACTCTGGGTCGTCCTCGGGGTCTGGATCTTTGGCTCTTTGTTTCCCATGCTTGTCGTGGCAGCCGATCTTCTCCCATTCTGCAGATATGGCCAAACCATCTTAGTTGGGACTGTTCTACTTGGGTCTGTAGGGGATGGCATTTTAGGCCTTGACGTATCGTCTGGTGTCGTACCATGTCTCTTCTTGCCACTTCAACCACCTTCCTCAGATACCTCATTTCTGAGGTTTGGATCTGGCTTTTATGGGCTGTAGTCACTGCCCATGACTCGCATCCATATGTCAAGACTGGGACATAGGTGGAGCGGTATACAGCCATCTTCGTTTTCTCACCAACCTCTCTCTTGCTGAGGAATCCTCGATCCATGGCCTGAAAAAGTCTCCCAGCTGCTGCTTTTCGATTGGCCAACTCTTCTCTGATGCCTCCCTTTCGGTCTATAATAGCTCCGAGGTATTTAAAGTGGTCGACCTGCTCCAGGACCTGTTCTCCCAGCTTAATCTGATGTCTTCTTTCTTCTCGTGATATCACCATGGATTTTGTTTTAGAGCTGCTTATGACCATCCCTCTCTTCTCCAGCTCTTCCTTCCAGACTTGCAGGTTGGATTGGAGATGAGCCTCTGATTTAGCAATCAGGGCAACATCATCAGCAAATGCCAGCTCTGAAATATAGACCTGTCTCATCTTCCAGTACCCCACTGAATACCATCTTGTTCTCTCCCTACATGCCCTGATGACATCGTCCATAAGGAGTATGAAGAGGTAAGGTGATAGGATATCACCTTGTCTTACACCAGTGGTGGTCCTGAACTCTTCTGACTTATGGTTTGCTGTCCTCATATAATTTCTGCAAGACTTGTAGAAGCTCTGTATAGCATGAATCAGAGGTGCTGGAATATTCTTCCTTGCCAAACAGTCCCAAAGTTTGTACCAAGGGACCCTGGCAAACGCCTTTTCCAGATCTATGAAACAAAGATGGATCTCACTCTTATACTCAAGGGCCTTTTCACTCAGCTGTCTGAGTGTGAAGACTAGTTCTTGAGTACTTCGGTTTGCTCGGAATCCGCACTGGACCTCATCCAATTGTGGCTCAGCTAGGCGTCGGAGTCTCTGCTCTAGGATTCTAGAGTAGATTTTTCCAAGGACACTGAGAAGGGATATGCCTCTATGGTTTCCACACTGTCGATTGTCACCCTTTTTTAAAATTGGTGTTATGATGGCGATCTCCCAATCCTTTGGTATGGTCTTGTTGCACCATGCTGCCTGCTAGTCTGATTCCAATACTACTGTATAAAAATATGGTTCGCGTTGGCCAGCAAATCTTCAGTTTCTACCTCCCCTTTTCCTAAACTAGCTTTACCCAATCAAATTCAAGTCAAACGGATTTGACATTTTGGGCGAAGATTTTCAAACCGAGCAGGGTTATCGGTGAGTTTGTCAGTCTGTCTCAAATCTTATTCCTATCATATCTCTGTTATTTACTTTACGATTTTACATATAAAAAGTGCTTATTAACCAGACAATAATCCTCTATCCTTCTAGATAAGTTTTAGTTACTTCTTTATCTTCGTTCTCATCTTTATATTTTCCTCTAATTTATAGTTTTCGTTTATACAACTAAATTATTTATGTAACCACTCTTCTAAGGTCATACAAGTTATTATCTGATGTTATTTTACATAATATTGCTCTATTCTCTCTCTATGCACACATTTAGATTTTAGTTTCCTTTATTTTACAAGTTAGACGAGTGTTGTTTCAATTTTCAATTCACCCCTTTTCTCCCCCTTCCTTCGTTCTTTGAAAACGAAGCACGCGTTGGCCTGCTTCCAACTTGTCTCGCAGTCGTTTTAAACAATTAGTACGGGTAGAGAAAAAAGTGTCTGTGTGTGTTAGAAAAAGGGGGTTTTTGCCCGCTTGTTAACTAAGATTCAATTTTTTTCCATGCGTTTGCGTTTCAAAAAAGCGATGCCCAATGACAAACTGTCGCATGTTATAACTATTAATTGATTTTAAGAATGCGTTAGTTAAAATCAGTTCAATTAGTGTCCAATATTTTGCATTAGATTTTAGGAGACTCTTCAAACTAGTTGTATTGGCCTTATACCAAGGTCAAATGTAACCGTTAGTTATAGCTTTTCTACGACTATAGTGAAAAAAATTCAATTATCAAGCGGGTAGGGTACATAGTGTCGGGTGGGATAGAAAATTTTATCTTGGCGTAGAGAAAAAAAGTCAAATGCTGTAATATGATTATATTTTAGCAGAGGGGTTAAAACGGAGAATTTTATTACATATCTCCCCCGTTAAAAGCCTGCATTCCCATGCAGCTTTAAAATCCGTGTTAACAATTCCGATCAAATGACTCAACTAGGCTTTTTGAGGATCCTGGATTTCTGCAGGTGGGTGCCTACTCAAGAAATCTGCCCCAACGTTCTGCGAACCAGGAATGTATTCAATGGTAAACGAGTAAGGTTAAATGACCAAAGACCACCTTAATAAACGTGCATTGCCATGTTTTGTCTGAGCCAAAAATACCAATGGCTGATGATCTGATTGCACTACGAATGTTCTACCATATAAATAGATCTGGAACTTCTTGATCGCCCAGACTAAAGCTAAACATACTTTTTCAATCGTTGAGTAATTTTGTTCCGCTCTGTTTAAATTGCGACTGGCATAAGCAACTGGGTTCAATTCCCCATCTGGTGAAGAGGGCATATGTAACAAAGTGGCCCCCAAGCCCACATTACTAGCGTCTGTTCTTACCATAAATTCCTGACTCAAATCAGGTAATTTCAATATAGGCTTGCTGGTAAGTTTTTCCTTTAACCCATTATATGCCAATTCACATTCTGTCGACCATTCAATTTTATCAGGTTTTCCCTTGCGAGTTAAATCCGTCAGAGGAGCACACACAGAGTTTAAGTTTTTAATGTACTTTTGATAAAAGCCACATAGTGACACAAAGGATCGCACATCCTTCTTTGTCTGTGGTCTGGGTGACCTCTGCTATTTCTCCAGGTTCTTGGGGTCAGGGGTCATGCTACCCTGATGCACAGTATGTCCCAATAATTCTAATTCTTTACATCCAATACAACATATTGTTGGTCTAGCAGTCAAGTTTGCCTCTCTGAGTCTATCAAATAGCATATTCAAAGAGTTAACGTGTTCCTCAAATGTTTCAGTAGCGATGATGATATCATCCATGAAATTAGTAATACATGTGATTTCAATGGTCCCAACAGTTTTCACATCATTCTGGAAACACACTCGGCGCATTCTTTAATCCAAACGGTAACATGTTGAATTCATAGTGCCCTTTTGGGGTGCTGAAAGCCAGATAAGGTCAAATCTCAGGCTTCACTGGAATTTGGTAATATCCCTTGCTGAGATCTACCTTGGAAAAATATTTTGCCTTATTCAGTCTGGCAAACAGTTGGTTTGTATCAGGTAATGGATCCACCTGACTTTCTGTGACAGCATTCAGTTTCCTGTAGTCTATACACAGCCTATGTTCCCCAGAGGGTTACCTCAACAAAACCACACTGGAGCTATAAGGAGATTCACTGTGCGAAATAATTCATTCTTTTACCAGATACTCTATCTCCTCTTTTAAAGCTTTCTTTTTTGCGAATGGGATAGTATAGGCTCTCATACAGATGGGTGTTTGGTCTAGTAGTTTCATGTCATATTCCAACAAGTTTGTGTGCCCCGGTTTGTCCGCTACCACGTCTGTATGATTTTCCAGAACCTTTTGGCTCTTCTCCCTCTGCCCTTTTGTCAGATGACTACTGATCTTCACCTGTGCAGGAGTTTCACAGGGTCTCAGTGGGTACTCGAAAGAGGTGAGAGGTTCATTCTTCATCTCTGTGGCTATGGCCAAGGTCATTAAATGTGTCCCTACCTGGTGACATCTTAAAAGATACTTCTTAAGAAGGTTCACATGATAGATTTTTCTTTCCTTTTCTTGTCTATCGTGTAGTTAGTTCTAGATACCTTTTCTAAAACAGTGTATGGACTTTGCCATCCAAATTGAAGTTTGTTGCTGCTGCCGGGTAGTAGAAGAAGCACCTTCTCCCCCACAGCTAGCTATGTATCCTTCGCTTTCTTATTAAAATATGCAGCATGTTTCTTCCTGGCATGTCTTAGGTTATCATTTGCAAGTTTCCAGCCAGTTTTTAGACGAGTGGTCAGCTCGTTCACATACTGATATGATGAGGTAATAGTCTCTTCTGCCTTCTCATCTGTCCATGTCATCAATAAGGCTTCCAATGGAATTTTAATTGGCCTACTACTGGGCCTGTTATTCGGCAGACCTAATTTTCATGGCACCGGTAATTATCATGTGATTGGAGGTGTGGTGGTGGTGACTTTCTTCCTTTTTGTCTGACATCACACACGAATCGTCCACTACCAATTCTTTTCTTCGGGGTGTTTTCCCGCAGTTTCAGTTTCAAAGTGAGGGACTTCCCTCTCTTTTATTTTCATCGAGTTCCCGGAATTCCGACCAAGGGATTGTCGGATCAAACTGGGTTGATGTTACTGGTTGTACCCTTTTCATAGTGCCCCTTTTCTCTGGTTTAGATGAAGTCTGTGTTGGAAAAGGGAGCTCCCTATCCACGTTGTCTACTTTATCCTGTTTATTCTCCCTTTTATTTTCAGGCCTGTTTTCACCGTAGTGTTTATGTAGGTCCTGATTATTTTCCCAACGTGTGGGCTTTCCCTTGTTGCATTGGACGCAGGCCTCCACAAATTCTGCAATATCAGCAGCAACGCCTGGCCAATAGAATTTTTGAGAAGCTCTTTGACCGGTAGTACCTATTTTCTCATGTCTACTGTCTAATTCAACATGTGAGCTTCTCATCACCATTTCCCTATATGAAGCGGGAAGTACCAGCTGTCCATGACCATTTGAACCAGTTCCGGCCTTCCTGTACATCAATTTATTCTTCATATAAAAATCTCCTTTATTTGGAGGGGTATGGCATTTCGGGAGTTTCTTGAAACACGGCTTTAGTGACCTATCCTCAGCCTGTGCCTTCCTCATCTCCTCTGGGTGAGTATTTATTGGGTTATCATCCTCCTTCCTCGACTGTGATCTGGTTTGTACTGTTGCCATGAGTACTGGTTTTTTGGGATTTCACAAGAACACGTATCTACACCCCAGTATCAGAGGGTAGGTTGGTTCGTTTATCACTGCTGCTCTAATCACTCCTTCCACATAGCGAGTTTCTACTTCTATCCTTGCAATGGGAAGTGTCATGGTTGCTACTTCCTTAGTCGCCCCTTGAATCTCCACTGTTTCTGTGGTATACTGATCTGGGTTTACCAGGTGAGAACTCCAAAATCCAAACCTGTATCATAAAGGCACCTTATGGTGGCCCCATTGCATACTACGTCTTCACATACAGGGGGGTGATAAAGTTCCTGCTGTCCAGTAGGTTGTTCCTTTCTTCCTTGGTTTCCTGTGTTCATGCATGCAGCGTAATCAGCAAGTTTCTTCTTACAGTCTCTGGTGTTATGATTGTCACTCTTTCAAAATTTACACCATCTCCTTTCTGGATTGAAAGGTTTCCGTTCATTGAATTGCGGGTTTCTATCCCTAGGGTCAAATCATGGCCTATCATAGTTGGGTTTAAATTTGTTACTTTCATCCTCACCTTCAAATTTATTCTGGTTTTGGTGGGCTTTATTATTATCTACTGGTTTTATTTTTGCTCCAGCTACTTCTGCCTGGGTGGCCTAATATCTCTCCGCTACATTGAGAACCTCCCCAACCTCTCTGCACCTTGTTCCATCAGAAACTTTCTCATGTCTGGAGCCATGGACTCTCTTAGTTGCTCTATCATGTTCATTTCTTTTAGATCTTGGGCTTTCCCCAGAGCAGTCCATTTCTCCAAGTACGTTTTAAAATTGGCAGAGAATTAGAGGTAAGTGATAATAACAGGAATGTTATTACAGAATGTTACTAATAAAGACAGATCAATGTTAATGGACGCCAACACTGATACCGCCCGTCTGTTTATTGAACCTGCTTGATATTGCCGTTCTCTTTAATGATATTGTTCAAAGTAAGTGTGTACTGGTACAACTACTGTTCCTATGTCTTCGTATCTTCAAAGTGGGTGTGTACTGATACATTCGTACATCACAGTGACACACATATGATTCATGGATCGTTGAACGCTGAGTAACGTTGGAGCACAGTTTATTTACGTTACAATACGATCACACTGACATAGACGACATACAGCATAAATACAAGCATTAATCACAGCGCCTAGTGGCACACACCTCGTAGAAATACACATCCACGATGTTTCTTAAATAACTGCGTTCCCCGCAGTTGTACATACGGCCTCATACATATGGCCTAATCCAAAAAGACTGCTCATATCGCAGTACTATTAAATTAATCAAATAGCGGTGCACTTCTTATAGAAGATGCACATTAACGATTTTCCTCAAAAGATTACGTCTCCCCTTCTCAACAAAGGCTGCTCCCCGGCAGTTGAATAATCATCGTCGCTATCCCTTCTTAAGGCCTAATAATAAATCGTGGTGCACTCATCATCAGACGTGCACAATAGCAAAATCCCTCAAAGACTGCCTTCACCGCAGTTATAAATATGGCCTTATAAAGTCGCCAAGTCTCCGACTCTTAAATGTCTTCTTCATAGAGCTTAATTACAGAATAATAGTGCACTCCTCATCGAACGTGCACAATAGCAAAATCTCTCAAAGACTGCCTACATAATAGCATCATAATAGCTCCATTAATCTTCATACTGCAGTTAATATCAAATACGGCCTGTACAAAATCGTGGCCTTCATAATAGCTCAATTACAAAAATGTCTATGGCCTACAAAGTAATGTCTTTACCTCTCAGACTCTTCATAGCGCCTAATTGTAGACTAGTGGTGCACTTCTCATAGAACGTGCCCAATAACAAAATCTCTCATAAACTGTCACTGCAGTCATAAATATTATAGCAGATTCCATCTTCAAATAATCTAACACATGGAAGAATATTCAATATAGAACGAATATTCAAATACAGAAAGAATCTTAAAATACAGGCCTGTTCAAAGGTCTCCACCGAGACACACATTGTGCAAAACATTATACATCTTCACCGAACACTGGTCGGGAACACACACTTAGAAAAAACACCAGAGTTGACTTCACTCCGTCAACACCTAGAACTGACTGCTAGCGGTCACAAAATCTCCCGCCTAAACAGTCACGGGACTTCGCTGTTCACACAGCTCAGTCCCTTCCACTGACTAGCCGTGCGAACTATTTACAGTTCTACAATACAGAACAGCGCTCATAACGCTATCTGTACACTATGACCTCTATCATATATTTGTTTAACCAATTCACCGTTACTCAAGTCTACAAGTCATGTAACCCTTAATTTACTCTGTCCAACCCGTATACAAAGGATCACCTCCCTTTTAGACCTTAACAGTAAGTCTCCCCAGACAGGAGCTTTGCATTTCTAAATCTCTTCCTATAAAATTCTCCATTCTTCTCATACATAATCAAGAGAGCCTGTTTTAACATGTCATAGTCCTCGTGATCCTCCCTGCTTAGTTTTGAGAACACCTCATAAGATGTTCCCCTTAGCCCTTGAAACAATTTCAAACTCCATCTCTCCCTCTCTAACCCATAGTTGGTGGCTAAACGTTCAAATCTAGAGAGGAAGGACTCAATGTCATCCTCTTTTTCTACAAAGGGAGCAAAATGGAAGTTCATGGCTATATTAGAGACCCCCTGACTTGCAGTAGCGTCAGAGGTAGATGGGCTGTTACCATTTTCTGAAGCATGGCCTTGTAATTCTAACTCTCTTATTCGTAGCTCATGTTCCAGTTGCAATCTTTCATCTTCCTTTTCAGCCTCCATTTGCAACCTCTTCTCTTCTTTTTCCTTTTCAGCCTCAATCTTTTTAGCCTCAGCCTCCATCTGCAGCCTCTTTTCTTCTAGTCGCAGCCTCTTAATTTCAGCCTCCCTATCAGCCTCTAATTTCTTAACCTCCCTAGCATCTTCTAATTAAATTCTCTTAAGCTCTTTTTCAGCCTCTAATTGTGCCCTTTTTTCTTCTGTCAACCTCCTATCTTCCCTTTCAATGAATTTATCACACTCTGATGTTACATACTGAACCAGAACTTGCCCATCCATACCCACCTCTTTAGCCGTCTGCACAGCAGCAGATCTGAACTTGGCGAAGTCTGCCATCTTCTATGTTGTATAAAAGTTATGACTCTAATAATCCTAATTACCAACGATGACTATACAACTATTAAATTATAAGCACTGTGTTGCTGTTGTTTTTGACGGTTTCATAAGACGTAAATCTATTTAATACTTTTAATGATCTAAGGTAGAGAACTGTATGTTAACTCCAAGGGACAGGTTGATTCGGGGTTATCTTCCCTGTGTTTATTCTTTGTGGTTGATCTGTCTTAAGACGGGGGGTTAGCTGTTCTCAGATCTGTTCTTTCTACGCATGCGCAAGTTTTTAGCGCGAACGGAGAAGACTTCCGTCTGGGAGTGATGAGTTGGGTTCTGAAAGGACAAGATGTCCGTTGTTCTTCTCTGCATTATCTTGGGGAGAAGATTGTCTTCAGTATAACTGTGATGTCAGTGATTCTCCCCAGAGTTATTCTGTTCGTCTAGAATGATGACAGTTGTTATTTGTGTATTTCTAGGATTCTTTCCAAGGTAAAATATACTTTATTATTATGCCAAGATTGCAGAACATTTAGTGTCAACCTGTGAGTAGCGCTCACAGTTCTTGTGATCCAGAGTCCATTATGTGTGCTTGATAAAGCTAACTAAGACTATTCGTCTAGTTACTTTACAGAAGCACAGTAAAGAGATATTATTATGAAACCCGCATGATGGCGGTATGTTTCGGCATGGATGGTTATGCCTGCCAATGAAAATTACACAGTTGTTCATCATTTATTATTAGGCCCGACATTACGGCCTATATCTTTGAGCAGAGGAAGAAGTGTCTGGCGGGTGAAGCCAGATGAAGTCTTGACTGTATTAACAAGTTCATAGACTTCGATATTAAGCAACTGTATTTATTAGAAGACTACCTGACGCACTCAGTCAGGGGCCCTGAGCTACAGTAGGAAAAGAATATGTTGTCAAGCCAGCGTTACTAGCGTCATACATACGAACTATGCTGGATTGATTATGCTCGATGTTTACATTCATTATTCTACATGAACTGTCCATGATCCTTTGTGCTATTGACTGTGTTGTCTTTCAACGTACTGTTGCCATATTAAATGTTGAAGAAAAGGTCAGCTGCATTATACACATCTATGACTTCTACGTGTGGTGGAGTGAGTTTGTGTGTCCGTAAATAAGAGCCTATACGACTTCGTGTTCTGGATCTGCTGATATACATACACCATTACTCACTACAACATCTTACTACTTATTCTGCACACCCGAGTCTACATGTATGATGTTATGTGTGAGTAGTTGCATTACACCCTGGCAGTGCCTCATGCTGGTGACCTAGGTACACTCAACACTGAACTGTCCAGGTGATAAACGACACGCCCACTCAGCGACACTTCAACACGGTACAAATACCAGCACACGAGCAAACCGACTTTAACATCTGGTAATAGACAGACGGCATAAAACGCTAGTTAAACTCTAACACCAACTACGAGTTTACATCTGGCAAAAACTAGAACGTTACGACTGGTGTACAGCTTGATGGGGCTATACTAATCTGGCTTAGCATTGTATCGATCCAAGTTTGACATGCCCACATTTGGTTTTACATCGTGGGTTTCTACATAACATCGTGGAGTGACAGATACGCAGCGAACAGTGCTAAGCAGGTCAACGCTTTATACTGCTTCATGGACCACAGCTGCTAAGGAACTTTATTTACGCTGTACGACGGAGATAAATACTTTCCTACATGTTGACAGTCGTCAATGGATATATTGTTACGTTCAAGTCACATTGATAACGTCAAAGCTCAGATCGTAAACATTACAAGCTGTTGTTTACATGCGAAATTCTACAAACATATCGACGTTGGATCTTCCGGTTTCAACTGGTGTCGAGAATGATTTTGTAGCTACACTTTGGAGACCACTACCTGTTGTCAAGTTACGGTGACCTTAACGAAGGATCGTTTTCCATTGTTGTTTACAGTTGTACCGCATTGCATTGCATCTTTGCGGGTGTTTGAGGATTGTGCTTGAGATAAGTGGCCCGTTTATGTGTTAAACTGAGCTTTTATTTATGTTCAACTGAGCCTTCCTCTACATACATTCTTTATATTGTGTATTTATATACTATATGCATTCTTTGTTTACAGGTTCTTTGTTTACATGTTGTGTTAGTGTGTATTTTGCGGGTTGGTTGGGTCTGGTGACTCCTTTAGAATATACCAGGTGACAGAGGTTCTACTGAGAATGTTTTCTTTAGGGACTGTGCATATTTCCCACAGCGGAAATTGCGAGCGACAATTGTTGCTATTTTTGTTAGCTGTGACATAGTGTACTTTTCATCGTTGTTATTGTTATTGTTTTTTTCCTCTTTAGTTTTGATTTCATTTGTTTGTATCTGTCCGCCTCTCCTTCCTTTCATTTATTTCTATACACCTTTTTGTTTATAACAATTTTGTCATTTGTTTTAATTTTTCGCAGTTATCATTGCAATTCTTTACAACATTAGATTTAGTTAAGCTTTATTTTTGATTTGACTTCTGCGAACGTTTTCGATTGTTCTATATTCTTGTCCTTGTATTGTTATCGTGTACTTGTTCATTATACACAGTATATATATATATATATATATATATATATATATATATATATATATATATATATATATATATATATATATATATATATATATATATATATATATACTTGGTCATGAACTATTATTGGTAATATGATGCACTTTTTCGATAGAGGTTATTTATGATCATATTATTATAAGGAAACAAGGTGATTATACAAGTTTTGATTAAAAGACTTGTCTCCCACAGAGATTGGGATAGAATAAAGTGAAGTGAGTATACAAGTCTAGTATTACAGACTTGTCTCCCATTGAGGTTGGGATAAGGTAATGTATTTAATTTTTCAGGTCTAATCTCAGATTATCAGACATGATGTCTACATTAGAATACTTTATCCAGCAACGGAAAACCCTAGACAAAACTGATGATAAATTGGAAGAGTTTGCACTTGCTCAATATGCCAAAACACAGAAGGCTGAAGAGAAAAGAATTCAGCAGGAGAGAGAAACTGAAGTTGAAAACAGAAGATTAGATAGGGAAGCTCAAGCTGCTGCTGAGGAGAAAAAACTTCAAGCTGCTGCTGAGGAGAGAAAACTTCAAGCTGAGGCTGCTGCTGAGGAGAGAAACTTCAAGCTGCTGCTGAGGAGAGAAAACTTCAAGCTGAGGCTGCTGCTGAGAAGAGAAAATTTCAAGCTGCTGCTGAGGAGAGAAAACTTCAAGCTGCTGCTGAGGAGAGAAAACTTCAAGCTGCTGCTGAAAAGAGAAAAGAAAAAGCAAGGATGGAACATGAAGAAAAACGCTTAGCTTTGGAGTTGGAGAAATTAAGGTTGATGAATATGAGTGCTCCTCAATCAACTTCGGGTAAGATAAAGGAGAATACTTATAAAGTTAAATTACCTCCTTTCAACCCTTTAAAGGACGACATAACATTCTACGTTGATAGATTTCAATTAACATGCGTAATGCATAAAGTAGATAAGGAACAATATGTCGGACAACTGATGGGGTTACTGTCAGGTGAACCATTAAGTACTGTAATGGCAGTATAGGAAACTGATAGAGCTAATTATGATGTTGTCAGGGCAACATTACTTAAAAGATATCAGTTAAAAGAAGATTATCGTCTTCGTTTTAAGACAATGCTACCAGAAACTGGAGTAGAGTTCTCTGACTTTATTACCAAGATACGTCTTACATTCACACGTTGGATTGAGCTGTCTAAAACAGACAAAAAACATATGAAGCCCTTATGGACTTATTACTTCGAGATAAAGTTTTGTCTTCTGTCAATGAGTCTTTCCTCGCTTTTATTCATGAGCGTAAACCTAAGGACATAAAAGAAATGGAAGAATACTGTTGCCAGTATGTCACTGCACATCCCCATGCTACTGTTAGCAATGCTAAGGTGAAAGAAGAATTGCCGGTTGCTTCTGCAGCACCATATGGCCCTAACTTTATGAATAAATTCCAAGTTGCTCAATACAACTTCAATAAGAAGAGCAAACGTAATTATGATCAGAATCAGGGTAACCCATCACATAATGGGTCTTCTTCAAAGAACTGGAGGCGATCTGATAGTCCTCGTTATTTCGGGTCCAATAATTATGGAAACTTGCGGAGAGGTAGTCACTATAGACACTTTGAAGGCTATCCTTCGCGGGGGCATCGAAACCAAGCAGGTAAACACTATAATCAAAGGAGTAATGACAATAGTTATTATGGAAACTGGGATTCGACCCAGAGCGGTGGTCAAGGTAGATCAAACTATGATAATTTCAGAGGGAATAATAATCGTGGTAGATCTCAATACAAGAAAACGAGATCACTTCACCAGGGAAACTCTGTACAACAAGAGCCCCATGGTGCCAATAATCAAGTGAACGATAATAAAAATTCTAATGCTGTCACTTGTGCAGCTTTTGCCTTTGGGAGAGCATCTAAATGCACCCAATGCTCAACATTATTTGAACCGACCACTGTGACTACTTTAAGTTTTGGTCACCATCTTCCAGCTCTCCCTGCTGCAATTGTGCATGACGGGAGAGGATCGCTTATCTTGCATAAAGGTCTCGTGGATGGTAACCCAGTCTCAGTGCTTTTTTATTCTGGGTGCACTACTATTGGGGTTAAGTAATCTCTTATAGATCCTCGCTGTGCCACGGGAAAAATAGTTAAATGTGTAACATTTGGTGGCACAGTAGAAAATTACTTGACTGCTATTATTCACATTGCTACTCCTTTCTTTACGGGAGATGTTCATGCGTGTCTTCTACCTAATCCTATTGCGGATCTTATAATCGGTCGTATTCACGGGGTTAAGGAATGCACCCCGCAGCAAATTGCTGCCTGGGAAGAACGGAATATGCAAACAGCCAATGCAGTGGTAACAAGAGCACAAGCTCTTATTCCTCAAACTTCATCTACTGAAGTTAATGAAGTAGTTAGCCAAGATGATCACTTGGAGATTTCGCATGACTCGTTTGTGAAACTACAAGAAAAAGACCCGTCTTTAAAGAAATTCTTTCTTCTCGCTAAAAACGGAGATCCGAATCGGAATACAAATTGCAAATCATAAATCACTATGAAGAATGGTATACTAGTGCCGGTGGTACAACACTCAGACACGACTATGCATTCTCAAATTCTCGTGCCCAAAAGTATGAGAGTCTTAATTCTTCAACATGCACACGATTCTCAGAGTGCTGGACACATGGGTTTTTTCTTGAAATAAGTCGAGAGTTCTGGGGTCTTTCTTTTGGCCATTTGTCAATAAAGACATACGAATTTATTGCCGGTCTTGCAAAATATGTCAAGAAGTTAAATCTAGAGGTCCACGGCATGCTACGCCTATTCAGGCTGCAGACATTCCTGTTCGGCCGTTTCAGAAAATGGCCATAGATATCATTGGCCCTTTTAAGACTAAATCGGCCAGAGGACATCAATTTATCCTTACGTGTGTTGATATGTGCACACGTTGGCCAGAGGCTATTCCTCTTAAGAGCATTTCCACTGCTGATATCACAGACGCTCTTTGGCTTATATTTTCTCGATTAGGTTTTCCTGGAGAAATATTGTCAGACCATGGCACACAATTGATATCAGAGACAATGTCGCAGGTAATGTCTACTCTGTACATTAAAAGATCTTTGAGTAGTATTTATCACCCAATGTCTAATGGGTTAGCTGAGCATCTTAATAGAACACTCAAGAACCTACTGGGGAAGATAACCGATGATCATCCTCAGGATTGGGACAGGGTCCTACCCGCGGCTCTCTTTGCATATAGGGAGGTCCCCAACGAACATACAGTATTTTCTCCTTTTGAACTTGTCTTTGACGCGCGACCGCATGATCTTTGTTGCATGATCTTATAACTGCTGATAGTATCGACAATGACACACAGTCTTCATATGAGTATGTCATTGCTCTCAGAAAAAAAATTATTGAAGCATGCAAGCTAGCAACCTCATCATCCGAATTTGCTAAGGAAAAGGAAAGACGATTTGCTAATAAGAAGAGACGCCTACGTCAACTTTGTTCCGGAGACAAAGCGTTTGTTTTACTTCCTTCAAGATAGAACAGACTTCTTATTACATTGAAAGGTCCATATACTATACTCTCAAAAAGTTCCGATGTCGACTATGTTGTCGATATTGATGGAAGGCATAAAACCTTCCATATAAATATGCTTTCGGAATATCATGAACGACCAGACTATTTGCAGCCTATTTTCCAGGCGACGGACGATTCTCCAGTCCAACAAGATCATATCTCATCCCTGTCAGTTTTACAGAATGAGGAAATTACTTTTTCGGATGTTAATCTACCTCTTCCTGTGATTCCACTTACTTCTACGGAATCATGGAGAAACGTTACTGTTTCGTCTAATTTGTCTTTGGAGGAACAGCGACAAATATCTTCTACGCTACAAGCATTTCAGGATGTCCTTACTGACATTACTGAACACACACATGTCATTGAGCATGACATTATATTTACTGATCATAATCCGATCAGAGTAAGGCCTTATCCTATTCCTATTCATTTTCAAGCACAAGTCGAGAAAGAATTGGATGAAATGATCTTACTTACTTAGTCGTTCCCCTTCTACCGTGAGGTGTAGAGGTTTGGAAGAGAGAGCGCCAGACTATCCTATTGGCTGTCTTCCTCCTGGCCTGGTTCCATTCTAGTCCTCGATCCTTCAAAGATTGTCTAATGTTGTCCTCCCAGCGGACTCTGGGTCGTCCTCAGGGTCTGGATCCTTGGCTCTTTGTTTCCCATGCTTGTCGTGGTATCCGATCTTCTCCCATTCTGCAGACATGGCCAAACCATCTTAATTGGGACTGTTCTACTTGGGTCTGCAGCGGGTAGGATTAAAGGCCTTGGCGTATCGTCTGGTTGCGTACCATGTCTCTTCTTGTTACTTCAACCACCTTCCTCAGATACCTCATTTCTGAGGTTTGGATCTGGCTTTTATGGGTTATAATCATTGCCCATGACTCGCATCCATATGTCAAGATGAAATGATACAATTTAAAATTATTGAACCATCCACCTCAGCATACTCTTCGTCCATGGTTATTGTTCGAAAGAAAGACAATAACATACGCCTTTGCGTAGGTTATAGCAAATTGAATCAAGTTACGAAGTTCTATGCTGAACCTATGCCTTTATTAGAAGATCTACTTACTAGACTTTCTAACTCTCGATTCTTTACTAAACTTGACTTGTCAAAAGGCTATTGGCAAGTTTCGTTAACTGAACACGCCAAACCTCTCACTGCTTTCTCAACACCTAGGGGTTTGTTTCAGTGGAGGTTTATGCCTTTCGGGCTTATGAACGCCTCGGCTATTTTCTTACGCATGATGAGTCGAATTCTCTCATATCGTTCAGATGTCATTGCATACTTAGTCGACATCTGTCTTTTCAGTAATACTTAGGAAGATCACTATTTGGGTTTAAATGAATTACTGTCAACTCTACGCGAGCATAATTTGACTGCAAAACCTTCTAAAGCCTATGTTGGGTTTAGTGAAATTTCTTTCCTGGGTCATCGAGTTGGTCATGGTCTATTGAAGACAGAGGACCAAAACTTTTCTAAGATATTAAATATCTCTGTGCCTAAAAGAAAAAAACAAGTACATAGTCTTTTGGGATTAATACAATTCTACGGAAGATTCATTAAGAATCTATCCTCTATCATGGCACCACTCTCAACCCTATTGAAGAAAGGGTCTCCTAACATGGTGCGCTGGTCTCAGGAATGTCAAGCTTCATTGGATCAGATTAAGAATTTGTTCTCATCCCCACCTATCTTAAGGCTACCTATTGCTGATAAGACTTTTGTTCTTCGTAGTGATGCCTCATCCACAGGGATCAGAGCGACACTAATGCAGGAGTATTCAGGAACTCTGCATCCTGTAAAGTATATTTCTAGGAAACTGAATGCGGCAGAAATGAATTACTCGGTTTTAGAAAAGGAGTTGTTGGCTATGGTTTGGACAATCCTTAAGTTACAAAGATTCCTTCTTGGTGCGCATTTCATTGTGGAAACAGACCAAAAATCTCTTACAGTTATTCAGTGTAAGAATTTGAAGAGCTCGAGATCTACTCGATATGCTATTGCTCTCCAACCTTTTCACTTCACGGTGCGAGTTATCCGTGGTCTGGATAATGTGATGGCAGACATACTGTCTAGATGCCCACATGAGTCCACTTAAGTCTTGTGTCCTAGATGTTCTTGATACACTGCTAGACACATGTCTCTTCACTATACTAATATATATTAACACATTTGCTGTCACCTTAGAGTGTTAAATTAATTGTTGTCTTTGTCTATTACCATCTTTGGTGTAATGGAGAAGGTTGAGTTGACATAATATAAAGGTCGAAAAATTTAATGCGGTGTTGCGTAGCCGAATGCGTGTTGTGTGTAAATGTTCCGTGGATGATGTCACATTTGCCACACAACGTTGAGGGTGTTGTATTTCATCTGCTTTCCAAAGGTATGATAATACTGGCCTTTGCAGAGTAGTGTACCACCCACAGACACCAGGAATGATGAGGCATAGTAACATGGTGTCTTTAGTCTGGTTTAAGTGTGTGACAAACAGGCACAGCAGACAGCATCATAATAATGTACATCATATGCCTTTTAGGATATCGTAATCAGCTGTACATGTAGTCAGGTAGTAAACTTCCCCTTTCCATAAGAGCTAGTAGATATCAACTGGGAGATTAAATCTAGTCTCCTATATTTAACCTCAACAAGACAGGCATGTCTTTTGAGCGTCACATTATCGTTCTCTATGTTCCTTCAACAGCAAAGGTATCAAACCTAGATCCATCAATAAAGTTCAGGAAGCAAATGGTCCTAAAGACAGGCATCAATCGATGCGTGACAATATAAGTGGATCGTGAGCTGAGCAAACTTGTCATATCATAGACTCTATAATGAGGCAGGCTAAGCAAAATTCAACATCACAAGATGGCGATAAAGTTACTCAGCAAAAAAGATTCAGTTACCTGTTCATCAGGAATTAAATCACATAAATCACATATGCCTCCAGGCATTTGGAATAATATAGAGACATATCATCTCAAAAAAGGAACAACAATGATGAGGACTCCTTCCTGAATAAACTAAGCGAAGACGCTAGCACATCGCTATGTCTCGCCTTACCAACATTTCTGCTCAGACTGACCTGGGCGGAAATCATTCAAACCTTGCCACAAACAAAGACATGCGCAGAACACCCGAATCGAATACAACTCAGCTAATTTACGAAACGAAGAATGTTCTACGATGTTCGACTAAAGATTCGAACCTTAAAAGGAAATGAATCTTGAAACATTGCGATTGCCAACTGTTTTCTAAGAACTGGCGATCTAAGCGCTCCATATATGGACGTGACTCAAAATCGTTCACACAAACTATCAACAACCCTAGCTATCAAGATAAGACAACTTCTTAACGATAGCTATCAAGATTAGACGACTGTAGAAATAAAAGTGACTACAATTCCATGAGTTACTTCCCATGCATTATAAAATTGAATATAGTCAGAATGCATACTCAGAATATATAGTCAGAATAAGTTGCGACAAGTTTAGCGCAACATGCGGCCACATGTGATATTTAGACATATATTAGTAATTATAGTACATTATAGCATGTTGCTAATTGTGTCATTTATATTGTTCTCAGTGCAAACTAGTACCACGTAAGGAGTGCTTTTGAGAATCATGATGTTGCCATATGTCTTCGTTGCATACTATGTGGATGCTGCTTACATGATCTGCGAGATATAGCATTGATTTATACTATGTGGATGCCATTTTCTATTTGTTAGATTATACTTTGGTATTGTCATATGTATATAGAATGACTTTACGAATTTTGATTATGTCCATCCATTAGATGACAGTCATTATATAACATGATACTTCTATAGATTTATATGTTTTAATGACTTTTCCATATATGTTATCATTCGCATTACTATAACATTGCATTTTTTGATATGTATGTGATTTTTGTTAGCATCGCCAGCAACTGATGTTTATTTGATGGTACCTTCCGGATATGTTTTACTTGGAGAAAATATTTTCTCTTATTTTGTGAGGTGAATTGTGGTTCTCACTAGATGCGCTATTGTGCAGTGATTGGATCTGACATTATGTCGTTATATTTATATTGATCCTTTCATCGGCGCATCATTCATGCGTTATGAGCTTGTTGCATCTCGCTCATTGATGTATTTTTAAAAAAAAATTTCATTTTTCTTATTCGGAGGGTGTGGTAGTCTGTTGCTGTCGTTTTTGACGGTTTCATAAGACGTAAATCTATTTAATACTTTTGATGATCTAAGGTAGAGAACTGTTTGTTAACTCCGTGGGACAGGGTGATTTGGGGTTATCTTCCCTGTGTTTATTCTTTGTGGTTGGTCTGTCTTAAGATGGGGGGTTAGCTGTTCTCAGATCTGTTCTGTCTACGCATGAGCAAGTTTTTAGCGCGAACGGAGAAGACTTCCGTCTGGGAGTGATGAGCTGGGTTCTGACCGGACAAGATGTCCGTTATTCTTCTCTGCATTATCTGGGGGAAAAGATTGTCTTCAGTATAACTGTGATGTCAGTGATTCTCCCCAGAGTTATTCTGTTCGTCTAGAATGACGACAGTTGTTATTTGTGTATTTCTAGGATTCTGTCCAAGGTAAAATAAACTTTATTATTATGCCAAGATTGTAGAACATTTAGTATCAACCTGTGAGTAGCGCTCACAGTTCTTGAGATCTAGAGTCCATTATGTGTGCTTGATATAGCAAACTAAGACTATTCGTCTAGCTACTTTACAGAAGCCCAGTAAAAAGATATTATTATGAAACCCGCATGATGGCGGTATGTTTCGGCATGGATGGTTATGCTTCCCAATGAAAATTACATAGTTGTTCATCAATTATTATGAGGCCCGACATTACGGCCTATATCAGTGGTCGGCAAACTTTTAGTAGTGTCGTGCCGAAGTAATGTTGCAAAGTCACTCAGCGTGCCAACCTAAGTCCATTATATTTTTATATACAACAATTATTGAAACAATTTAAAAATGATCTTGTATTAACATGTTTCCGATAAATTAAATAACTATTCTATTCTTTGTAGATTATTCAATATTTTAATATAAATAGGAACAAATATCAATACAAATATTATGTTTTGCAAAATTTAAGTTCTGAACACATTAGTTTGAAATTTTATAATAAAATTGCCATATGTATATTTTGTTAAGACAGAAAGAACAATAGTTTGAAGAACAAAACAATTAAATAAACCAAACATAAAACACGTTATTAAAATTTTAATATGAGTAATCATTGATTATTATTTATCTGAGTCATTAATCAATTAATGGGACCCGTGTCCTTGCTTCTCCTTGGTTAATTGTTCAATATCAGGTGTGTGTTTTGTCAATTTCAGCTTCACACAGGCTTCTGAATGCACAAGTGTTAGGCGACTTCTCTGTGGACTTAAAACAGCTTTCATGTGTGAGAAAATATTTTTTCTATAAGTTGACCCACAAGCCGAAAGTAGAGCAAATGCAACTTTCTTCAAACAGGTGAACGCTTCAGGCAGGGATGTCCAGCAGTTGAGGATGGCAGCTGACTTTTCCAAACAGCTTCCTTCAAGAGTTTTTCGCAATTCTACAAATTTTATCGTTCATAACTCTGATGCTTTGAATTCGATGTACTTGTATGTGTTAGTGGTAATATCTCTGCAAAATATGTCTAATTTTGACGCAAATCCTTTCCAGTGCTAAAAAAGATCAAGTATTGTATGACCCTGCCCTTGTAAACGCAAGTTTAATTCATTCAGATTTGTAGTTATGTCAGCCAGAAACATCAGCTTGCACAGCCAGTCCTCGTCATTCAATTCCGGGAAATGTTGTTCCTTTTCATCAAGAAAAACCTTGATTGCTTCTAGACATGATACAAATCTGTTCAAAACATTACCTCCACTAAGCCAACGAACATTGCTGTACAGCGGGAGGTCCGCATTTGGTAAATCACTAAACAAAATTTCAGCACTGCTAAAAAAAGTTTCCTTGATGTATTCTTCATCTGTGACAGGTTTGCCCTTCGAAGCCACACACTGTGCAATTTTGTAACTACATTCGGTAGCTTTATTTTTGGTTCCAATTACTTGACTAAAAATACTACTTTGTTTTTTTAAGCCAGAAACAGCCATTTTTATGGCTTCACTTTTCTCCTCAGAGTTTTTAAAAAAGGACTGATGTTTGGTTTGATAGTGTCTTTGTACACTTGACGTACGGCACAAGACAATTTCATAACATAAAGCACAAACAGCACGATCCTTTTGTTGTATGAATCCATATTCGTTTGTCCAAAAGTCTGAAACGAGCGTGTATCAAGTTTTTTGTCTTTTTTTTGATTCATTTTAACGGCACCGTATTACTTAATAATAACACCAACTTTTGTGCTGCGGTCAACGGACTGTACGGGCATGAGTATGCGACAGCCGAGAGAACTGTAGAGGTGGTGGTGGTCGGGAGAGAGGGGCAGGATAGGACGGAAATATAACTTCGTCGAGGTCAGTCATTGTTGCTCCAAACTCACACTGGGAGTCAAAAACTGCGAGCGAAAACAAAATAAATACGCTCGTCCTGGCGCTAGCCAGACACTATTGCGTAATTATGATATTACGTCTCCGCTTGCCCGTCAAAATTTGCTTGGGATTCTTTTCAAGAATCTCATCCTGCAAACTACGGTAGCAGGTAGAAGCCAGACTAGCGGGCGCCGCAAAGTATAACCACTCCCCATGAAATTCGTTGAAGAATGTTTGTTCTCGGAAACGGTCCGTAAAAACGAAGACTTACGTGCAGTATAGTATGATCAGGCCTTTAGTTTTCATCAGATCGCACATTCTTACCTCCAATGTCTAAAAACTTTCGTTTTGAAGGGTTGTAAAAACAGGTATAGCTTTACAAGAATTATATGCTTCTATTTAATTAAAAATTCAATTTTTTTTTAAAATGAGATCATATACTGTACAGTATTTTAATTCACTCAGCGTGCCATTGAAAATCGTTCCACGTGCCACGCTTGGCACGCGTGCCGTAGTTTGCCGACCCCTGGCCTATATCTTTGAGCAGAGGAAGAAGTGTCTGGCGGGTGAAGCCAGATGAAGTCTTGACTTTATTAACAAGTTCATAGACTTCGATGATAAGCAACTGTATTTATTAGAAGACTACCTAAAGCGTTCAGTCAGGGGCCTTGAGCTACAGTAGGAAAAGAATATGTTGTCAAGCCAGCGTTACTAGCGTCATACATACGAAAATTCGATGTTTACATTCATTATTCCTACGTGTCCACCTTTGTGCTATGACTGCCGTCTTTCAACGTACTGCTGGCCATATATCATAGAAAATAGTTGACTGTCCTAATTATACGACCATTACACCCTGGCAGTGCCTCATGCTGGTGACCTATGTACACTCAACACTGAACTGTCCAGGTGATAAACGACACGCCCACTCCGCGACACTTCACCACGGTACAAATACCAGCACACGAGCAAACAGACTTTAACATCTGGTAATAGACAGACGGCATAAAACGCTAGTTAACATCTAACACCAACTACGAGTTTACATCTGGCAAAAACTAGAAGGTTACACACTGACAACACATCCACTTTCAAATTCCACAATAGATTAATTATTTTTATGGGGATACCCTGGGTCTATGGTGGTACTAGATTAAAATCCCGGACCGGACCCCAATATATGTGGTGATATATGTGGTGTTTATATGAAATAAAGGGTATTTTAAACTGTAAGTGTCAACAGAGAGAGGTCCAGCTGTATAGGCCCCTGATTATAACAGTGATGATGATAAAGTATTTTCAGAGTACCTATGTGCTACCACATATAGATCTCACTCTGTGTATATTTTATAGTATGTTATCAGGCTAGTGTTTAGGGTATTGCAAGTGTAGTGATGATTAAACTCAACAAACACAATTATAACTTAATAAAATTAAAATAATTAAGTCTGTGTTTGAAATTTTGGTAATAACAATATATTACAATTTATTAGTCCTGAACCTAAATTTTCTGGATTAGGACTGTCAATTCAATAGAAATTTGTATTTTTACATATATATACAATTAAACCAAGTAGACAATTTGTCTATTCAAAGTAATTCTAACGTAACTAAGATGTGTTTATCCCCGCAGACTAATAATAACACTGGGATTTAGATGGAGGGTTGGATTTTCACATCATCCCATCTTTATTTATTTATTTATTTTGTAAAGTGGATTCAGAATTAGTGGATATGTCCTCCAGTGCCAGATAAGCTGGACTTAACTTATAATATGGTGACAATGATGACTTCAGGATTCTCAATTTATACAACAGTTCTTTCTCACTTCCTAGAATCAGATGTGGCAGGGAGCTGACAGTAGTATAAGTAGCTTTCACCTCGCACACTGGTTCTGCTTTTCCAGGAGTATATGGTACTAGTATGTTTACCAAATAAAAAGCCCTGAAAGAGAAGGTTATGACCCTTCTTTATATCATGTTTATACTATCATTCCACAAATTAAACGTAGCACATTCAAAATGCGGTAGCATAGTGGTTAGTGCACTGGCTTCCTAGCGCAGGGGTCTATGGTTCGATCCCCAGATGAGGCGGGAATTTTTAAGGATACAAACGGCACCTGGGTCGACCCAGCCCCAAATGGGTACCAGATCAACTCTGCGAAGGTTAAGGCGGCCGGCGTGATGCCGACCACATCACCCCTCGTGTGCCGACGGTCAAGATAATATGTGCCTAACCCCATATTCCCAATACGCCTCAATGGGCGTGTAACGGATTCCTTTACCTTTTTTTTTCATTCAAAATAAAGAGAGTCAGCTTTTTACGACAACCCAGTACATCCACTTTTATTGGTATGACAATATTCACCAGTGTTTTCAGTCTTCTCCCCATATGGTTACAACGCCACTGTCATTTCAAACTTAGACTTCCATATAATTCAAGTGGGGTATACAATCTTTTCTTTTATTCTCTTTCCAATGATCTGTTAACTCAGGTAGTGTGACTTCACATTTAATCTCCAAGAGTTATTGGAACACTATGGCCTGTAGAGAGCTGCCAGTAACTTTCTGGTCTTATGGTCAAAATAATTTGTTATGCATGGCAAAATTTAAACATACTTTACTTTTATCTGCTTCAAGAGTCTGCAAGTCATGCATGAGCTTCCTAAGCATGTCATAAGCTTCCACCTTAACAAATGTCGTACATTCAAAATTGGTGGGCCCCTCTTTCGGTTAGCCTCTACACATACATAAGAATATTAATAAATCATTTTCTTACTGCAATCAATAAATTATATTTTACAAAAGTAAACGAAGACTGGCTAATAATGGCACAAATTCAGCTTTGCCGTGTCGTCCAGACTGAAATGCTTTTGTTTAAAAGCTTCACCTCTGCTCTCAGCGTTACTTGGTAAGAAAATTTATGTTCAAATGGCAACTACCCTTGTCTTCTTTTCCTAATATGAATCACACTGGCCAATGAGACAACGCGTCCAAATTTTGACTTTTGAAAATCCCAAACATTTGTGGGTGTTTATCAGTGCGTTTGCTAGTCTGATTCCAATACTACTGTATACAAATATGGTTCACGTTGGCCAGCAAATCTTCAGTTTCTACCTCCCCTTTTCCTAAACTAGCTTTACCCAATCAAATTCAAGTCAAACGGATTTGACTTTTTATGCGAAGATTTTCAAACCGAGCAGGGTTATCAGTGAGTTTGTCAGCCTGTCTCAAATCTTATTCCTATCATATCTCTGTTATTTACTGGGCGATTTTACATATAAAAAGTGCTTATTAACCAGACAATAATCTTCAATAATTCTATATAAGTTATAGTTACTTCTTCATGTTCGTTCTCATCTTTATATTTTTCCACCAATTTATAGTTTTCGTTTATACAACTAAATTATTTATGTAACCACTCTTCTAAGGTCATACAAATTATTATCTCATGTTATTTTACATAATATTGCTCTATTCTCTCTCTATGCGCAAATTTAAATTTTAGTTTCCTTTATTTTATAAGTTAGACGAGTGTTGTTTCAATTTTCAATTCACCCCTTTTCACCCCCTTCCTTCGTTCTTTGAAAACGAAGCACGCTTTGGCCTGCTGCCAACTTGTCTCGCAGTCGTTTTAAACAATTAGTACGGGTAGAGAAAAAAGTATATGTGTGTGTTAAAAAAGGGGGGTTTTTGCCCGCTTGTTAACTAAGATTCACATTTTTTTTCCCCATGCGTTTGCGTTTCAAAAAGACGATGCCTAACGACAAACTGTCGCAGGTTGTAACTATTAATAGATTTTAAGAATGCGTTAGTTTAAAAAAAAATCAAGTATTGTCCAATATTTTGCATTAGATTTTAGGAGACCCTTCAAACTAGTTGTATTGGCCTTATACCAAGGTCAAATTCAACCGTTAGTTATAGCTGTTCTACGACAATAGTGAAACAACTTCAATTATTAAGCGGGTAGGGTACATAGTGTCGGGAGTGGTAGAAAATTTTATCTTGGCGTAGAGACAAAAGTCAAATGCTGTAATATGATTATATTTGATCAGAGGGGTTAAAACGGAGCATTTTATTACATATCTCCCCTGTTCAAAGCCTGCATTCCTGTTGCGGGGTTCGGTTGTCGGGTCTTTCATTCTATTATTATTAGTTGAATCTGTAAGTTTTGCTTATTTATTATTATCTCAGTTGAGGTCAACATAATGGTTTTCGTTGATTAATGAGTGTCCAAGAAAATATTGGTTCCGTACGAACCTGATTATCATTAGTGTAGCGGGAGGTTAATTAAAATTATGATCTATGTGAGAATCCAGGTATCTCATAGGCTACCAGGATAGTATGCCATTAAAGAGTTCTGGTCTTACAAGTAATACCCCAGTCTTAGAAATAAGCACTGGCGTATAGATATCATAGAAATAGTCAGACTGTGAAAACCCTGGCCAGTTGGTAAGAAGTTGTAAAAGGATTTAAGGTGTCTCCTCCCTGTGACTATCTTATGATTACTTAACACATTAACTACCGCAAGCCGCTGTCAGCGGCTCACAAAATAATCAAATTTGGACCGCAAGCCGCTCAGAACGCCAATCTAATTTTAGTAATAAAACGAAGGAAAAATGTACTGAAACACTCTCTGATCTGGTTCGAGATTTTAAGTTGCCACCGGAAAACAAATTCCCAAAGCATGGTTGTTGTAGAACATTGGAAAATTGATATTATGTTCATATTTTTCAGCGTTTTGGGTTAGTTACCAAATCGTGTAAAACTGTTTACCGTGGCAACTAGTGATATGACTACATAAAATGCGTGTACATCTCGTCTAACGGCTGAATAGGATAGAAACGTGTTTCAACAATTGACTGATAGATCTAGCAACGAGGACAAGAGTGAAAACGGTGTGCACATTGATTGAAATTGTGATTTTGATAGAGATGGGGAGCAAGCAGTTATAATTGTGAAAATATTGCAAGTCCTCGGCCATCGGAGGGCCGTTAAATAGCAACAACCACTATTAGAGTTACAACGGGTGTTTATTGTAATAGTACATTCATTTATCTTTAAAATGACGTGTAATTCATAAAAATCTGTAAACAATTACGAAAACTACAGCTTATTTTGCGCAAACACCTACAGGATGAAAATGGGAAAAAAAATTTAATTCGGCCACAGTGTGTTTTTCAATTCGGTAGTTAATGTGTTAATAATGTCTAGGGAATAAATAAAATGAACATTCACTTTAACATCAATTGTAAGAAGTGAATAATTCCTCAGGTACAGTTAAAATATTTTAATATTTACACTAATATTCTATTACTACTAGTTGGAACAGAGCATTAAAATATATATATATCAAATTAAGTCACACAATTACTATTATTGTCTATTTAGACTGCAAGATCTTGGATAATAAAGTTACTGAAAACTGCATTCATTTTAAATATATCACTGTTCTTAGTCCTCTGATAACTGTCATCAATTGACTATTAGCTGTTTTTCATTTATGGGTGGTCAGTGTCTTAAATGACACTTATCTTTAAACTTGACAATGCTGACACGGGGCTGTCTTTTGTAGCTATCAGTATTGGTAGACCCAGCACTAGGGATATCAATGACCAGCTGTCGTTCACTCTTTGGGGTCCTGCACTTTTGTGGGATTACCTCTGATGAACAACACCGGCTTCTGACACTTGACAGTCTGGTTCGAGATATTTCATGGAACCTGAAACATCATATCAGCCTTGGCTAGTATCTGGCTAGACTTGTAGATGACTAGCACAGATGTCAGACCAGTCAGTCATCAGATGTCACCGTTATACAATCATAGTAAGTAAGGACTTCATTTCAGTGATATAGGAGTATTAACATTTCAATTAATTGTAACTGACTAGCACATAAGTCAGACTAGTCAGTCATCAGATGTCAAAGTTATACAGTCATAGCAAGTAAAATCATTTCAATGATACAGAATTAATATTAACATTATCAGTAATAAACATCATCTGGTTTATTCCGCTCCTGTATATCCTTTACTTATTTATAACTTGATCTTTCCAAACCATGTAGGGTACAAATTTAAATACTGATGCCATTCTTAGCATCTACACAAAAGTAATACACAATTAAATAAAGTGAGCGCCCGACTGCCCAAACGATCAGGTTGCTTTCTTCAGAGTCCCATTACATAGTTGTTGAATTGAAACTGGCTGTGGACCACTCCAGTTTACCAGCTGTAAATGGGCACTCAATTGTGCGCTCGAACTAGGGAAGGAAAAGGCAGCGAGGAAGCGGACTAGTCACCTAACCTCGTAAAAGCGGTATCTTCCATGATGAAGCTTCTAACACTTCATTTGCCTATGACAATCTCTGCCATGGGACTACCTTTATCTCCGTACGATATACAGCATTCTTCTTCTTCTTCTTCTTCGATCCTTAACCACCGACCGTCAAAGCAGTCAGTGGCCATCACGCCTAGTGGCGTCTTGTAGGGCAACAACAAATTGATTCCACTTTGCACGGTCGGTGGCCATCCTTCGTACAGTGCCCCAACTCTGGTTCATTCTTTGCATCTCAGCCTCCACAGTCCTCCGCCAAGTTGTTTTTGGTCGGCCTCTCTTTCGCTTTCCTTCAGGGGTCCAAAGCATAGCTGTTCTTGTGATGGCATCGGGGTCTCTTCTGAGGACATGACCAACCCAGCTCCAGCGTCTGCCAGCTATGATGGTGTGCATGTCCTCTTGCTTGCTACGAGTAAGCAGATCTTGGTTGGTGATGGTATTCGGCCAAAAGATGCGGTGAATTTTTTTTTTATATTGTGTGAAAAGAGGACAATTTTGACATTTCCTTCTCTGTGACTCTCCAGCATTCCGCACCATAGAGAAGCACAGAAAGCACGCAACTCTGGTATAATCTTAATTTTGTGCTTGTGCTGTATTGGGAGGACTTCCAGATGTTATTTAGGCTAAAGAAGGCTGTTCTTGCCTTATTCATTCTGATGTTGATGTCTTTGCCTGCCCCACCGTCTGGTGTTACTATGCTTCCTAGCTATGTGAAGGTATCTGTCTGTACCAGTTGCTGATTCCTTACTGATATGGGCTCAGGGTTGCTCACATTGAGCGTCATGACCTCAGACTTCTTTAAATTGATGTTCAAGCCCACCTGCTGGCTAAATTTATTAAGTCTATCCGTTTTTTCCTGGATGTGTTGATGTGAATGTGCCAGCAGTGCAATGTCATCTGCATATTCCAGATCTTCCAATGTAGAAAATGTAGTCCATCTTATTCCTCTTGGACTGCCCTCTGTTGTCTGGCGCATCACCCAGTCTATGATTGTTAAAAAAAGAGTGGTTGATAAGGGGCATCCCTGTCGTACTCCTGTCTTCACCTCGAAGGTTAGGTTGCTCTGCCCAACACTACACGTAAAGTTGGCATAGAGGCTTTTTATGATTGACACTATGCAGCTTGGAATTCCATAAGCCCTCAGTATTTTCCATAAACTGTCCCTATGTATGCTGTCAAAAGCCTTTTCAAAATCAAAAAAATTTATGTAAAGCTGTCTTTGCCATTCTGAGCACTGCTCTATAATGTTCCTGAGAGTGAATATATGGTCTACACATCTTCTGTTCTTTCTAAATCCTGCTTGTTCTTTCCTCAGTTTGTAGTCTACTGCCTTTGAAATTCTCTGTATAATTATCCTGCCTAGTATTTTGCTGGGAACTGAGAGAAGAGTAATTCCTCTCCAATTATTGCAGTCTGCAAGATCTCCCTTTTTGGGCAATTTGACAATTATTCCTTTGTTCCACTCTGATGGTGTTGTCCCCGTTTTCCACACTTGTGCAAATAGTGGTTCTAATAGTTCTGCTGCTAGCTCAGGGTCTGTCTTAAATAGCTCTGCATTTAAGTTATCATGGCCCGGAGCTTTACCGTTCTTTAACCCTTTGATTGCTGTGATGATTTCTTCTTTTCGTGGAATGTCTGTATTTACATCTAGATCGTTTTCAGCCTCAGGAACATTCAATTGTGTCTCTGGTATTTCCTTGTTCAGAGTTTCTCTGAAGTGCTCTGCCCATCTTGTTTCCTGTCCCTCTGCTGTCTTGATGAGATTTCCTTGCTTATCTCTTACTAATGTAATATTGTTTGCACCTTGTTTTCCGCTGATGAATTTAGTTATTTTGTATACTGTGCTTTGTTCATTTCTCAGTGCTGCCTCTTCTGCCTGTTTTGCAAGATCGTCTAGGAAATTCCTTTTGCTGGCTCGGGTTTGGCGTTTGACTTTCCTGTCCAGCTGGCTGTGCTGTTCGCTATATAGTTGCTTTAACCTGGGGGACTTCGCTTCTGTTTTCTTTCTTTTCATTTCCTTTCTCATCTTTATGGTGTTTAGTGTTTCTGGTGTTATCCAGTCTTACTTCTTCCTTTCCTGGAATCCTAAGCAAGATTTGCTACTTTCCTTATATACTGTTGAAATGGTGTTGAAATTCTGGTCTATATCATCAGTCAATGTCTTTTCCTGGCTTTTGGCAAATTGATATCGTTTCTTAATGTCGGCCGCAAAAGCTTTTCTGGTAAGGGGGTCCTTCAATTTGCTGATGTCAAACCTTTTCTGTGTAGTTACAGTTGGTCCAGCCCTTCTTAGTTTCACTTTCAGTTTTGCTACTACTAAATGGTGATCACTTCCCACATCTGCACCTCTTCTTACCTTCACATCTTGTAATGCATGTCTCCATCTACCGTTAACCATGATGTGGTCTATCTGGTTTCTGTCCCGACCATTTGGTGATTCCCATGTTAACTTGTGAATTTCCTTACGTGGGAAAAGTGTTCCTCCAATGACCAGGTTGTTAATGCTACAGAAACTTATTAGCTTATCCCCATTTTCGTTTGCTGTTCCGCTGCCGCATTTCCCCATTGTTCTTTCATTATATATATTGTGTGTACCAACTTTCGCATTGAGGTCTCCTATTACTATAACAAGATCATATCTAGGTGTGTCTTCCATTTCTTTCTGCAGTTGTTGATAGAATTCATCCTTGACCTCCTCATCGCTATCATTCGTTGGTGCGTAGCATTGTATTATTGTAGTGTTGGTGAATCTCCCTCTCAATCTCAATCGTATCAGTCTGTTGTTGATGGGTTTCCATTCCAGTAATGTCCTTTCTATCCCTTTCTGTAGAATAATGGCTACGCCTTCACTGTGCTGTCCATCCTCTCTTCCAGAGTAAAGTACTGTTTCTCCTGTTGCTGTTTTAACTTTTCCTGCCCCTGTCCATCTGCTCTCACTTATTCCCAGGATGTGTAACCTATAGTTTCTCATTTCTGCCGTGACCTGTCTTAGTTTACCTGTCTCGTACATTCTCCTGACATTCCAAAATCCTATTCTCGTATCCTGTTTTGCGGTCAGGACATCCGTTTTCATGTCAGTGGCTTCCTTTCGGCTTTCACCACTGACAGTCATACGAGCCACAGACTCCGAATGTCCATCCCGCAGCAAAGTTTGTTCATTTGATGTTGTTTCCGTAACTTCATTATTTTTTTTACATAGACAGGGGTGTCAGCCCTATGCTAAAACCCCCAACCTGGAGGACCAGGGTACCAGCTTTTGTCTGACCCCTACCCACTGTGGTGAAGTGGGATGTTATAAATATTTATAGGGGACTTAGTGTACTGACTGAGATCAGCTGTGAAGGTATATATATCTAATAAGAGTAGTGTATTATATATAACCTTACTTGCTGCCACATATGTATACCACAGTCAGAATTATTCTGGGATAGTGTGATGACTACGTTATATGTCTAGGGTATGTGTATGATGAAGTGTAAGTCACAACAACAACAGACAGATAAACAATTTAATTTATTCCACCACACTTGACAACACTGTGACACTCACATACATATAACACTCTAAAGGATATCTTAAAGGAGTCACTGATAACTTTTCAAATAACAATATGTATTCATTGCTATCATGAATGAATATGTGTCCTGATTCAAATACAAATGGAACCAGGAATCACAATCAATTTTAATTACAAGTTATATGTACAGAATTTATCAATATGAATATTGTAGTGACATATATTATTAAAAGTATCCTATGTGTGTCAGTTGTGTAGTAGTAATATGAAGTAATACTGGTTTTGTTTTGTTCAAGCTCTGTTGGTATTTGTCATCATGACTTCAATAGTTTGTCTTTATTGGAACTAGTATTGGAGATGTTCTCAGTTCCTGATATTAAAACAATTTACTTCCCCTCTTAAGTTTATGTTACAATGTTATTTTAAGATGGGGGTACATAATGTTGAGCTCAGCTGGCCACATCAGCTTATCTTGCGTGATGGCGGCAGGAAAAGACTCCTCTGCTCGATTTCTCCCCTGGGCTCTGGAGACACCTCACTGATAGCTAAATGGACCAAGGAGTATGCTGTCCGACTCTGGATTCAGCAAAGCTCTGACCAGGTGCTGCTCAATAACGTCAAGACCACGGTCCCTGAAAACAAGAAGGATGTACCTTCTACTTCATAACTAATTGATACTCTAGTTCTACACTGAGCACAATACATCACAAACATTGAGTTCAGAGCGTTAGGCCAACTGTCAGCTTCATCTGAAATACTTTATACCAGCATTAACCTCCTTAATGGTTACCACGCCTCTGCACTTCCAGCATTATTTCTGTCTAATCAATAATCTAGGTGTCAGTGTACTGTTTGGCCATTCCATGCCGTTTTACTTTCCTCCGACACCTTCTGTTCAGGCTGGAGCATTATAGGCTTTACATCATGTTTGCTACTGAACTACACATATATACAGGCATACATTAACAATTCACATTCAATTTTCATTAAAAGATACTGAATGTTTCAAGCTTACCACAATTCATGGAAATACACAGATACGTTGACTAGCAATGAATTCTGGCACAAATACTGGCACAAATTCCCATCTGCTTATGTTCCAGGCTTTTATTTAGCAAAAATATGAGCTGGCTTCAACGCACTGTTGCTTTATCAAGCTTATTTGAACTAGTGGTCTCGAACTAACGCTCCTAAGTGAGTATATCAGCGAGTCTGGCCAATGGAGCCACGTTTCGACAAGTGTTTGAAAAAATTTTTACTTCCTACGTCTCCCCTAACAACCAAGGATAGCATTTATAGTCCGACTAATCGTGTTTAGCCTTACATATCATTCCAGCCAATCAGTTCAAATGTAACTTGTGGCCCATTTCCCGTACAATGATGGTTTAAAAAATCTACCACTGAGCGATTCTGATTTTGGGTGTTGTCTGACAGCACCATCATTTTATTTTGGCTATAACTTGTTAATTCCTAGACTATTTGCATAACGTTGTACATATTCTTTGTCAGCAAACCCTAAGGAACCCAAATATACAACTTTAAAAGAGCTATGTGGCTGCGTTCAAAATATGCAATTTCTTCTACCTCCTGTTTCGAAGATGTGCTGTCTGGGTACTGTAATGTTTTCAAACGTAAACCCATCTAATGTTATCTTTTCTAATAAGAGTTTTTCAGGATTTAAAAACCTAACTCTGGAAAGGGTAGTGAATTTATCACTGTCCGTCCGAAAAAGTTAGTGCATGTGGCCTTACACGCGTGATAGTAGTAATTGTGTATCGCGCGACGCGTGTTTAGTGTTACACGTGTTCGGCTTTATGCCTCTCCCTTCTCTCTATCCTTTAGTCCATCTGTCTTTAGTTACGCCGTGTATAAAATGGAATGAATGAAATATTAAAATGAGGTCATTGTTCAGCTTGCGTATCTCACTGTTTTTCCAAGAAATACAGCACACGTTTCATTGAAGAAAGCGGGTAATAATACAGTAGGCTTTTACTATCAACGTGAAGGCGTTACAATTTGCCGACGAAGTAGAAAACAAGGGGGATTTCGAGTACAGTCATTGTGACAGCACTGTTTTTTACCATTCTTCTTCCTTTTATTAAATTTATTTGTTAGGCTTTACATTTACCTTTTAATTTATATATGTGGATTAGAATATTTCACGACACCCACACAGACCAGTCCAGCTTGGTTGAACCTACCAGGAGTAAAACTCCCACTGGCATAGCTCTGGGGATTGTCAGGGTACGCAAGCTGCCATACCGCTACAAGGTATAGGTACAATTGATGGCAGATATACAGCATTAAATGGTAAATATTATCTACATTTGGCTATGGGGCTAGTTTTGATACGTTTTTGTACAAACAACAATCATCCACAAAGCACATGTTTAAATCATATTTAAAATAACAATATATTATATTAATGAATATTATACAGGCATATTTTGTGAACTCTATATATAAACCTGAATTAAAAAACAATATTATACACGGTAGTTATCGTAATTTCGCTTACCCTCAGACTCCAGACACTGACTGAAACATCTGGCGATCCGCTCACACTTCAGATGGATTTAGCGTAGTAGCGATTTCTGTCGTCAGTAAGTCTCAAACCTCTTTCGTTGTGTGTGTCTCCAGTTTTCCGATACGCTATTTATAAGCCTAACGCGGCCGTATCGGAGAGCAGTGACGTCACAGCTTAAGACTCGGCTGAAATTTCTTTCCGAAACAGCGATTTCATCCGATCTGTGCGTTGACTGAAACTTTCCCTCTCTCATCCATGCCTTATATATTATCCATACTGTTCCCTCTTATCTTGTTTTATACAGTCGATATCTCTCTATATTCCTATCCATGTAATTTCCCAAACTGTTATTTGTTGATTTTAATATTTAGAACAGAAGTGGGTTTACAGGCTTTCTGCGTAACTGTGGGGAGCCGAAATACGTATATATCTCCGTAAATGATAACTTCCTACCGTTTCTTCTTATATTCAGTTATACATAATCCTTTCCTGGACTGAAATGTGAAATCCTTTTCACAATGATTCCATTATGCTTTTATTTATAAGTGCCGATTTCGATGTATCGTCTACAGTTTGCCGATATACCGCCATTTTGATAGCGGCCGCTTTGTTGCCAATCGATCGGTGACTTTAACTGTAAATTCCTCGACCACGTTTGCAATGTTAAGAAAACAATTTTGCGACAATTAGTATGAACTTCCTATGAAGAAGAGTTCATCAGGTCAAACAAAAATCAAGAATTCAAGTTGATGAAACCAACCATAATCGAAGTAATGTGGGTAAGTCCTTGATTGAGTCCAAACGTTTATTGACGGAACAACGGATGAAGACATCACAAGTATTATTCATTAATAGCATACATATATAATTGAGTACAGTTGAACCCATTTAATATTCTCAGTCCGTGTGCAGTAAAATGAATTAATATAGCCATAACATCATAGCTGTGTGCACGCGCGGTTAGGGTTTCCAAAGGCCGACAATGAGCGTATGCGTCTGATAAATATCATATTATGGACTGAAATAATCTTCCTTGAAGTTGGTTATATACTAACCTATTTATATTATTTGATTCATATAACTTGGACTGACCCTGAGTCCCTACTTCGAAGTACTTATATAAATATTTGGTAATACAATGCCCAACACTGGACGAATATAGGACGCGTCTTCATAGCTTGACGGTCAACGTAAAAAGGGTCTCGTATCTAAGTCACGATGCGTGACCTATCAACGCTAACACGTCATAAATCGATCGTGCATATAGCGTTCAGTAGTCCGTGAATTCTTAACATCAAATTATATTAAATGCTGTGACCCTAGAAGTAGCACACTGCCAACCATAGCAGACGACTTCAATAAAATACCGTAACAATTCCCTGACCGCCGGAGAAAAAAAATCTATTAGATAGATTTTTTTGAACTATCTTACTCAACCATATGAAAAATTTAACAAAAACCCGACCTTTGGCCTACGAGGTTCTGTCTAGAACAGTGTCGTGGTCATGTCGATAAGATATCAGTCGTATAATATTATTATATTAAACAAAGGGGTGTCAACTGTCGCTAAATAATTATCTACTGAACTTAACGACTGTTGTGAGTAAATAATGAAGTGCTATGTAAAGAAAATTATTCTAACTAATTAAAATTAAACTAATTAATCATAATAAGTATGTAGGGTATTAATTAATTAACATCTAATTAAACAAAATGAGAGATAGTGTCATAAAAACAGATATGAGAAGTAAGGACAAGTAAAGTAAAGAAAAAAGGTAAAGTATAAATTAATTTATTTATGTGTGATTAAACTTAATTATAAGTGTCGAGTAATGACTAACTAATTAACTTAATGAATTAACTAAAGAAAAAATATTCATACATTTCATGTGAACATCTAAATGCATGTAACAGCTATCATATTCATAAATAAAATATTTAAAGTATTTTCTTGTGTGATATTATTTTGTTCTTTTTTCATTTTTTTCTTTCTTTTGACACAATTTCTTCTTTTTATATTTATCACACTTCAATTTTATTAAATTCTTTATTAACTTAATAACTTATTAACCTTAATAATGTCGGACATGAAGATCCAGTCGTCGTTATGTCCTTAAGGATCTACGGAAAGTTCCATTCCAAAAACTGTTTAAATGTTCCGATCCTGAATGAATTTAAGTTTCATAACGTTCAATTAGTCATGTCACATAATGAAATTTGTCCAATTTTGAATTCAGATATTCTTTCCGACTATCTTGGTAACATTTGTATTAGGAATGGACACAAGCCAAAGTCCCCGTGTGTATATGAACACTATGTCTCTTGCTTTCATTAATCTCGTTCGACTAGCGTCTCTATTGTTTGTTTCTCTGAATAATCGTTGACGTTTCATTCATAGGTGGATAATTCGTTGATCGAATTCTGTCTTTTGGTATGATTAATTTTGTGAAGTTATTTGAAGATTATCCTCATTCATGAATCGTCTTCCGAAGGATTTCTTGAGACTACGTCGGCCACGATGTTTTCTGTCCCCGATATGTATTCAATGGTGAATTCGAATGGTTGTAGGAGGATAGCAAACCTCATAAGTTTCGGGCTTTTGTGATTCGAGCGACGTAGGGATGCCACCGCCTTCTGATCTGTTTGGATCAAGAAGGGTGCACCCAGTAAAATTTTTCTAATTTGTTGATGGCCCACACGACGGTAAATAACTCTTTATCCACAGTCGAATATTTAGTCTCTGGCGTCTTGAGTTTGAGTGAGATGTAAAGCGTCGGATGTAGTATGCCTTCGTGACATTGGAGCAGACAAGCACCAATCCCATAATTACTGGCATCTGTACGAAGGATAAACTTTTTAGAAGCATCAGGTAGTCTCAAAAGAGGTGGATTTGAAAATATATTTAATATTTTGTGAAACGTTTTGTCGCATTCGTCAGTCCATGTTACTTTCAACGGCATGTCTTTCTTTAACAATGATGACAAGACAGCCGTGATGGATGACAAGTTAGGTACAAATCTGCTGTAGTATTGGACTAACCCTAATAAGCTCCTAACTTGCTTCTTCGTTTGAGGAACTTATAAGTTTAAGATTTTTGAAACCGTACTAGGAACCGTTTGAATACGTCCCGCTCTAATAATATGTCCCAGGAAGGTTATCTCCTGAAACACAATTGGTATTTTCGTAGGTTTAGCGGTTAAATGATTATCCTGCAGTATTTCCAAAACACATCTAAGCTCCGAAAAATGTTCCTCAGATGACGAACTAAATAAGCATATTTCGTCGATGTATGTAATGATGTCTGGTCTACCTGATAAAATATCTCGCATCATGCGAATAAAGATAGCTGGAGTGTTCGCAAGCCTAAAAGGCATCACATTCCACTGGTAAACACCTTGTGGAGTGGAAAACGCTGTGTAGTATTTAGCTTTTTCGGTTAACGGTACTTGCCAGTAACCTTACGTTAAGTCTATCTTTGTGAAAATTGTTGCGTTGGATAGGCGGGGAAGTAAATCGTCAAGAAGTGGATGTGGTTAGCTATCAACTACAGTCTGAGCATTTAGCTTCCTATAGTCCACGCAAAGACGAATGTTGTTGTCCTTCTTTCTGACAATGACTAGTGGTGAAGGAAATGGAGAGTTACTAGGCTCAATAATACCTAGAGACAACATCTGCTCAAGTTCTTGAGTTGTTTTACTAAGAAAATGTAGTGGGACAGAATAGGGATGTACATGGATTGGTGTATCATCATTAAGAATAATGTCATGAGAGATCGCTGATGTGCGACCAGGTACGTCTGTCAGCACATCTGGGAATAATTGTAAGAGATCAGCAATCTTCTGATGCTGTTGTGGTGTAACCGAACAAGAGATGGTTACATCCCCCCAAGATTCAGTAGGTTGTACTATTGGTACAGGTAATGCCATCTGTACCTCAGGAAAAGAAGATTCTTCTTCCTGAATTACTGAAAGATTAGAATAGTGACATAGTAGACATGATAACAAAAGTATCACCTAATAGAAGAGTCTACCTTAACTAATATATGTACAAATAGATTACTAGGAAAGAAAGAAAAAAATGATGATGACTGACTATGCTGAGTCATCAACGATGTGACGAACAGTGTTAATGTAACCTGTTATCTGCATGACGCAGAATCATGTATTAATTGTAATTTTAGACAATGGTGGTGAAAGTAAGCACCATTATCATGCTCGATAACCATTCGAGCATCTCTGTTGTTACGAAATGTAACCACAGCTTCACCATACCTGTTGTTGGTAGGTGGCAACAGAAGCACAAACTTAACGTCTGCCGTGTACTTAAAGAAATTACTAAGTATCTGCCATGTAACGTCGTGTGGCAGATTGCGCACTAACACGGTGCGAGAATATGCACCTTCTCATTACTCTTAACTCCACCTATATGTTTCAACATCTTACTCTTCTTAGTACAGTCTTTTACACCGTTGCCAATGTTAACAGTTTTATTACGATCAAGTATAAAATGATCCTGTCGCCAGCATTTATTTTCAGAATTGGCAGTAATATTCTGCCGAGGAAAAGTATAATTCCCTCGGAATGAACTTCTACCTGCCACTGGGTGTGTAGACACCTTAGTCTCACTCTTAGTGCTGACTACTTGTCGTAAAATAGGCTTATTATTATTTTGATGGAGAGTCTCACTATATTCCTCTTTTTCAAAAATAGTACTAAGACTAAAATTAGAAACTGCTGTGCCACATGTATTCATATTCTTGGCACGTAATGTAGCCATTGCAATGACGGCGTTAGCATTGCCATAGAATTGCAAATGTTTCATTTCCCATTCGATAATCTCTTCTGGGGTGCAATCTCTGCTGCCATGAATGCGCCCAACCATCAGATCTGCAATAGGATTTTTCAACATGCAGACCTTAACATTACCTGTGAAAAAAGGTGTGTTAACATGCATTATAGCAGTGGGGTAACATTCTACAGTCCCACCAAATGTCATGCACCTGACATATTCCCCATTGCACAACTTGGATGGATCAGTGACTGTCGAACTCGAATCGTTGTGGATCCGGAATCTATCAAAACAGAGACGATAGATCCATTTACTATCCCTCTGTTGAATATAAGAGAGCCTGTTCCATCGTTAGCTGCTAGACCAACTTCTGGGAGGATGTGTCCGCAATTCAAGACAGTCTCCGTTGCCTTCTGAAATACAAGATTACATTCTGGGATACTATTTGCCACGTTATAATTCATAGCGTAACATGTAGCAGAAGATTGCATTACTTTATCGTTTTGTGTAACATCTGGGGTTGTATTATTAGTAACTGCTGCCCCTGTATGGTGATCATACTGAGATGATCTACGAGACTGGGACCGCTGACGAGAATAATCATTGGAATTATTTCGTAATCCCCTGTAGTGACTGTTATCTCTGTGTCTCGAGCCTTGATTATAGTTATTCCAACTATTACCAGTGCAGTGCAATAATTTATTGAAATTTTTTCTAATTCATTGATCGTAGATGGTTTTCGTTCTTGCAAATAGGCAAAGAACGGTGAGCTGACAGAGGATAACACTTTATCCATTAGTAACAAATCAACTAACTTGTCGTATGATTTGTTGACACCTGCCAGTTCCACCCATCTGTTAAAGGTATTGCGTATGTTCGCAATAAAACCTGTAAAGTCTTTATTAGAATCTGGTAGAATACTCTTAAAACGTAATCTGCAACCCTCTTCGTCCAAATGGAAACGACATAATAATAAGGCTTTAATGGCGTCATAGTCACTAGCTATTATTGGGTCAACATTCTGAACTGCACTCAATGGTTCCCCGTCCAACAATTCATTACGGTTTAAAGCCCATGTTTGTTTTGGTAAGTTATGTGTTAAACATACCTGTTCAAAACGTGACAGGTACGATCCAAGGTCGTCGAAGTTCAATTTGAAAGGAGGTAATTTAAAATTGTAATAAGGTTTGTTTTGGTTGGATGAAGATCCATTTTGAGAATTATCATTCTGACTCGTATTAGCACTTTGTGCCTGTAATTTTGCAGTTTCAAACTTAAGACGTTGCAATTCCATTTCTTGTTGCCTTATAATTTCCTCTCGTCTCAATTTATTCTCTTCTTCTTGTCTAAGTTCTTCTTTTTTCTCGTCTAGCAATTTCTCTTTGCTTTTCTAATTTAAGTTCACGTTCTGCTTCTTTTTGTTCAAGTACTTCTTTCTCTCGTTTAAGTTCTTCTATTTCTCTTCTAGCAATTTCTTTCTGTTCCTCTAATTTTGCTTCACATTTTGCAAGTTCAGTTGTCGCAAATTCCAGGAGTGCATCTCCCTTTTTATTACAATCCTTTCCAATTCTAATGAAATGATCCAAGGTAAGCATTCTTGAACCTAATAGTGTATGTATTTGCTCAATATAATCAATTATAATACTATTGTATTATTATTTGTAAGTTCCACAACTATATAATATTTTGTAATAATATTATATGTACATAATAATTTACATCATAACTAGTTAAGCTATTTGTTTATTTAAGATGCTGAATTTATATCATACACCTAATATCAATATTCAATAATTATTGGTATTGTCCCTCCATAATTATGTTATTTAATCAATTATATGTGCTAAGTCAACACTGTAGTATTATGAAAATGTACTAATTAATATCAAATTTGTTTGTCCTATTCAAGGCAAACCATAAATCAAAGTTATTTATCACTATATATTATGCTATTGTGCCCTCGTCATAATCTACAATATGCTTCAATAGTATATTAGACTACTACTGCAAATAGATGACATTACCTAAGTCATCAAATGATTTGGTAAAAATTAATGAAATTATTGTATTATTCTATTAATAATAAATTTATAGTAATATCATTATGTTATTAATATATGAGATCAATACAAACAATACAATTTATTAACCAAAAATTTACAACACAGAAGTACAAGATACAATTGACAATTTCACAAAAAGAAATGATTTTACAAAACTAAGCATAGAAATCGGAAGTACTGAAAGGTCAAGGATAGAACTAAATGTAGGTCAGCATACAGAAAAAAAATACGAATGCTAAAACTAATGACGTCACAGGACTCATCTGACGGTATTTACAATACATATAAATGAACATAAAGATAGCAAGGTTAAGATTAACGAGATAGCTTACAAACAATAATACAAAACTTCAATAAAATGAAACTGAATACAGTAAAATACACTAGTTATTCACAGAACTGGACACCTAACACGCAAGGTCAAATCATAGCAAATGCGAACAAACCACCCATTGGCATAATCATCAATGGGATTTTTCGCCAAATGCGATCATTTAACGGTCCTACGGAACAATCAAAATTGACCTTGACGTTGGAAAAGCCATATGGATCAGTTTTGATTCCCACCTACCGCCCACAAAGTTAACTATACGAAATAAATACGTATGGGAACATAAAACATACAACGGGTAACAGATGCTTTTGAAAGGACGTGCCGGTGACTAACATGGACCGAACATTGTTTAAAGTAAATAGGTACTTAGCTTTTAGACACGATAGGTTTTTACAGTGCCCGTTTCACCAGTAGGATAAGGAACTCGTATGACCAGTTCATGAAGGTTGAAATTAGCTTCCATCGTTCAAAGACGTGTTTTGACAGAATTATTTGAAGGTCGATGTCTGGCACTGCCATTTAGCTGAGTTCGTTATGTTGATATGGTATGACGTCACCGGTGTTCAAATAGAAAAAATGTCCATTTCGATTCTGCTTGAAGGGAATTGTTTCTTTACAATCTAGTGTGACTTAAAAGTCCACAGCCACATCAGGCCACCATTGTTGCGGGGTTCGGTTGTCGGGTCTTTCATTCTATTATTATTAGTTGAATCTGTAAGTTTTGCTTATTTATCATTATCTCAGTTGAGGTCAACATAATGGTTTTCGTTGATTAATGAGTGTCCAAGAAAATATTGGTTCCGTACGAACCTGATTATCATTAGTGAAAACTTCCTATGAAGAAGAGTTTATCAGGTCAAACAACAATCAAGAATTCAAGTTGAAGCAACCAACCGTAATCGAAGTAATGTGGGTAAGTCCTTGATTGAGTCCAAACGTTTATTGACGGAACAACGGATGAAGACATCACAAGTATTATTCATTAATAGCATACATATATAATTGAGTACAGTTGAATCCATTTAATATTCTCAGTCCGTGTCCAGTAAAATGAATTAATATAGCCAGAACATTATAGCTGTGTGCACGCGCGGTTAGGGTTTCCAACGGCCGACAATGAGCGTATGCGTCTGATAAATATCATATTATGGACTGAAATAATCTTCCTTGAAGTTGGTTGTATACTAACCTATTTATATTATTTGATTCATATAACTTGGACTGACTGATATGAGTAAATATCATATCATGTTTTGTATTCGATCACTTCCTGATATATATATTGTTTACACACGGTATCTCGTGGTTGCAGGAAGTGACGTCTTGACTCCTGCTCTAAATTGATAGCAGACATGAGTTTTGATTCGGGACAAGCTAGCGTCTCTAACCGGCAGTCTGCTTGTGTCGTTTGACCAGTATGCATGGAATGTGTCCAGTAGGACCTGATTTTAGATTGTGTTAATTGCCTTTGGGCATCTTTATATTGCACCTGCAAGATCGATTACCATCACTGCCTTATGCATTCATTAACGGTATAATGTCAGATTAGTCTTAGCAGTGTGTATGGAATTCTTGGGCACGTAAGTTGACTGTTACATTAAAACTGAGATTATCAGAATCAAGGACAGTAGAGACATGTGCTAGTAAAAGCTACGATGTCGTACTATACTCAATGTGGAGTACTGTGTCATTAAATGTATGAATTGTGCCAAGAAGTTAGGCCTTGTTACTGAGTACCTGTGGTGCGGGCCAGGGAGCTTGTGTGTGACTGGCCATATTTAAATATATTATAATTCCTCAAATGGAATATACAAGGAGAACCCTGGAGGGTATTCAGCAGGCCACTGTAATAAGGAGTGTCAAGTCTTAAGTCTAATGCACTCTTACCACAGGACGTCGGGAGGACGGTTCCTGAAGAAATAATAATATTCATAAATTTACCCGTACCACTGACCCTGAGTCCCTACTTCGAAGTACTTATATAAATATGTGGCAATGCAATGCCCAACACTGGACGAATATAGGACGCGTCTTCATGGCTTGACGGTCAACGTAAAAAGGGTCTCCTATCTAAGTCACGATGCGTGACCTATCAACGCTAACATGTCATAAATCGATCGTGTATATAGCGTTCAGTAGTCCGTGAATTCTTAACATCAAATTATATTAAACGCTGTGACCCTAGAAGTAGCACACTGCAACCATAGCAGACGACTTCAATAAAATACCGTAACAATTCCTATGCAGCTTTAAAATCCGTGTTAACAATTCCGATCAAATGACTCAACTAGGCTTTATGAGGATCCTGGTTTTCTGCAGGTGGGTGCCTACTCAAGAAATCTGCCCCAACGTTCTGCGAACCAGGAATGTATTCAATGGTAAACGAGTAAGGTGGAATGAGCAAAGACCACCTTAATAAACGTGCATTGCCATGTTTTGCCTGAGCCAAAAATACCAATGGCTGATGATCTGATTGCACTACGAATGTTCTGCCATATAAATAGATCTGGAACTTCTTGATCGCCCAGACTAAAGCCAAACATTCTTTTTCAATCGTTGAGTAATTTTGTTCCGCTCTGTTTAACTTGCGACTGGCATAAGCAACTGGGTTCAATTCTCCATCTGGTGAAGAGGACCTCTGTAACAAAGTGGCCCCAAAGCCCACATTATTAGCGGTAGTTCTTACCACAAATTCCTGACTCAAATCAGGTAATTTCAAAATATGGGCTTCTGGTGAGTTTTTCCTTTAACCCATTATATGCCAATTCACATTCTGCCGAACATTCAATTTTATCAGGTTTTCTCTTGCGAGTTAAATCCGTCAGAGGAGCACACACAGAGTTAAAGTTTTTAATGTACTTTTGATAAAAGCCACATAGTGACACAAAAGATCGCACATCCTTCTGTGTCTGTGGTCTGGGTGGACTCTGCAATTTCTCCAGGTTCTTGGGGGTCAGGGGTCATTCTACCCTGATGCACAGTTTTGATCTTCTTTTCTTCTTTGATCCGTAGCCGCCGACCGTCAAAGCAGTCAGTGGCCATCACGCCTAGTGGCGTCTTGTAGGGCAACAACAAATTGATTCCACTTTGCTCGGTCGGTGGCCATCCTTCGTACAGTGCCCCAACTCTGGTTCATTCCCTGCATCTCAGCCTCCACAGTCCTCCGCCAGGTTGTTTTTGGTCGGCCTCTCTTTCGTTTGTCCTGACATTCCAAAAACCTATTCTTGTATCCTGTTTTGCGGTCAGGACGTCCGTTTTCATGTCAGTGGCTTCCTTTCGGCTTTCACCACTGACAGTCATACGAGCCACACACTCCGAATGTCCATCCCGCAGCAAAGTTTTTCCATTTATTGTTGTTTCCGTAACGTGCGATTTTTTTTTCATAGACGGGTGTCAGCCCTATGCTAAAACCCCCAACCTGGAGGACCAGGGTACCAGCTTTTTTCTGACCCCTACCCACACAGACCAGTCCAGCTTGGTTGAACCTACCAGAAGTAAAACTCCCACTGGCATAGCTCTGGGGATTGTCAGGGTACGCAAGCTGCCATACCGCTACAAGGTATAGGTACCATTGATTTCAGCTGAGGCACAGTATGTCCCAATAATTCTAATTCTTTACATCCAATACAACATTTTGTTGGTCTAGCAGTCAATTTTGCCTCTCTGAGTCTATCAAATAGCATATTCAAAGAGTTAACGTGTTCCTCAAATGTTTCAGTAGCGATGAGGATATCATCCATGAAATTTGTAATACCTGGGTTTTTCAATGGTCCCAACAGTTTTCACATCATTCTGGAAAACACACTCGGCGCATTCTTTAATCCAAACGGTAACATGTTGAATTCATAGTGCCCTTCCGAGGTGCTGAAAGCCAGATAAGGTCGAATCTCAGGCGTCACTGGAATTTGGTAATATCCCTTGCTGAGATCTACCTTGGAAAAATATTTTGCCTTATTCAGTCTGGCAAACAGTTGGTTAGTATCGGGTAATGGATCCACCTGACTTTCTGTGACAGCATTCAGTTTCCTGTAGTCTATACACAGCCTATGTTCCCCAGAGAGTTTCCTCAACAAAACCACACTGGAGCTATAAGGAGATTCACTGTGCGAAATAATTCCTTCTTTTAACAGAAACTCTATCTCCTCTTTTAAAGCTTTCTCTTTTGCGAATGGGAAAGTATAGGCTCTCATACAGATGGGTGTTGGGTCTAGTAGTTTCATATCATATTCCAACAAGTTTGGGTGCCCCGGTTTGACCGTTAACACGTCTGTATGATTTTCCAGAACCTTTTGAATCTTCTCCCTCTGCCCTTTTGTCAGATGACTACTGATCTTCACCTGTGTAGGAGTTTCACAGGGTCTCAGTCGGTACTCGAAAGAGGTGAGAGGTTCATTCTTCATCTCTGTGGCTATGGCCAAGGTCATTAAATGTGTCCCTTCCTGGTTACTTCTCACAAGATACTTCTTAAGAAGGTTCACATGATAGACTTTTTCCTTCCTTTTCTTGTCTATCTTGTAGTAAGTTCTAGATACCTTTTCTAAAACAGTGTATGGACCTTACCATCCAACTTGAAGTTTGTTGCTGCTGCCGGGTAGTAGAAGAAGCACCTTCTCCCCCACCGGTAGCTCTCTATCCTTAGCTTTCTTTTTTAAAATATGCAGCATTGTGGTAAAGTGGCATGTTATAAATATTTATAGGGGACTTAGTGTACTGACTGAGATCAGCTGTGAAGGTATCTATATCTAATAAGGGTAGTGTATTATAGATAACCTTACTTGCTACCACATATTTCTACCTCAGTCAGAATTATTCTGGAATATAGTGATGACTACGTTGAATGTCTAGGGTATGTATATGATGAAGTGTAAGTCACAACAACAACAGACAGATAAACAATTTAATTTATTCCACCACACTTGACAACACCGTGACACTCACATACATATAACACTCTATGAGGATATCTTAAATGAGTCACTGATAAATTTTCAAATATCAATATGTATTCAGTGCTGTCATTAATGTATATGTGTCCTGATTCAAATACAAAGTGAACCAGGAATCACAATCAATTTTAATTACAAATTATATGTACAGAATTTATCAATATGAATCTTGTAGTGACATATATTATTAATAGTATCCTATGTGTGTCAGTTGTGTAGTAGTAATATGAGGTAATACTGGTTTTGTTTTGTTTTTTCAAGCTCTGTTGGTATTTGTCATCATGACTTCAATAGTTTGTTTCTGTTGGAACTAGTATTAGAGATGTTCTCAGTTCCTGGCATTAAAACAATTAAATTCCCCTCTTAATTTTATTTTACAATGTCAGTTTAAGATGGGGGTACATAATGTTGAGCTCCATGGCCACACTTTCTTAACTTTCGTGATGACTGCAGTAAAAGACTCCTCTGCTCGATTACTTTAATGAGTTCTGGAGCCACCTCACTGGTTGCTATATGGACCAAGGAGTATGCTGTCCGCCTCTGGATTCAGCAAAGCTCTGACCAGGTGCTGCTCAATAACTTTAAGACCACGGTCCCTGAAACAAGAAGGTTGTACCTCCTACTTCAGAACTAATTTATACTCTATTTCTACACTGAGCACAATACATAACAAACCTGAGTTCAGAGCGTTAGGCCAACTGTCAGCTTCATCTGAAAGACTTTACACCAGTATATTCCTCCTTAATGGTTACTACGCCTCTGCAATTCCAGCATTATTTCTTTCTAGTCAATAATCTAGGTGTCAGTGTACTGCTTGGCAATACCATGTAGTTTTACTTTCCTCCGACACCTTCTGTTCAGGCTGGAGCACTATAGGCTTTACCTCATGTTCGCTACTGAACCACACATATATACAGACATAAGTATCAATTTACATTCAATTTTCATTTAAAAAGATATCAAATATTTCAAACCTACCACAATTCATGGAAATAATACACAGTGACGTTGAATGGCAATGAATATAGCACAACTCCGATCTGCCGATGTCCCAGGCTTTTATTTAGAAAAAATATACCCTGGTGCTCAACGCACTGTTTCTTAGTAGGTTTATTACAAGATGTGGCCCGGAACAGACGCCCTGAATTGAGTATATTCGCAGCTCTAACCAATCAAGCCATGTCTACACATCTTTTCAAAAAAGTACCCCTTCTCACGTTTCCCCTGACAACACAAGATAGTATTTATAGTCCGACTAATCGTGTTTAGCCTTACATTTGTTGCGCTCCAATCAAATAGGAGTTAACATGGTAGGCTATTTCCGTAACGTAATGTTTTTTCAAACACGTTATAAAAAAATTTTATGAGCAGAAATGATTTTATGCTGTCAGGCCCCCCCCCACTATTTTATTTTGGCTATAATTTGGTAATTCCTAGACTATTTGCGTAACGTTTTACATATTCTTTGTCAGCAAGTCCTAAGGAACCCAAATATGCAAATTTAAAAGAGCTAAGTGGCTGCGTTCAAAATATGCAATTTCTTCTACCTCCTGTTTACTTCGAAGATGTGCTGTCTGGGTACTGTAATGTTTTCAAACGTAAACCAGTATAATGTCATATTTCCCAATAAGCGTTTTTCAGGATTTTAAAACCTAACTCTGGTATGGGTAGTGAATTTTGTCACTGTCGATTTGAAAAAGTTAGTGCTAGTGGCCTTACACGCGTGATGGTAGTAATTGTGTATCGCGCGACTCGTGTTAGTATTTCATGTGTCCCTGCTTTCCGCCTCTCCCTTCTCTCTATCCTTTAGTCCATCTGTCTTTTGTTTTTGGTAACATAGTGTAGAAAAAGACATGAATGGAATTTTAAATCTAGGTCAACTTGCGTATTTCAAGGTTTTTCTTAGAAATGGAGTACATTTTTTAGTGTGTTTGGGAAACGCGTGTATGTTGCAGAAGGCTTTACTATCAACGTGAAACGTTACAATTTGCAGACGCAGGAGAACACAAGGGGGATTTCGCGTACAGTCCTTGTGACAGCACTGTTCTTTACCATTCTTCTTTCCTTTATTAAATTTATTTGTTAGGCTTCATATTTACGTTTTAATTTATATATGTGGATTAGAATATTTCACGACAAGCATGTTTCTTCCTGGCTTGTCTTAGGTTATCATTTGCAAGTTTCCAGCCAGTTTTTTAGACGATTGGTCAGCTCGTTCACATACTGATATGATGAGGTAACAGTCTCTTCTGCCTTCTCATCTGTCCATGTCCTCAATAAGGCTTTCAGTGGACCTTTAATTGTCCTACTACTGGGCCTGTTATTCGGCAGACCTAATTTTCATGGCACCGGTAATTATCATGTGATTGGAGGTGTGGTTGTGGTGACTTTCTTCCTTTTTGTCTGACATCACACACGAATCATCCACTAGGAATTATTTTCTTCGGGGTGTTTCCCCGCAGTTTCAGTTTCAAAGTGAGGGGACTTCCCTCTATGTTATTTTCATCGAGTTACCGGAATTTCGACCAAGGGATTGTCGGATGAAACTGGGTTGAGGTTACTTGTTGTACCCATTTCATAGTAGCCATTTTCTCTGGTTTAGATGAAGACTGTGTGTGAAAAGGAAGCTCCCTATCCACGATGTCTAATTTATCCTGTTTATTCTCCCTTTTATTTTCAGGCCTCTTTTCACCGTAGTGTTTTTGTAGGTCCTGATTATTTTCCCAACGTGTGGGCTTTCCCTTGTTGCATTGGACGCAGGCCTCCACAAATTCTGCAATATCAGCAGCTACGCCTAGCCAATAGAATTTTTGAGAAGCTCTTTGACCGGTAGTACCTATTTTCTCATGTCTACCGTCTAATCCAACAAGTGAGCTTCTCATCACCATTTCCCTATATGAAGTGGGAAGTACCAGCTGTCTATGACCATTTGAACCAGTTCCGGCCTTCCTGTACATCAATTTATTCTTCATATAAAAATCTCCTTTGTTTGGAGTGGTATGGCATTTCGGGAGTTTCTTGAAACACGGCTTTAGTGACCTATCCTCAGCCTGTGCCTTCCTCATCTCCTCTGGATGAGTATTTATTGGGTTATCCTCCTCCTTCCTCGACTGTTATCTGGTCTGTACTCTTGCCATGATCACTGGTCTTTTGGGATTTCCCAAGAACACGTATCTACACCCCAGTATAAGAGGGTAGGTTGGTTCGTTTATCACTGCTGTTCTAATCACTCCTTCCACATAGCGAGTTTTTCATTCTATCCTTGCAATGGGAAGTATCATGTTTGCTACTTCCTTAGTCGCCCCTTGAATCTCCACTGTTTCTGTGGTATACTGATCTGGGTTCACCAGGTGAGAACTCACGACTGAGTCAAAATCCAAACCTGTATCATAAAGGCACCTTATGGTGGCCCTATTGCATATGTCGTCTTCACATACAGGGGTGTGATCAGGTTCCTGATGTCCAGTAGGTTGTTCCTTTCTCCCTTGGTTTCCTGTTTTCATGCATGCAGCGTAATGAGGAGGTTTGTTCTTACAGTCTCTGGTGTTATGATTGTCCCTCTGTCAAAAATTACACCATCTCCTTTCTGGATTGAAAGGTTTCCGTTCTTTGAATTGCGGGTTTCTATCACTAGGGTCAAATCGTGGCCTATCATAGTTGGGTTTAAATTTGTTACTTTGATCCTCACCTTCAAATCTATTCTGGATTTGGTGGGCTTTATTATTATCTACTGGTTTTCTTTTTGCTCCATCTACTTCTGCCTGGGCGGCCTGATATCACTCCGCTACATTGAGAACCTCCCCCAACCTCTCTGCACCTTGTTCCGTGAGAAACTTTCTCATGTCTGGAGCCATGGACTCTCTTAGTTGCTCTGTCATGATCATTTCCTTTAGATCTTGGGCTTTCCCCAGAGCAGTCCATGTCTCCAAGTACGTTTCCAACCTGGCAGAGAATTGGTGGTAAGTCTCTCCAGACAGGAGCTTTGCATTTTTAAATCTTTTCCTATAAAATTCTCCATTCTTCTCATACCTAATCAAGAGAGCCTGTTTAACATGTCATAGTCCTCCTGATCCTCCCTGCTCAGTTTTGAGAACACCTCATAAGATGTTCCCCTTAGCCCTTGAGATAATTTCAAACTCCATCTCTCCCTCTCTAACCCATAGTTGGTGGCTAAACGTTCAAATCTAGAGAGGTAGGACTCAATGTCATCCTCTTTTTTTACCAAGGGATCAAAATGGAAGTTCATGGCTATATTAGAGGCCCCCTGACTTGCAGTAGCGTCAGAGGTAGATGGGCTGTTACCATTTTCTGAAGCATGGCCTTGTAATTCTAACTCTCTTAGTCGTAGCTCATGTTCCAGTTGCAATCTTTTATCTTCCTTTTCAGCCTCCATTTGCAACCTCTTCTCTTCTTTTTCCTTTTCAGCCTCAATCTTCTTAGCCTCAGCCTCCATCTGCAGTCTCTTTTCTTCTAGCCGTAGCCTCTTAATTTCAGCCTCCCTATCAGCCTCTAATTTCTTAACCTCCCTAGCATCTTCTAATTAAATTCTCTTAAGCTCTTTTTCAGCCTCTAATTGTGCCCTTTTTTCTTCTGCCAACCTCCTATCTTCCCTCTCATTGAGTTTATCACACTCTGATGTTACATACTGAACCAGAACTTGCCCATCCATACCCATCTCTTTAGCCGTCTGCACAGCAGCAGATCTGAACTTGGCCAAGTCTTCCATCTTCTATGTTGTACAAAGGTTATGACTCTAATAATCCTAATTACCAACTATGACTACACTACTAATAAATTATAAGCACTGACAACACATCCACTTTTAAATTCCACAATAGATTAATTATTTTTATGGGGATACCCTGGGTCTATGGTGGTACTAGATTAAAATCCCGGACCGGACCCCAATATATGTGGTGATATATGTGGTATTTATATGAAATAAATGGTATTTTAATCTGTAAGTGTCAACAGAGAGAGGTCCAGATGTATAGGCCCCTGATTATAACAGTGATGATGATAAAGTATTTTCAGGGTACCTAAGTGCTACCACATATAGATCTTACTCTGTGTATATTTTATAGTATGTTATCAGGCTAGTGTCTAGGCTGTTGCAAGTGTAGTGATGATTAAACTCAACAAACACAATTATAACTTAATAAAATTAAAATAAGTAAGACTGTGTTTGAAATTTTGGTAATAACAATATAATACAATTTATTAGTCCTGAATCTAAATTTTCTGGATCAGGACCGTGAACTCAATAGACATTTGTATTTTTACATATATATTCAATTAAACCAAGTAGACAATTTGTCTATTCAATGTAATTCTAACTTAACTAAGATACGTTTATCCCCACAGATTAATAATAACACTGGGATTTAGAATGAGGGTTGGATTTTCACACAATCCCCTCTTTTTTTATTTATTTTACAAAGTGGATTCAGAATTTGTGGATATGTCCTCGAGTGCCAGATAAGCTGGCATTAACTTATAATATGGTGACAATGATGACTTGAGGATTCTCAATTTACACAACAGTTCTTTCTCACTTCCTAGAATCAGATGTGGCAGGGAGCTGACAGTAGTATGAGTAGCTTTCACCTCGCACACTGGTTCTGCTTTTCCATGAGTATATGGTACTAGTATGTTTACCAAATATAAAACCCTGAAAGAGAAGGTTATTACCCTTTTTTATATCATGTTTATGCTATCATTCCACAAACTAAACATGGTACATTCAAAATAAAGAGAGTCAGCTCTTTACGAAAACACAGTACTTCCACCTTTGTTGGTATGACAATATTCACCAGTGTTTTCAGTCTTCTCCCCATATGGTTACAACGCCACTGTCATTTCAAACTTAGACTTGCTTCCATATAATTCAAGTGGGGTATACAAGCTTTTCTTTTATTTTCTTTCCAATGATCTGTTAACTCAGGTAGTGTTACTTCACATTTAATCTCCAAGAGTTATTGGAACACTATGGCCTGTAGAGAGCTGCCAGTAACTTTCTGGTCTTATGGTCAAAATAATTTGTTATGCATGGCAAAATTTAAACATACTTTACTTTTATCTGCTTCAAGAGTCTGCTAGGCATGCATGAGCTTCCTTAGCATGTCATAAGCTTCCACCTTAGCAAATGTCGTACACTCAAAATTGGTGGGCCCCTCTTTGGGTTAGCTTCTACACATACATAAGAATATTAATAAATCATTTTCTTACCGCAATCAATGAATTATATTTTACACAAGTAAACGAAGACTGGCAAATAATGGCACAAATTCAGCTTTGCCGTGTCGTCCAGACTGAAATGCTTTTATATAAAAGCTTCACCTCTGCTATCAACGTTACTTGGTAAAAAAATTTATGTTCAAATGGGAACTACCCTTGTCTTCTTTTCCTAATATGAAACATCACATGCCAATGAGACAACGCGTCCAAATTTTGACTTTTGAAAATCCCAAACATTTGTGGGTGTTTATCAACGCGTTCGCTAGTATGATTCCAATACTACTGTATAGAAATATGGTTTGCGTTGGCCAGCAAATCTTCAGTTTCTACCTACCCTTTTCCTAAACTAGCTTTACCCAATCAAATTCAAGTCAAACGGATTTGACATTTTGGGCGAAGATTTTCAAACCGAGCAGGGTTATCGGTGAGTTTGTCAGTCTGTCTCAAATCTTATTCCTATCATATCTCTGTTATTTACTGGGCGATTTTACATATAAAAAGTGCTTATTAACCAGAAAATAATCCTCTATAATTCTATATAAGTTTTAGTTGCTTTTTCAAGTTCGTTTTCATCTTTATATTTTCCCTCTAATTTATAGTTTTCGGTTATTCAACTAAATTATTTATGTAACCACTCTTCTAAGGTCATACAAGTTATTATCTGATGTTATTTTACATAATATTGCTCTATTCTCTCTCTATGCACAAATTTAGATTTTAGTTTCCTTTATTTTACAAGTTAGACGAGTGTTGTTTCAATTTTCAATTCACCCTTTTTCTCCCCCCTTCCTTCGTTCTTTGAAAACGAAGCACGCGTTGGCCTGCTGCCAACTTGTCTCGCAGTCGTTTTAAACAATTAGTACGGGTAGAGAAAAAAGTGTATGTGTGTGTTAGAAAAGGGAGGTTTTTGCCCGCTTGTTAACTAAGATTCAAATTTTTTTCATGCGTTTGCGTTTCTAAAAGGCGATTCCTAACGACAAACTGTCGCATGTTGTAACTATTAATAGATTTTAAGAATGCGTTAGTTAAATATAAATCAAGTAGTGTCCAATATTTTGCATTAGATTTTAGGTGACCCCTCAAACTGGTTTTATTGGCCTTATACCAAGGTCAAATGTAACCGTTAGTTATAGCTTTTCCACGACAATAGTGAAACAAATTCAATTATCAAGTGGGTAGGGTACGTGGTGTCGGGATGGGTAGAAAATTGTATCTTGGCGTAGAGAAAAAGATCAAATGCTGTAATATGATTATATATGAGCGAAGGGGTTAAAACGGAGCATTTTATTACAGCTATACACAGCAAGAGGCCAGCTGCGTCTGGGTTGAATTTATTCAACTCTTTGACTCCGGAACAACGCTCTGAGCGTGGTTTTTAGACTATCACGAATGAAAATTACGGCACAGGGGGAAAAATAATTGCGGATTCAAAGAGTTAACAAGTGCTTCAACGGAACACAGCTCAAGTGGAAATTAAGTCTATCAAGCGACTGTTTACGTGCGCGTTCACCACAATACCGTAAAACGTTGTTCAATTGCATTGTTTTGAGATTAATTTAATGCTGATATTTTCTTGTGTGCTGAATAATTATAGAAATGAGTGAAGTAACTGTTACATATTTACAAGAAATTGTTTTTTCGCGATTGTCGTTGGCTGAAAAATGCCGTGTAAAAACACTAGGTCGGCCTCTTCCCAATCTAAAAATTATCCAGACCTCGACTAGCAGGAACAGTACATACCAGAGAAAATTTAACAGAGAAATTTACGAACATCATCACTGGTTGTGTGGCTGTAATGTAAGGAATGCATTATTTTGTTTTCCTTATTTACTTTTCAACGGTGATACTACATGGACAAAGACAGGCGTAACGGATCTGATACATTTGCATAGCAAACTTCAGAAATACGAAAATAGCACAGTCCACGTTAGAAACGTTGTAGCATTGGGAATGCTGGGGACAGTTGATATTTCTTAACAGTTAAGCGAGGCGTACAAATTAAATATTAATAAACACAATGAAGAGGTGAAAAGAAACAGAAACATTCTTTCAAAAATAATTGACTGCATAAAGTTTTGTGGGAAATTTGAACTTCCACTTCGTGGTCATGATGAAGGTTTGGAGTCTGCTAATCAGGGCGTCTTTAGAGGATTACTAGACTTTGCTAAAAAGTAAAGTAGACATCGAAATCCAAGAAGAACAGTTTGGTTTTAGACGGAACAGTGGAACAAGAGAGGCAATATTTTGCCTAAGAATATTAGCAGAAAAATATACAGAGGTCCAAAAAAGTATGTATATGTGCTTCATTGACTATAAGAAGGCTTTTGACAGAGTCCATCATGAGAAAATAATTGAATGTCTCGAAGACATAGGTATTGATGGAAAAGATATAAGAATACTCAGTAACCTTTATTGGGAGCAAACTTCCACAGTAAGATCTGGAAGGAATTATTCATCATACATAGACATAAAAAGAGGTGTCAGACAAGGTTGTGTGCTGTCCCCATGCCTATTTAATTTATACACCGAAAAAAATTTCAAACAGATACAGGAAATACCAGGACTGAACATCAGTGGAAGGTCAATAAACAACCTTAGATGTGCAGATGATACCGTGTTGTTAGCTGAAAGCGAACAGGAGTTACAAGAACTAGTGAAGCAAGTGAACAGTATAAGTCATGAATATGGACTCGACATTAATAGTGAGAAAACAAAAATTATGATAATTAGCAAAACAGACGATAAACCCACATTAAAGATAAGCGTAAATGGGAAAATCCTTTAACAAGTCAAGAGCTACATATATCTTGTTCATATAATAACAGAAGATGGCAGATGTGAAACAGAAATCAAGAAGAGAATAGGAATGGCCAAAGCTACATTCAACAACATGAAACATATACTGACATCCAAACAGTTATCTCACAAATTAAAACTGAGAATCATAAAGTGTTATATATATTCTGCATTTCTGTATGGTGCGGAAACATGGACGACGAATAAGCATTTGGAAGACAGAATTGAGGCTCTTGAAATGTGGATATATAGAAGAATGGGGCGCATCTCATGGAAAGAGATGAAAACAAATAAAGAGGTCCTAGAAAATCTAGGTATGAAAAGAGAACTAATGAGGGAGGTCAAAGCTCGGCAGCTAAAATACTTTGGCCACATAAAAAGGCATAACACCTTGCAGAAGACCATAACAGAAGGGAGAGTTGAAGGCAAACGTGCAAGGGGAAGGACAGCGCTATAAGTGGGAAGATAACATCAAGAGATGGACAGGAAAGAGTCTATCAGAGTGCACCACCAAGACAAGAGACAGAAGACGTTGGAGATCCATTACAGCCAACCTTCGCTGAGGAAATGGCAACTGATGATGATGAGACTTTGCTTCTAAACTGGATGGTACATTGCGAACTCATTTTGAAACTGCCACTGTTTTCAAAGGGCATTCAAAAACAATTCAAAACGAGCTTCTACAATGTATCCTAGAAGTGTGCAGAGCTCAAATTGCTAGCGACATAAGCAAAGCAAAATTCCTTGCTGTTATGACGGAAGACACAACAGATGATGCAGCAACGACACAACTAGTTCTTGTTTTTTGTTATGAGCACGAGGGTCAGGTGCATGAAAGATTTTGGGGATTTATCAACCGTATTTCACAGAATGCTCAAGGTCTGTCAGAATACGTTTTACTACAACTGATTTTTATTCTGAAAGATGACTATACCAAGCTAATAGCTCAAACCTATGACGGTGCCACTGTAATGAGTGGAGAGAAAGGGGAAGTACAAACTATAATTAAACAAAAATACCAACATGCTCATTTTATTCACTGTTACGCACACCAGCTAAATCTAATAATGCAAAAAGCTGTATCACAAAATTCAGAAGTGCGTATTTTCTTTCACACATTGTCAGGAATACCTGCATTTTTTTCAAGATCACCACAACGACTCTCGGTTCTGCAGAAAAAGTGTAAAAGAATTCCGTCACCATGTAACACTAGGTGGAATTTCAACTCCAGGACTGTTTCCACAATCTATGAAAACAAAGATAAACTGAAAGAATGTTTTGGTGAGTTGCGCGAGTCAGGCAATTGTGCAACAGTCCAGGCAGCGACTGGACTTCTCCATGTGTTGAATGATACCGATTTCTTGTTTTGGCTTTCCTTCTTCCACCGTATCATGCCACATTTTCATGTTTTGTATGATAAACTTCAAAGCCGCAATGCTAATTCTTTGACAGTTTATTCAGCAGTGCTGGATTTTCATCGTTTGATTTCAGGTATCAGAAATAACATTGACATCTCTGTTAACTTCCACGATTCAGAACAAACAACAGATCCTAGAAAACGTAAAACGAATTTTGATCTAAACAGTCTTGTTAAGGAAGTATGATATACAATTTGCTTTCAACCACACCTGTGGCCATCCACTTCAATGGCCCTGACCACCACGGTGCCACTGAAATCCAGGTGACAGCCATCAGATCCTGTTCCTCGGACGCCAACAGTCGGTTTCGCCAGGAACAACACCTCATCCATCTTATGGGTTGCCTCAAACCACACGGTTTAAATACCCAACATTCTTTTGTCTGAGACGCCTTTCTCTATCGAGTCCCAGTTGTCTTATGACTGTCTACTTTGATGCTATCACCCTTTTTTTTTTTAATTACAATTTTTTTAATTTAATAATTTTATTTATTTATTTATTTACTTATTATTATTATTACAACTTTTTTTTTTTTTTTAAATTTGTTTATTTATTTTATTTTAAATTTTTTTTTTTTTTAAATTTTTAAGTTTCCTTTATTAATTTTTTATTTTATTCTAATTTATTTATTTCTTTATTTGTTTTTTATTTTTATTTATTTATTTATTTGTTTTAAATTTATTTATTATTATTATTTATTTATTTATTAATATTTTTATTTTTTATTTTTTTATATATTGTTTTTATTTTATTTTTTATTTTATTTATTTATTTATTTATTTTTGTTTTGTTTTTTTGTTTATTATTTATTGATTACTTTTTTCTCACTCTTGTCCAATCCTTGTTTTCATTATTTCTCATTTTTAATGTACTATCGACTTCCTGTTTCCGGTTTAGTGGCAGCCATCGTGCTTCACATGTGACTGGACTCAATATTAAGGGAGTTCTTTTCTCTTATTTTTATAGTTTCATGTTCTCTACTTAATTCTCATTTTCTTTCCCTCCTGTCTCTTGTTTGTCTGTCCCTGACGAAGGCCTTGTGGCCGCAACGTAGGTTTTTCTTGTCCTTCTCCTTGTAAGACGTATTACTATTTGTGTGTGTGTGGTTTTTTTTGGTTTTTTTTGGGGGGGGGAGGGGGGGGGGGGGTTTCAACTGTTTAGACCAAAAGAACGACTTGCGTTTACTGGTCATCTTTCCGCAGCGAGATTATTGGTTCCAGAACAAGTTCCTCTTTACAGTCGAGAATTCCAGTCAAGAGAACTTGATGAAACTGTAGCGGCATACCCGATGTTGAATAAATAGAGACTTCAGACCGAGCTATCCGTACTTAATGAAATGGAAGAGTTTCATCACTTTTTCGGGCCTTTCAAAATTCATGAAATAATTTTAAAAAGTGGACTACAAAATTCTCTTGCTGAAGTAAATTGTCTTGTGAAAATCATACTCACAACCCCTATGACGTTAGTTAAACCAGAGCGATGTTTTTCTACACCGAAAAGATTAAAAACTTTCCTACGGAGCACCATATCTGACAACCGCCTTTCAGCATTAGCCATGCTAAGCATCGAGAGTAAAATGATTGATTCCTGCAGTGATTTCAATGACAGAGTTATTGAAGTTTTTGTAACAAAGAAAGACTGAAAAATGGACTTCACTTTTAAATAGGTTAGACACATTTGTGTCTGGGTTGGTATTTTACATGGTGGTCACAATTTGTGAGTGTTATGTATAGTATTTTAAATGAATGAACAGTGCAGCAACCCCAATGACAACACCCTGGAACCGCCACTGATTACTATAAATATTCATTTTTGCGTTCATGATCTCGTGTGATTAATCTTTTTTATCCTCATTTTAACTAAAGACCCGAATCAAACTAATCTTAAATTACAGCCAACGTAGTGTGCCGGATCAAAGAACACGCATTCTCTGATGCGCCGGCAGACAGGCAAAGCATTCGTAATAGACTATCCCTCGATTCTTTTACTCCATTTATTGCTGTTTCGCGCTTTCACTCTCTCTTTAAACTGGTCACATATTGTGGGTTAAGTACAACATTAAGTCCGTCACATGGACATAAGTATGATTTTGATACCATGTATCATACCTGTCCCGACACATGACAATATGTACCATGTTTAAGTAGGATATGATTGGAGTGGAAATTATTTTATTGTGCTCACTTGTAACATCTGCTGCGTTTTCAGAATCTCAGACGCTCAAAAGTCCAGAGGCAAGATGTAATGCTGCGTTGCAGGCGTGTTCGGATCCTCTACAGAAATTTCAACCCAACGTCACTATTTTTCTTTTAATTGATCAATCAATGATGACCAAGTTTTGTCGGTGAGTAATAATAGAGCCATTGATATCAGTCTACGCAATTGTAAATAATTTTTATCTAATATTTGTACAGCCATGTCTACAGTTATAGAAATTAAGTTTGTTTAGATTATGATGAACTTAATGTGCATCATATCTATTAAGATAATCTTACTTACTTAGTCGTTCCCCTTCTACCGTGAGGTGTAGATGTTTGGAAGAGAAAGCGCCAGACCATTCTATCAGCTGTCTTCTTCCTGGCCTGGTTCCATTCTAGTCCTCGGTCCTTCAAAGATTGTCTAATGTTGTCCTCCCAGCGGACTCTGGGTCGTCCTGGAGGTCTTGATCCCTGGCTCGTTGTTTCCCATGCTTGTCGTGGTAGCCGATCTTCTCCCATTCTGCAGACATGGCCAAACCATCTTAGTTGGGACTGTTCTATTTGGGTCTGCAGCGGATGGGATTTTAGGCCTTGACTGATCGTCTGGTTGCGGACCATGTCTCTTCTTGTTACTTCAACCACTTTCCTCAGATACCTCATTTCTGAGGTTTGGATCTGGCTTTTGTGGGTTGTAGTCATTGCCCACGACTCGCATTCATATGTCAAGACTGGGACATAGGTGGAGCGGTATACAGCCATCTTCGTTTTCTTACCAACCTCTTTCTTGCTGAGGAATCCACGATTTATGGCCTGAAAAAGTCTCCCAGCCGCTGCTTTTCGAGTGGCCAACTCTTCTTTGATGCCTCCCTTTCGGTTTTTAATAGCTCCGAGATATTTAAAGTGGTCAACCTGCTCCAGGACCTGTTCTCCCAGCTTAATCTGATGTCTTCTTTCTTCTGGTGATATCACCATGGATTTTGCTTTAGAGCTGCTTATGACCATCCCTCTCTTCTCCAGCCCTTCCTTCCGGACTTGTAGGCTGGATTGGAGAAGTGCCTCTGATTTAGCAGTCAGGGCCACATCATCAGCAAATGCCAGCTCTGAAATACATACCTGTCTCATCTTCCAGTACTCCACTGAATACGTTCTTGATCTCTCCTTACATGCCTTGATAACATCGCCCATGAGGAGTATGAAAAGATAAGGTAACCTTGTCTTAAACCAGTGGTGGTCCTGAACTCTTCTGACATGATTTGCTGTCCTCACATAATTTCTGTAAGACTTGTAGTTGCTATGTAAAGCGTGAATCAGAGGTGCTGGAATGTTCTTCCTTGCTAAACAGTCCCAAAGTTTTCTCCATGGGACCCTGTCAAACGCCTTTTCCAGATCTATGAAACAAAGATTGGATCTCACTCTTATACTCAAGGGCCGTTTCACTCAGATGTCTGAGTGTGCAGATTAGGTCTTGAGTACTTCGGTTTGCTCGGAATCCGCATTAGACTTCATCCAATTGTGACTCAGCTAGGCGTCGGAGTCTCTGCTCTAGAGTAGATTTTACCAGCGAAACTGAGAAGGGATATGCCTCTATGGTTTCCACATTGTCAATTGTCACCCATTTTGAAAATTGGTGTTATGATGACAATCTCTCAATCCTTTGGTAGGGTCTTGTTGCACCACGCTGCCTGTAGGATCCTTAAGAGTAATAGATCGCCTGATGTTAACATGTACTTAACCCTTTCTGGTGTTATACCATCATGCCCTGCTGCTTTGCCCATCTTAATTTTCTCTAGTGCTGCCTTCAGTTCTTCCATCTTTATGTCATCTTCACAACCACTCTGGTACTCAGAAAAACTACACCAACAAACTACTTCATAAATAAATCCGCTTCACAACATTACTGACCCTATAATCGCACACTTCTCTTCTTTAACCATCCATCTTTCTCTTCTCTACGCTATTCGCGGTCTACTCTCTACCAACACAAGTCTCTGTCCATTCAGTCCCCTTCCATTCAAGTTCACCAAAACTCGTGAAACTCTTACACACTTCACTGAGCATCATTCAATCGTATATAGCTTGCAGCTTTGTTGTATTCCAGCTCACAACATCGCTAGTGGCAAAAATACCACAGCGCAAGCACCCAACTCACAATAACTTAACATACCAATTAAGCTCCCACTGGAGCAGATGATCATTCATAAGAGCAAACACACCCAAAAACACTTCTTCACAGAGATTACCTTCTTCTTCGTTCGCCTTCAGACATCTACGTTAATGACTGTTAAAGGCAGTAGTCAGCTCAAGGTTTTTGAATGTAACGAGAGGGGAATATAGTTTTAAAAGAAAGATATCCTGGACACAAAGTTGTATCAGGTGATACCTGGAAAGTGCCAGATAAGAGAGTGGTCTTATAAGAAATACCCCCTTCTTAGAAAAGATTAAGGGTGTATGGACATCAAAGGTAAGATCAAGCTGAATAAGTTCCTAGGTATGATGATAGTGTATTATCCTAGGTTCCTAAACGCTCCTCTCAAGATCCTCCTCTGTTTGTAATGGTAAGCTCTGCTGGGGGTATTAACTAAACTATTTACCAACAAGAACTGTAACTTAACTTAAATGATCTAAGTAAGTATGTTGGTAAAATTTACAATTTACTTTACACAAGTTTTCTTTTCTTTGTGAAAATTTTTCACTGAACTCAAACGTGATTACAGCATAAAGTCAATAAAATCATTTATAAAACTATTCACAACTAAATACAGTCTTTTAAATTTATAAGTGTATTTCCTCTTTCCTGGCTGATATCAATCTGGTTGTAGACTGCCTTTATTTTAAGATCAATACTAGATCTTCACAGTTACTGAATTATAGTCAATCTTTGACTAGGAATTTGCCTATCTAAATGAACTGGTTTGTCATCATTACACAATAGGTTCTTTGTTTGTGGGGATTCTGTTATACACTGGACAGTAGCCTTTTATGGCCACTTATCTGTAGTTCTGATTTTAAAGCCTGTCACAATTATGTTTCGGAAAGAAACTGTTAATTTTGTTTCCTCCAGGCAGTAGGTACTGGGTGGCCGTCCCTCTAGAATTAAAGGGCACTCGCACCACTAGATCCTTCAGTTGTGGCTGGCTCTTTAATGGTGTACTTTTATTACAGTAGGTAACCTGAAATACAATTGATTAACCACTGTATTATCTTGCTCTATCTCACTATCACAGATGAAGGGGATGAGAGACAGTTTCAGACATTGTGCAGATAGACGTACAGGTCATAATAGATCAGTAATAACATAATCCAGTTCACTGTGAATAAAATCTTTCTCCAAATCCTTGGTTATAGCCATTTGTCCATGATTCGCCTCCATACAATTATTAGGTCTTGTGGAAAATACTGTGTAATATCTTAATCGAAACAGTAATACAATTCCTTTCATCCTTTCCTTCGTTCATATAGTGTGTTCCATTCCTACAAGAAATAATTCTTTAAATGCTTTTATAAGCCATGAACACACTTTCCGCAGCCAGTCTCAATTTATTTGAAAATAAACAGGCTTGGTTTTTGCCTCCAATACTTACACAGTGGTTTATAACATATTTTTACACACTTCCTAACGCACAATTTGCTTTTATATATATATATATATATAAATATATATATATATATATATACTGAAGCACATTAAAAACGCACCACTATTATATATACTGATACCGAGAAGCTGAAAAAAAAGTGTGGGAATGGATTCTCCCCATGTTTGTCATGAAGTAGAGAGCGAAGGGCTGCTGCAATGGAAAATGCATAATTCAACTCACAGGTTTGTGCACAGACTACATGAAAACAATGAAAGTTACACGTGCAACACGATTCCCAACAGCTATGAACATGAAAATATGTACGCGTTGTGGCAGTATACTCGGTATAAAAAGGCCGTTGAGACAAAACACTCAGTACATGTGTTTGAAATGCCACGACTATCTGAAAACGACCGCCAACGAGCCATTGGTATGCTGGAGACCGGAATGAGCTCGCGGGTCTTTGCCAGAAGGACGAATTGCCACCACAGCACTATTGCACGTCTCAATGAACGTTACGGAACCACTGGCAGTTCCCGGGATAGACATCGGAGTGGCCAACCACGTGTTACTACCCCTGTGCAAGATCGTCATATTGTGCTGAGTCACCTAAGGAATCGTTCTCTCCCGGCAAGTCAAACAGCAAGAGCAATAATGGGTAGACGTGGGCAAGTCTTTCGAATGACAGGCATACAACGACTCAGAGATACAGGCCGTACTGCAAGACGACCTTATGTTGGGCCAAACTTGACTCACAGACATCGTCAGCAGCGCCTGCAATGGGCAGAGCAACATGTCAGATGGACTAGACTGCAGTGGAATGCTGTCCTATTCACAGACGAGAGCAGATTCAACATATCCTTTGCTGATGGACGTATGCGGATTTAGCGACGGTGTGGAGAGCGCTTTGCAGATTGTTGTGTTCGTCAGCACAACCGATTTGGACGTGGCAGCATTCACATTTGGGGAAGATTCAGTTTTCACCATAGCTTGCCTGTTCTCGTCTTCCGTGGCAATGTTAATGCTGTGACATATCGAGATGAGGTTCTGGATGCATTGGTTGCTCCTGCGTTCACAAAATATCCAGACTTGCAGCTTCTCCAACAGGATAATGCGCGGGCGCACACCGCATGCACTACGCAGCAATATCTACAGCAACAGAACATTGTGACGATTGATTGGCCTGCCCTATCACCAGACATGTTCTCTATAGAACATCTGTGGTACGAGCCTGGACGCAGAGTCTACAGGCAAGGTTCTCCAGCTAATCTGCAACAGCTCGAAGCTGCTCTTACGCGTGAATGGGACTTGATTTCCCGGAATTTCCTTCAGAGACTAGTGCGTTTCATGTGGAGCCGCTGCCAAGCATGTTTGCAAGCACACGGTGGATATACCAGAAACTGAGGATAGTGTGAATGAATTTTTTATTGGTTGCATTTTTGGTTTTCTCCTTTGCCTGCACAGAATGCAATGAATTTCATGACAATCAAATGTACAATTTAATGACCAGCATGGATTCGTGGGAAAATGAATGAAGATTCCAAATATGTAAACTTGTAAACACTTATATTTACATTTCACACTCTGTTCCTGGATTATTCAGGTGGTGCGTTTTTAATGTGCTTCAGTATATATACATTCTTTCTTATCCTCAAGTACATACAGTCGAGCTGTTAATGGTCATTCAGTCTGCTATCAGATGCAGAAGGCAACGGCAGTCTCTCTCTGACCGAATGGCGCACTCGCTGTTGTTTTTAAAATGTCTGTGCCTCCTTCCCATCGAGGGCAATTGCTTATATAGATCATGGCCGACCGACACGGAAAGCAGTAAAACTGAAGTGTGTTGCATACTCAAATCCATAAATAATTTTGCAGAGATGTGCAGAAATGGAAAATTAAGATCGAACATATCTTCGTTATTCCTGGACCGATTTCCTTCATCTTAGGCTTAAAGTACGCCCTAGATTATTCTTTTTCTTTCTAGATAATTGTCTTTTACTTTCCTACTTCCATCTTTTCATAAGCGTAGCCTAACAACAAAATTTCCGACTTGCCTGATGTCTTGATGCATACCACTCGAGATTTCTCCATTAATATACCACTTCCCGTGGACATCTTTGCACATACTTATAAATGGACATTCCTATTTGTGAATTATTAACCTTGTAACAAGCTATTTTTCAATGTAGAAGCCCATACTGGTCAACATAAGTGTAAACAGTCAGGAATGGTCTGTGTTCGTTGATGCGTGGTAGGTGTCTGTGACATAAATATGACAGGCTCAGTTTGGCCACCGTAAATGTAGTAATTGAAAGTTGTGGGCTGTAAAATGTCCAGTATCAATGTGAAATGTAACCTCACGCCACACAGGCTGTCATAACGATATACAGATCCTGGTTGGCCGCAACAATGCTGGCATTCTTTTCCTTGACTTAAGAGTGTTGAGGTGTTGTAGTTATAGAGTGTGAGTTGACATCAATGGGTGCGAATGCGTGTATGATGATTCGTGGAAGATAGGCTTCTAGTGACATCACAGTTTTGTGTAGAAAACATGTGGTAATTCATAGAGTTCTTGAAACACCTCTGACGTTTGATAGACTTTAATGCACCACAACGACAGGTACGCGCACATCAACATAAAATAGTCATTCAACAACTCAGGATATAGTATACATTACAGTTCATCAGAAAGCTGTGCATATATATGAATAAAGCTGATCTCGTACAATTCCCCTTTTGTCAGCTACAGCAAAATACAGCAAATATGTGAGTTTAACAAAACTCCCCTCTGACACCAGCACGTCAGATATATATATTCGGGTCCTCATCAGGCAGCACAATATGGCGGGCCTCTAGATATAATGGCCTCTGTGGTATTACTTCAGCAAACAAGGTGAGTCACATCTTGCACAAATGGTATCGCCGGAATAGCGAGATACAGTCAATACATAATGTTCTTCAGGCATACACAAGCCCAGTGCATACCATAGTAGAATACATCGTGAGCTTCATTTCAAGTATTCTTAGATGGACTCTTTCCCGCCCAGGGAAAAGTCACTAGCTGGCTACAAAAATCATACATATTCTGTCAAACGAGGGAAACAGTTTTAATGGTAAATTATCTCAATGTCCCTTCAGAATAAACATTACAAAACTCACTAGCCTCCTAGGCGCATCAGAATATAACATGGGGAACAATCTTGAGACATCTTGCTCGAACACGAAGAGGACTTTTCAAAACCATCTTGACCCTTTCAAATCTACAGCTCAACTCCTCAACACAGTCTTTCTCTTGAATCGCGCCAGAAACCTGCGCATGCGTCGTGAAACGCTACACCCCTTGAGCTAAGCTCAGGTGGGCGAACATATCAGCAAAAGCTGACATCGGTTCTGAAATAAGACCGCTGGGTTAACAGACAAGTGGGACAACCCCTATTGTTAACTTCAATCCCAGTAAAACATGAGTTATTCCCTTTGATCGTGAATCTATTATGTCTCCAAAATAACCAGGTACATTTTACCATACTATAGACTCAGTGTGATCATAACATCTGCATAGCTAAACTGAGAATTAAACTGAAGAAGTTATACCAACAGAATAAAAATAGAGGAATAGATGTACACAGACTGCAATCAAATGCTATAAAGGAGGAATATAATGTCAAAATGAACAACAATTTCGATGCTTTAGGCAAAATTGACAACGATATCACCACCAAGACAATCGATACTAAATGGGAACAACTGAGAACAGCAATGACAGAAGCAGCAGTAGCGACCACCGGATACCTAGTACATAAAAAGAAAAAATGGATGAGAGAAGAAAATGCTGCAAGAACTGGTAATAGTAGGTGCCTTTATCAAATTACAAAACAACTATGTCACCAGCCTACTGCTATGGAAACACCTGTTAAAGGTAAATTAGGGAATTCAGTACCAACAGAAAAAGAACAAATGAAGAGATGGGCTGAACACTTCATGGAGGTGCTAAACAGACCACCACCAACAGTAACACCTGATTTTAATAATGAAACACCTACAACCACCTTGCCAATAACTTGCGATGAATTCACGCTGGACGAGATCAAATAAGCCGTTAAAAGATTAAAAAATTTTAAAGCTGCTGGAGTTGACGAAATTTCAGGGGAAATGATTAAAGCAGTTAATGACAACAACCTCTTGAGAATTTTAGATATTATAAATGAAGTATGGAGAGAAGAACAACCACCACAACAATGGAAAGACAGTATTATTGTAAAGTTACCGAAGAAAGGTGATCTATCAGACTGTAATAACTGGCGTGGTATATCTCTATTATCAGTACCTGGAAAATTATTATGCTGCATGATGTTAGAAAGACTCAAATTGCATGCTGACGAAAAGATCAGAGAAGAACAAGCGGGTTTCAGGCCGAAACGATCATGTATTGATCAAATATTCACACTAAGAACAATTATAGAAGAATCAGTGGAAAGGCAATCGCCACTTATTATCACCTTCGTCGATTTTCAAAAAGCCTTTGATAGTCTACAACGCCCATCATTGTGGAAGATACTTACAATCTATGGTTTTCCAACAAAATATGTGAATATAATCAAAGCGCTATATGACAATGCAAGATGTTGTGTTAGAACAAATAAAGGGATTACAGAATGGTTTACAGTAGAAACAGGGGTGAAACAAGGCTGTATTATGTCACCACTACTTTTTGGAATAGCTATTGATTGGGTTATGAGAAACTATACCCACAATGAACAATTAGGTATAAAATGGACAAATGGAAAATTCCTGGGGGACCTGGATTTCGCAGATGATGTAGCATTCTTAAGTTCAACACCCAGACAATCCCAAGAAGCAGTAAATAATTTGTGTCATCTCTCGGTTAAAATAGGTCTCCAAATAAATGCCTCTAAAACTAAAGCTATGAACTTTTCTAACGAGACCTTTGATATCATCTTGAACGGGGAAAAAACTACAGAAAGTTGAAAGTTTCAATTATTTAGGCAGTAAAATGACTCAGGATGGTGACACAACAAGAGAAATCCATACTAGAATTGCTTTGGCAGCTAGCGCTTTCAATAGATTATCTAACATTTGGAAATTACGATCATTAAATAGACATACCAAGCTTCGTCTGTTTAATTCAAATGTTATCTCAGTGTTAACATACGGCTGTGAGAGTTGGAAAATAACAAAATCATTGGAGAACAAGCTGAATACATTCGAGAACAAATGTCTTAGAAAACTCATGAACATCAGTTGGAAAGAATTCAAGACTAATCGACAAATAAGAGAAGACTCTAGGCAGAAATATGTCTCCGACTATATAAGGAAAAAACGATGGTCATATATCGGTCATGTCCTACGAATGCAAAACAACAGAATACCACTACAGGCGCTCACTTGGGTTCCTGAGGGTAAGCGGAAAAAAGGAAGACCAAAAGAAACACTCAGAAGAACAATAATAAGAGAAGGAAGAACGTTGGGCCTAAATAATGTGCAAGAGCTAAGAGGAGTGGCGTCACAACGAACAACCTGGAGAGCACTGGTTTCTGCCTTATGCGCCGTGTTTGGTGCTTAAAGAATTTATTATTATTATTATAGACTCAGGAAACTGACCGCAACAGTTTACCGCACCCCCCGGGGGAAAAAATGAAACTTTTTTTTAAAAATACATCCAAGAGCAAGATACAACAAGCTCATAACGCACGAATGATGCGCAGATGAGAAGTATCCCAACTAAATATAACGCCTTATATGAGGCTAACTTGACGCATAGAAAGTCAGTTGAGAATATATCTCAGCACCTTAGAGAAAGCATTTCTTTAAGTATACGCATATCCAGGGAAGTGGCACCAACGTACCCTACAGTGCTAGCAAAGTTAAAATGCAAACAAAAATTACATACATATCATATCATATATGACATCAAGTACATTGTTTCAATGTTTAGCAATGGAACAATCATCAAAAAATAGCGGTGTCAATATCTTAGTGTACCGCAGTATAGTGATACAATAACTTTAACAAATATATGTACATCATTTTAACATGCAATATCTACTTTAATATAACGTTATACAATATTAACAATGTAGATGATCCATGAAGTCTAAAATCCCAGTCTAAGCGGGCGCATCTACAGTGTCGTCCGACTGGTAAGTATGGACATCGTAATACATCATGGTTGACAACATGTACAGATTCTCCCAGCAACAGTAATGATTCTGCTGAGAAAATACAAATAACACAATTCTATATGATAACCGTTAGATTTTCTAATATACGGTAATCAAACATTCATTCATACTATAACTGTGGCTGTGGGAACTTTCGTCCCTTATATTGTGATAACCAAACCTTCCTCCGTTATACCAAAGATGGTAACAGAGAAAGAAATCACCTAATTTACAACACTCAGGTGAACACAAATGTGCTAAAATATATTGTTATAGTAAAGAACTGTCATAAGTCTAGACGTATATCAAGAATTTAGGACACAAGAGTTAAGTAGAGTCACATGGGCATCTAGATAGTATATCCGCCATGACATTATCCGAACCACGGATAGCTCGTATCATGAAATAAAAAGGTTGAAGAGCAATGGCATATCGAGTGGATCTCGAGCTCTTCAAGTTCTTACTCTGAATAGCTGTAAGAGCTTTTTGGTCGGTTTCCAAAAAGAAATGCGCGCCAAGAAGGAATCTTTGTAGCCTGAGAATTGACCAAACCATAGCCAACAATTCACTGTCTAGAACCGAGTAATTCCTTTCTGCCGCATTCAGCTTCCTAGAGATATACATTACAGGATGCAGAGTTTCTGAATACTCCTGCTTTAATGCCGCCCCGATCCCAGTGGATGAGGCGTCACTACGAAGAACAAAAGTCTTATCAGTAGTAGGTAATTTTAAGATAGGAGGAGATGAGAATAAAGTTTTAATCTGATCCAATGAAGATTGGCATTCATGGGACCAGTGCACCATATTAGGAGACCTTTTCTTTAATAGGGTTGAAAGAGGTGCCATAATCGAAGATAGATTCGGAATGAATCTCCCGAAAATTGTATTAAACCTAAGAGACTATGTACTTGCTTCTTCGTCTTAGGAGTAGAAATGTTTAGTATCTTAGAAGTGTTGTGGTCCTCTGTCTTCAAGAGACCATGACCAACACGGTGACCCTGTAAAGAAATTTCACTAAACCCGACATAGGCTTTGTAGGGTTTTGCAGTCAAATTATGCTCGCGTAGAGTAGACAGTAACTCATATAAACCCAAATAATGATCTTCCCAAGAATCACTGAAAAGACAAATATCGTCCAAGTATGCAATAACATCCGAACGATATGACATAATTCGACGCATCATGCGTACGACAGTAGCTGGGGCGTTCATCAGGCCGAAAGGCATGAAATTCCATTGAAAAAACTCCTAGGTTTTGAGAAAGCAGTAAGAGGTTTGGCTCGTTCAGTTAAAGGTACTTGCCAATAACCTTTTGACAAGTCGAGTTTGGTAAAGAATCGAGAATTAGAAAGTCTAATAAGTAGATCTTCTAACAAATGCATAGGTTCAGCATCGAACTTCGTAACTTGGTTTAATTTGCGATAATCGACGCAAAGGCGTATGTTATTGTCTTTCTTTTGAACAATAACCATGGACGAAGAGTATGCTGAAGTGGATTGTTCAATTATTTTCAATTGTATCATTTCATCCAAATCTTTCTCGATTTGTTTTTGAAAATAAATAGGAATAGGGTAAGGTCAGACCCTGATAGGATTATGGTCGGTAAGTATTATGTCATGTTCAATGACATGTGTGTGTCCAGGAATGTCTGTAAGGACATCCTGAAAAGTTTGTAACATAGAAAAAACTTGTCGCTGTTCCTCAATAGATAAATTAGGAGAAACAGTAACGTTTTTCCATGATTCCGTAGAATGAAATGGAACCACCGGAAGAGGAAGATTAACATCTGAGAAAATAGATTCCTCATCCTGTATTACCGACAGGGATGAGTAATGACCATGTGGAACTGGAGTATCGTCCGTAGCCTGGAAAATAGGCTGCAAATAGTCTGGTCGTTCAGGAAATTCCGTAAGCATATTTAAATGGAAAGTTTTATGCTTTCCATCAATATCGACAACATAGTGGACATCGGAAATTTTTGAAACTATTGTATATGGAGCTTTCCATGCAATAAGAAGTCTGTTTTCCCTACAAGGTAGCAAATCAAGTGCTTTGTTGTCAATACAATGTTTTCGTAGGCATCTCTTCTTATTTGCAAATTGACTTACCTTTTCTTTAGCAAATTCGGATGAGGAAGTTGCTTGTTTGCATGCTTCGATAATCTTCTGTCTGAGAGCAATGACATACTCATATGAAGATTGTGTTTCATCATCAATATTATCAGCAGTTATAAGATCATGAAGTAAAGACATAGGACCACGCGGTCACACGCCAAAGACAAGTTCGAAAGGACAAAAACCTGTGTGTTCGTTGGGGACCTCTCTATATGCAAAGAGAGCCGTAGGTAAAACCCTGTACTAATCCTGAGGATGATCCTCAGTTATCTTCCCATGTAAGTTCTTGGGTGTTCTGTTCAGACGTTCGACTAACCCATTAGACATTGGGTGATACATACTACTCAGAGACCTTTTAATATGCAGAGTAGACATCACCTGCGACATAGTGTCTGATATTAACTGGGTGCCATGGTCTGACAATATTTCTCTGGGGAATCCGAAACGAGAAAATATCAGCCATAAAGCGTCTGCGTTATGGACAGTGGAGATGCTCTTAAGAGGTATAGCCTCTGGCCAACGTGTGCACATGTCAACACATGTTAGGATAAATTGATGTCCTCTTTCTGACTTAATCTTAAAAGGACCAATGATATCTATTGCCATTTTCTGAAACGGCCGAATAGGAATGTCGGCAGCCTGGATAGGTGCTGCATGACGTGTGCCTCTCGATTTAACTTCTTGACATATTTTGCAAGATCGGCAATAAATACGTTGCTCTTTGTTTACAAATGGCCAAAAGAAAGCCGCAAGAACTCTCGACTTAATACGGGAAAAACCCATATGTCCGGTACATTGAGAGTCGTGTGCATGTTGCAAAATTTGGACTTTTAAACTCTTGGGCACGAGAATTTGTGAATGCATAGACGTAGACGAATCTTGTACCATACGTACAAGTACGCCATTCTTCATTGCAATCCAAGATTTGCGATTTGTGTTCTGATTTGAATCACATTTCTTAGCAAGAATGAAGAATTTTTTTTAAGAAGGATCATCTTCTTGTAATTTTATGAAATGGTCACGCGAAATTACCAAGTGATCATCTTGGCTATGCACTTCATTACTTTCAGTTGATGAAGTTTGAGGCATATTAAGAGCTTGAGCTCTTGTGACCACTGCATTGGCAGCTTGGATATTTTGTTCTTCCCAAGCAGCAATCTGCTGCTGAGAACATTCCTTAACTCCATGAATACGACCGATGATAAGATCCGCAATAGGATTCGGTAAAAGACACGCGTGGACATCTCCCGTACAGAAAGAAGTAGCAATGTGAATGATAGCAGTTGGATATTTTTCCAAAGTGCCACCAAATGTCACACATTTGACCACTTTCCCAGTGGCACAGGTAGGATCTACAAGAGATTGCTTAACTCCAATAGTAGTGCATCCAGAATCAAAAAGTACTGAGACTGGATTATTATTCACTAGACCGTTATGTAAGACAAGAGATCCTCTCCCGTAATGCACAACTGCAGCAGCGAGAGCGGGGAGAGGGTGACCACAACTCAAAATAGTCACAGTAGATGGTTCGAACAATGTTGTGCATTGGGGGCATTGAGATGCTCTCCCAAAATCAAAAGCAGAACAAGTGAAAGCATTAGAGTTTTTATTATCGTTCACTTGACCACAGGCTCCCTAAGACTCTTGTTTTTCAGAGTTTGCCTGGTGATATGATCTATGTTTGTTATGTTGAGATCTACCGCGATTATTATTTCCTCTGAAATTGTCATGGTTTACTCTATTGTGATTATAGTTCTGGTTTGAATCCCAGTTTTCATAGTCACTATTGTCATTTCTCCATCGATTAGAGTATCCACCAGTTTGGTTTTGATGTCCCCGTGAAGAATAGCCTTGATAGTGTCTATTGTGGCTACCTCTACGTATGTTTCCATAATTATTAGACCCAAAATAACGAGGACTGTCAGATCGCCTCCAGTTCTTAGAAGAAGAACCATTATGTGATGGGTTGCCTTGATTTTGATCATAATTACGACTGCTCTTCTTATTAAAGTTGTGTTGAGCACCTAGAAATTTACGAAGAAAGTTAGGGCCATATGGTGCTGCAGAAGCAACTTGCAAACCTTCTTTAACTTTAGAATTGCTAACAGTCACATGAGGGTGCGCAGTGACATACTGGCAACATAAATTCCTCCATGTCTTTTATATTCTTAGGTTTACGCTCATGTAGAAAAGCAAGAAAAGACTCATTGACAGATGACATAACTTTGTCTCGAAGTAATAGGTTCATAAGGGCTTCATATGTAGGTTCAGTTTTAGACAGCTCAATCCATCGTGTAAATGTAAGATGTATTTTTGAGATGAATTCTGAGAATTCTACACCAGTTTCATGTAACATATTCTTGAAGCGAAGATGATAACCGTCTTCGTTAAGTTGATATTTCTTTAATACGTCTGCCCTGACAACCTCATAATTATTTTTGTCAGGCTCATCTACCATGCTTAACATAGTCAGAGCTTCACCATTAAGTATCTCTGACAACTGATTAACATACTCTGACTTATCAACTTTATGAGTTTGACATGACCATCAAACCTATCCAGATAGAATGTGATATCGTCACTGGAAGAATTGAAAGCAGGTAGTTTGACCTTATAAGTAGTAGCATTTGTCTTATTAGAAGTTAAATGATTATTTGGATCATTAGCATTACCCATATTCATCAACTTCAACCTCTCTAACTCCAAAGCTATAAGTTTTTCTTCATGTTCCATTTTTGTTTTTTCCTTTGTCTCTTCAGCTTACCTTTCTAATCTTTTATTTTCAGCCTCCATTTCTAATCTTTTATTTTCAGCCTCTTTTTCTAACTTTTTATTTTCATTCTCCATTTGTAGCTGGATTTTTTTTTCTCATCAGCCTCTCTTTGTAGCTGAATTTTTTTCTCATCAGCCTCTCTTTGTAGCTGGATTTTTCTCTCATCAGCTTCTCTGTCTAATCTTCTATTTTCAGCCTCTTTTTCCATTTTTTGTTTTTCCATTTCCATCTGGAATTTTCTTTCATCTGCCTGCATCTGCAACCTTAAATTCTCAGCTTCCATTTTCTTTTGTTCAGCTTCTATCTACTTTTGTTCAGCTTCTATCTTCTTTTGTTCAGCTTCTATTTTCTGTCTCTTTTCTTCTGACTTTAGTGCCTTGGCATACTAAACAGTCGCGAGTTCTTCCAATTTGTCACCAGATTTACCAAGGGATTTCCCTTGCTCAATAAAGTACTGAAGTGTAGACATTATGTCCAATAATATGAGATCAGTATCCTGAAACAATAAATTACCTTATTCCAACCTCAATAGTAACAAGTCTTTAATAAAGACCTTGTTTAATCACCGCACTTTATCCCAATCCCTGTGGGAGACAAGTCTTTGATAAAGAACTTGTATAATCACCTTTATAATAATAACACCAATAATCACTTCTATATTCTAAGTACCATATAGTACCAATAGTGTATGACTATATATATATATATATATTTTTTTTTTCGTACGCCCGCTAATACTCGAGGCGAAATCTCGGCTTATTATTATTGTCTAACCTGACATTGATTTTACGTGAGTATCCCTTTTTTCTTGTACAGAGACATTTGTCCCTCGCCAATCAGGCAAATACTCGCCGATTTCGGAGGTACCCATTACAGCTGGGTCGGCTCAGGAGCCGCCAGTCCCTGGTCGACGACACTCCTTCAAATGTCCTCGCCAGGTCTCAAGTTAATCCAGTCCAATTCTCGGTCGACGAAAAATCCTCAAATGCCGTCACCCGGGTTTGATACTGGATCACCCGGTCGCCAGAGCGGTGTGGTAACCACTACGCTAGCGTGGCTCCCACTATATATATAAATATCTAAACAGCGTATAGCAATAAATAATAACATAAACAAAGAACAAACATCAAGGACAATACGATAGCATTCGCAGAGTTCAAATCAAAAATAAAGCGCAACTAAATAGAATGTTGCAAAAAATTGCAATGATAGCTGCGAAGAAGTAAACAAAATGAATAACAATACTGTTATAAACAAAAAGGTGTATAGAAATAAACAATAGGAGAAAGAGGCTGACAAATTCAAACAAAATAAATAAAAAAACCCAAAGAACAGAGAAAAATAACGAAAACGACACTAACACATCTCGACACAGCTAAGGAAAAAAAATAAAAATTAGCAACAAAAGTCGCTTGCAATTTCCACTGTGGAAAATTTGCACAGTCCCTAAAGAACGCTGTTGTAGGCCTTCTGTAACGTGGGATACCCTATAACAGACACCGCCCAACCGAAATATCCCACTGAAATATCAATACATAAACAACATGTAAACATGTAAACACATATAGCATAAACAAGGATGTGTAAATGTGGAAGGCTTCGTTCAAACACAATACAAAGGCACAGTTCACAACAATAAATAGGCCACGTATCTTTACAATCCTATCGTCAAACACAGCAACGATGAAGAACTATAGTCAGCATTCTAAGGACAGAGGATAAAACGCTGAAAATACACCAGAACTCGCTTCCAAAACGACAGCAACAATGACAGTAACGGCACTTGACCTTCCGTAATTACATCAGCTAAACAAGCTTCCCAAATGACAGTATCTACGAAGGTACAATAACTTGACCTTCTGATCTAGTTTCGTCCTGTTAAGCTGGGGTAGTCGATGTGTCAACAACTACACAGATGCTGTGTATTCTCAAATGCGACGAACTTGACATCTTCCAAAATAGCCCCATCAATCTGGCACACCATAAATGTAACAGGCTATTTTTCAATGTAGAAACCCATACTGATCAACATAAGTGTAAATAGTCAGGAATGGTCTGTGTTCGTTGATGCGTGGTAGGTGTCCGTGACATAAAAATGACAGGCTCAGTTTGGCCACCGTAAATGTAGTAATTGAATGTTGTGGGCTGTAAAATGTCCAGTATCAATGTGAAATGTAACCTCACGCCACACAGGCTGTCATAACGATATATAGGACCTGGCTGGCCGCAACAATGCTGGCATTCGTTTCCTTGACTTAAGAGTGTTGAGGTGTTGTAGTTATAGAGTGTGAGTTGACATCAATGGCTGCGAATGCGTGTATGATGATTCATGGAAGACAGGGATCTAATGACATCACACTTTTGTGTAGAAAACATGAGGTAATTCATAGAGTTCTTGAAACACCTCTGACGTTTGATAGACTTTAATACACCACAACGACAGGTACGCAGACATCAACATAAAATAGTCATTCAGCAACTCAGGATATAGTATACATTACAGTTCATCAGAAAGCTGTGCATATATATGAATAAAGCTGATCTCGTACAATTCCCCCTTTATCAGCTACAGCAAAATACAGCAAATATGTGAGTTTAAACAACTCTATTCTAACACCAGCACGTCAAGTATATATTCGGGTCCTCAGCAGGCCGCACAATATGGCGGGCCTCTAGATATAATATCCTCTGTGGTATTTCTTCAGCAAACAAGGTGAGTCACACCTTGCAGAAATGGTATCGCCGGAATAACGGGATACAGTCAATACATAATGTTCTTCGGACATACACAAGCACGCCCAGTGCATACCATAGTAGAATACATCGTGAGCTTCATTTCAAGTATTCTTAGATGGACTCTTTCCCGCCCAGGGAAAAGTCAGTAGCTGGCTACAAAAATCATACATATTCTGTCAAACGAGGGAAACAGATTTAATGGTAAATTACCGCAATGTCCATTCATAATAAACATTACAAAACTCATTCGCCTCCTAGGCGCATCAGAATATAACATGGGGAACAATCTTGAGACATCTTGCTCGAACACACAGAGGACTTTTCAAAACCATCTTGATCCTTTCAAATCTACAGCTCGACTCCTCAACACAGTCTTTCTCTTGAATCGCGCCAGAAACCTACGCATGCGTCGTGAAACGCTACACCCCTTGAGCTAAGCTCAGGTGGGCGAACATATCAGGAAAAGCTGACATCGGTTCTGAAATTAGACTGCTAGGTTAACAGACAAGTGGGACAACCCCTACTGTTAACTTCAATCACAGTAAAACATGAGTTATTCCCTTTTGATCATGAATCTATTCATTATGTCTCAAAAAATTAACCAGGTACATTTTACCATACTATAGACTCAGCAAACTGTCCGCAACAGTTTACCGCGGCCCCTGGGAAAAAAATGAAACTTTTTTTTGAAATACATCCAAGAGCAAGATACAACAAGCTCATAGCGCACGAATGATGCGCAGATGAGAAGTATCCCAAATAAATATAACGCCTAATATGAGGCTAACTCGACACATAGAACATAAGTGAGAATATATCTCAACACCTTAGAGAAAGTTTTTCTCTAAGTATACACATATCCAGGGAGTACCACCAACGTTCCCTACAGTGCTAGCAAAGTTAAAATGCAACAAAAATTACATACATGTCATATCATATATGACATTAAGTACATTATTTTAATGTTTAGCAATGGAACAATCAACAAAAAATAGCGCTGTCAATATCTTAGTGTACCGCAGTATAGTGATACAATCACTTTAACAAATATAAGTACTGTGGTGGTTTTTGATGTTATGAAATGTTGTTGATATGTTTCCTTATTGTACTGAATGAGGCCAGCTGTGAAGGTCCCTGATTCTAACAAATTTAGGGTTGGGTTTTCAGGGGTGCCTTTTTGCTACCACCTAATGGCCTCAAGCAGACTTATTCTTGACTAAAATGAATGATAGCTACGTCTAATGTCTAGGGTTATGCAAGTGTGGTGTGATGAAAATTCAACAATAACACGCACACACACACATAAACAACTATTTAATTCTATGATCAAATAAACTAACACCTGGGTTAAAGTTTTAGATGGAAATAAGTTTTTGTACAATTTATTTGTCCTGAACCTAGTATTTTTCTGGTCAGAACTTTCAAAATGAAAAGAACTCAAGGTATATACACAAAATGTAACTTATTAACCCAAGGGGACAATATGTCCAAATATATATTAAATATGTTAATAGTGTTATTCCATTTTAATCCTATTACTGGTTTCTACACTGGATGGCTGTTTGGGATTCTTTAATCCTAACAAGTCTTTATTGAACAATGTCACTATTTACTTCTGTTTTGGGAAATGTTAATATTTAACTACACCAGGGTTTCTAGTCTTGAACTGATGAACTGCCTGTGCCAGATATATGACTTAGCTGGCACTGTTGGAACTGTCCTTATTCTGGCTGTAACCACGATCACTTGCTATAGGCCCAAAAGTAACAGGGAGGATGCTGTTGACCCCTGTCACTACTGGAACTGAGAATACTGCTCAACTGTCTTTCACGGACATCCGACACCGGACTAGTGCCAGATAAAAACCCGGTGACAATGAAATAATGCCTCTTTGTTGATATCAGGCTTATCATATTTTTATACAAATTATAATACATAATAAATAAAGACCTGGGTCATATCTTGTTGACCAAATCAGCTCATCCATGTCAAAGTGTAGTAGTGTTGTTCACATGTCTCTCCCCTCAAAGCGACCCTGTATCTGAAATAATATTATTAATCTTTCTTGCTTCCCTACAATAGGATAGGAGAGCTGTGTCACTCTGGCCACCTAAGAAAACATTTTTAATTCACAGAACATGAGCATTTTACAAAACTGGCAATGTGTTATAGCCTAATTCTAACCCAAGGCCATGCATAACTCAGCTTGGGACCCGATTACTTACTGTAGTGATGACAGCATCTCTAACTCACATTTTTAAACAAAATATGTATGAATAATGTCGGTCTTACCAGAAATTCAATGAAAAAACACAGGGACGTTGAATAGCAGACTCCAGATGTACTGCTGGCTAGACTGTGATGCTAACTATAGTTACTTATATATATATATATATATATATATATATATATATATATATATATATATATATATATATATATATATATATATATATATATATATATATATATATATATATATGTATATATATATATATATATATATATATATATATATATATATATATATATATATATATATATATATATATATATATATATATATATATATATATATATATATAAGTTTTAAGGCAAATCACATTTCACAGTGATTCAATCTTCCTGATTCGGGGACAATAATATTCAAATGGCGTCGATCCTTTGAATTTTCTCAATGATATGAAAGGCTTTGGCCAATGAACGAACGACAATTTTTAAATTTGAAATTAAAAGCAAAATTCGACTTGATTTTTGAACACTAACAAGTTTTCCTTCTCTCATTCTTAGATTTTTACTGCTAAATATATTTTGTGTTAAGCCATCCCATAATTTCTTTCCCCTTTTGCTACCCCGCCTCCAATAGAATAGTTGTAACCTTTTACTGCCTTCTTCAAGGACGCGTCAAAAAAGTTAACTTTAGTGCAAGCCAAGACGAACGTGTGTTTGTATGTCGGTCAAAACCAAAAGAGTCTTTTGTCACTAACCTTCTTATCTACTGGGGAATTTTGTATTTTCAAACATATTCTTTATCAGGAGAAGACAAGTCATCAAACTAACTAAGTTTTGTGTTCAAATTCCTATTAATAACAAATCTCAAATTTTTATCTTTTTCAATGTTAGTCTTCAATATTATTGAAATCCAAAACTACCACCTGTTCACTTCTTTCTACCGCTATTTTCAAACTAAAAACGACAATCTCCCGTATTACGTCAGAATTACATCAATTTGATAAGAGCTAAAAGTTGTCTGCTTGACCCAATTGCCGAAAATATTTTGAATTTGTGTCGTATTTTCACTATAGTTATTTACTTTTATACATATATATATATATATATATATATATATATATATATATATATATATATATATATATATATATATATATATATATATATATATATATATATATATATATATATATATATATATATATATTAGTATTAAGGCAAATCACATTTCACAGTGATTCAAACTTCCGTATTTTTACTTGACATATGGATGCGAGTCGTGGGCAATGACTACAACCCACAAAAGCCAGATCCAAACCTCAGAAATGAGGTATCTGAGGAAAGTGGTTGAAGTAACAAGAAGAGACATGGTCCGCAACCAGACGATCCGTAAAGGCCTAAAATCCCATCCGCTGCAGACCCAAATAGAACAGTCCCAACTAAGATGGTTTGGCCATGTCTACAGAATGGGAGAAGATCGGCTACCACGACAAGCATGGGAAACAAAGAGCCAGGGATCCAGACCTCCAGGATGACCCAGAGTCCGCTGGGAGGACAACATTAGACAATCTTTGAAGGACCGAGGACTAGAATGGAACCAGGCCAGGAAGAAGACAGCTGATAGAATGGTCTGGCGCTCTCTCTTCCAAACCTCTACACCTCACGGTAGAAGGGGAACGACTAAGTAAGTAGTAAGTAAGTAAGTCGTATTTTCAAACGACTATCGACAATATCGCGCTTCGCTACGTTTTAGATTCAAACCCCGCGTGCAGACGGTATCATTTTTCTGGCTCTCCCCTCTCACTCTTATGCGTTCGTTTTATGCTTCCTCTATTTTGAATCTTACTATCTTTCTTGTTACAACTAAGCTTGTCGCGTTCGAAATTTTTCCATTAACCCTTGACGTGCGAGTTAAATTTTCAATACTATTGACGCAGGTAAAGAAGACTCGTTACAACTTTAGCTATTTCACTTCATATTTATCGCTGTATCAATGTACTTTATGACACATCTCCCCATCTAAGAACATGCCTGATGCTAGTTATAAATACAGTGATACACATAGATAAAATTAACCCCTTATGCCTGATGAATATTCTGATTTTGATCACAGGGTGCCTACTGAGGAAATCCGCACCCACATTCTGTGACGCCGGGATATATGCAATAGTGAATTGATATGGCTGTAGGAGTAATGACCATCGTAACAAACGAACATTTTCATGCTTGGCCTGTGATAAGAATACGAGCGACTGGTGGTCTGTCTGGACCACAAATGTTCTACCATAGAGATAGATCTGGAACTTTCTAATAGCCCAAATCAGAGCCAGACATTCTTTTTCGCTGGTTGAATAGTTTTACTCCGCTTTATTCAACTTGCGGCTAGCATAAGCGACTGGATTCAGCTCCCCCTGTGGTGACGATGACCTTTGCAACAAAGTAGCCCCCAAGCCTACATTGCTTGTGTCACTTCTTACCACATATTCCTGACTCAAATCAGGTAATTTCAAGATTGGCTTGCTTGTAAGTTTTTCCTTTAACTCGTGGTATGCTAATTCACACTGGGCTGACCAAACAATTCTATCAGGATTTCCTTTGCGAGTTAAATCCGTCAGAGGCGCACACAGAGAGTTAAAATTTTTGATATATTTCTGATAGAATCCACACAACGACACAAACGATCTCACATCTTTCTTGGTTTGAGGCCGCGGTGCTTTCCGTAATTTCTCGAGATTCTTGGGGTCAGGGGTCATGTTACCCTGATATACAGTATGTCCCAAGAACTCAAACTCTTTACAACCAATACAACATTTTGTTGGTCTAGCCGTCAAATTAGCTTCTCTCAGACTATCAAACAGCATAGTCAAAGAGTTAATGTGTTCCTCAAATGTTTCCGTAGCAATAAGGATATCATCCATAAAATTTGTGATGCATGAGTTATTCAGGGGATCCAACAATTTCCGCATCATCCTAGAAAACACACTCGGAGCATTTTTCAACCCAAATGGCAACATGTTGAATTCATAATGTCCTTCCGAAGTGCTAAACGCTAAATACGGTCGGATCTCAGGCTTTACTGGAATCTGATAATAGCCTTTGCTCAGATCCACCTTAGAAAAATATTTTGCCTTGTTCAGCCTGGCAAATAGCTGATTTGTGTCCGGTAATGGATCCACCTGATTTTCTGTGACAGCATTCAGTTTCCTGTAATCTATACACAGACGATGTTCCCCAGAGGGTTTTCTCATCAAAACCACATTGGAACTATATGGAGATTCGCTATGAGAAATAATTCCTTCTTTCAATGGGTACTCAATCTCTTCTTTCAAAGCTTTCTTCTTTGCAAACGGGATCGCGTAGGCTCTCATACAGATCGGTGTTGGGTCTACTAGTTTCATATCATATTCCAGCTAATTCGTGTGCCCCGGTTTTTCCGTTAACACATCCGTATGATCAGTCAGAACCTTTTGAACCTGTTACCTCTGTTTTTTCGTCAAGTGTTTATCGACTTTTACATGAGCACGGGTTTCACATGCTCTCAGGGGGTACTCATGAGAGGTGAGCGGTTCATTCTTCATCCCCGTTGCTATCGACAAGGACATTAAGTGTGTTCCTTCCTGGATTTCCCTGTCCAGATACTTCTTTAGAAGGTTCACATGATATATTTTTTCGTTCCTCTTCTTGTCGATTTTATAATTTGTTCTAGACACCTTCTCTAGAACCGTATATGGACCTTGCCATCCAATTTGTAATTTATTATGGCTGCCGGGCAGTAGAAGAAGCACCTTCTCTCCCACAAATAATTATCTATCCTTTGCTTTATTATTAAAATAGGCAGCATGTTTTTTCCTGGCTTGTCTGATATTATCATTTGCAAGTTTCCAGCCAGTTTTAAGACGAGTGGTCAGCTCGTTCACATATTGATATGATGAGGTAACAGTCTCTTCTGCCTTCTCATCTGTCCATGTCCTCAACAAGACTTCCAATGGACCTTTTATTGGCCTCCCAAATAACAGGGTTGCGGGTGCCATCCCGGTTGAATTATGTGGAACTTCCCGATACGCAAACAATGCAGCGGACAGGTATTGGTCCCACGTATCAGGTTTCTCATGTGCCAGCTTTCTCAGGATAGAAATGAGAGTCCCGTTGAACCTCTCTACCTGGCCGTTCCCTTGATGGTGATACGGACTACAATGAAAGTGCCTGGCTTGGAAGATCTGAAAACTTCTTCCGTTAGTTTCCCGTTGAACTGTGAGCCATTATCAGTCAAGATTTGATGCGGGAATCCTAACTTAGTGAATATTGTAAGTAAGGCCTCTGCGACATGCTTCGAATCGATTGACGACAGGGCTACCACTTCTCCCCACATAGAACAAGTATCTACCAGAATAAGGATGGGACTGTTCCTCCTCTTGGTCCGAGTGAGAGGTCCCACAATATCCACTGCAACTCTCTCAAAAGGTGTTCCAACAATGGGCATTTCCCCTAGGGTTGCTGGAGCAGTCCAGTGCTTTGGAGCTACCCTTTGACATTCTGGGCAGGATTTTACATATCTCTTTATATCCTCAGTTATACCTGGCCAGAAATAATGACAAGCTATACTCTGTCCTGTTGCACTGATCCCCATATGACCACTGAAGGGGATAGCATGTCCTAATTCCAACACTCTCTCCCGATATGAAGTCGGAAGTACCAGGTGGCCATGGCCATTTGTTCCAGTCCCAGTCTTCCTATACAACAATTTGTTCTTCATATAATAGTCCCCTTTGCTTGGAGGTGTGTGGCATTTAGGTAATTTTTTAAAGCAAGGTTTGAGTGTCCTATCCTCAGCCTGTGCCTTCCTCATCTCATCTGGATGAGTATTTATTGGTTCATCTTCTTCCTTTCTGGATTGTGATCGGGTCTGGACGGCTGCCAAGACCACAGGTCTCTTGGGATTTCCCAGGAAGACATACCGACACCCCAATATCAGAGGGTAGATGGGTGCGTCGATCAATGCTGCTCTGATTATTCCTTCCACATAGCGAGTTTTTACTGTTACCCTGGCAATGGGAAGTGTCATAAGTGGGATGTTTTTGTCGCCCCTTGTATCTCCACTGTTTCTGTGGTATACTGATCTGGGTTAACCAAGTGCGAACTCACAACAGAATCAAAATCTAAACCGGTATCGTACAGACACCTAATGGTGACCCCATTACATACCACATCCTCACATACTGGGTGGTGATAAGGTTCCTGCTGTCCAGTAGGTTTTACCTTTACTTCCTTTTCCCCCAACTTCATAGCAGCAAATCCAGCAGGTTTCTTAATACAAACTTTGGTGTCATGTCCTTCCCTCTTACACCATCTACAATATAATCTACCTTGATGAAAAGGTTTTCTTTCATCATATTTCCTATCATTCAATTGTGGGTTTTTATTTCTAAAATCATTGCGGGGCCTATCAAAATTTTGCTTACCGTTGTTACCCTGATCTTTGTTATCAAATCTATTAGAGTTTTGTGGAGCCTTATAATTGTCTACATGTCTATTTTTGGCGCCAGCTACCTCTGCCTGGGCTGGCTGATACCTCTCAGTGACATTAAGTAACTCACCCAGCTTCTCTGCACCCTGTTCCATGAGAAACTTTCTCAAGTCTGGAGCCATGGACTCTCTCAATTGCTCAGTAAGGATCATTTCTTTAAGATCTTGGGTTTTCCCCAGAGCAGTCCATTTCTCCAAGTACGTCTCTAAACGGGCAGAGAACTGGCGATAGGTCTCACCCGACAGTAGCTTGGCATTTCTAAACTTTTTACGGTGAAATTCTCCATTCTTTTCATACCTTAGCAAAAGAGCCTGCTTTAACATGTCATAATTGTCTTGGTCGTCTTTGCTCATCTTGGCAAACACTTCATAAGCTGTTCCCCTAAGACCCTGAGATAACTTTAAACTCCACCTTTCTCTCTCTAACCCATAGGTGGTTACTAATATCTCAAATCTAGATAGAAAGGACTCAATGTCATCATCCCTCTCTACAAAATGGTCTAAATGGAACCCCATAGCTGAGGTTGAGGCTCCCTGACTAGCAGTGGCATCGGAGGTAGGAGGGCTGTTACTACCTTCAGGAGCATGACCTTGTAATTCAAACTCCCTTAGTCGTAACCCATGTTCCCTCTGTAACCGCTTATCTTCTGCTTCCCGTTCTGCAGCCTGTATTTTTTCCTCAGCCTCCAACTTCTTGGCTTCTGCCTCAAGTTTCTTCTCCTCAAATTGGAGCCTCTTTATTTCAGCCTTCTGGTCCGCCTCCAATGTCCTAGCCTCTTTGTCAGCCTCAATCTGCAACCTTTTAATTTCTTTCTCTACTTCTAATTTTCTTTCTGCTTCTAACTTCCTATCCTCTCTATCACGTTCAATAAATTTATCAACCTCTGAGGTTACATGCTGAACCAACTCTGGTCCATCCATATTTATCTCTTTGGCAGCCAGCACAGCAGCAGATTTGATCTTTGCTAGGTCTGCCATAATGTCAATCTTTAAACTGTTCTACTATAAAACTCTAATTAACAATGTACTAACAGTAACTAATTTATTAACCAATTAATTACCTAATTACTGGCTCTTGACAGTTCATCAGCTATTATTTTCCCCTTTAAATATTTTTATAACTTTAGGGGACACTTGTGCTACGATATTTAAATTTTCTATACAAATACAAGTTCTAATCCCTGAACAGGAGATCCCAATTTAAATGAAAAGTCCAGTCTCGGACGAGCCTACAAATTTATGTGGTGGTTTTTGATGTTATGAAATGTTGTTGATATGTTTCCTTATTGTACTGAATGAGGCCAGCTGTTAAGGTCCCTGATTCTAACAAATTTAGGGTTGAGATTTCAGGGGTGCCTTTCTGCTACCACCTAATGGCCTCAAGAAGACTTATTCTTGACTAGAATGAATGATAGCTACGTCTAATGTCCAGGGTTATGCAAGTGTGGTGTGATGAAAATTCAACAATAACACACACACACTTTTTTTTTCCTTAACCAGCGGCACTTGGGCTTTCAGCCCTTTGGCCCAATGACATGTCATTGCGAGGCTGGGGAACCTGAGGACTTTCCTTCCAACCCGGTCAGGAGCTTCGATCCTTCCCATCCACAGAGGGTTTATCACAGGAGCCGTTCAGGCTATTCAGTCAAATTTCCGGTCGTAAACATTTCTTCAAACGCCGACGCCCGGGTTTGAACCAAGAACACCTGGTCGCCAGTACAACGCCGAAGCCATTACACCAGCGCGGCTCCCAAAGTCTATGATCAAATAAACTAACACCTGGGTTAAAGTTTTAGATAGAAATACGTTTTTGTACAATTTATTTGTCCTGAACCTAGTATTTTTTTGGTCAGGACTTTCAAAATGAAAAGAACTCAAGGTATATACACAAAATGTAACTTATTAACCCAAGGGGACAATTTGTCCAAATATATATTAAATATGTTAATAGTGTTATTCCATTTTAATCCTATTACTGGTTTCTACACTGGATGGCTGTTTATGATTCTTTAATCCTCCCCAGTCTTTATTGAACAATGTCACTATTTACTTCTGTTTTGAGAAATGTTAATATTTAACTACACCAGGGTTTCTAGTCTTGAACTGATGAACTGCCTGTGCCAGATATATGACTTAGTTGGCACTGCTGGAACTGTCCGTATTCTGGCTGTAACCACGATCACTTGATATAGGCCCAAAAGTAACAGGGAGGATGCTGTTGACCCCTGTCACTACTGGAACTGAGAATACTGCTCAACTGTCTTTCACGGACATCCGACACCGGACTAGTGCCAGATAAAAACCCGGTGACAATGAAATAATGCCTCTTTGTTGATATCAGGCTTATCATATTTTTATACAAATTATAATACATAATAAATAAAGACCTGGGTCATATCTTGTTGACCAAATCAGCTCATCCATGTCAAAGTGTAGTAGTGTTGTTCACATGTCTTTCCCCTCAAAGCGACACTGTATCTGAAATAATATTATTAATCTTTCTTGCTTCCCCACAATAGGATAGGAGAGCTGTGTCCCTCTGGCCACCTAAGAAAACATTTTTAATTCACAGAACATGAGCATTTTACAAAACTGGCAATGTGTTATAGCCTAATTCTAACCCCAGGCCCTCCATAACTCAGCTTGGGACCCGATTACTTACAGTCGTGATGTCAGCATCTCTCACTCACATTTTTAAACAAAATATGTATGAATAATGTCGGTCTTACCAGAAATTCAATGAAAAAACACAGGTACGTTGAATAGCAGAGTCAAGTTGTACTGCTGGCTGGACTGTGATGCATAACCATAGTTATATATATATATATATATATATATATATATATATATATATATATATATATATATATATATATATATATATATATATATTAAGGCAAATCACATTTCACAGTGATTCAAACGTCCTGATTCGGGGACAATAATATTCAAATGGCGTCGATCCTTTGAATTTTCTTAATGACATGAAAGGCTTTGGCCAATGAACGAACGAAAATTTTTAAATTTGAAATTAAAAGAAAAATTCGACTTCATTTTTGAACACTAACAAGTTTTCCCTCTCTCATTCTTAGATTTTTACTGTTAAATATATTTTGTGTTAAGCCATCCCATAATTTCTTTCCATCGTTTGCTACACCGCCTCCAAAAGAATATTTGTAACCTTTTCCTGCCTTCTTCAAGGACGCGTCAAAAAAAGTTAACTTTAGTGCAAGCCAAGACGAACGTGTGTTTGTATGTCGGTCAAAACCAAAACAGTCTTTTGTCACTAACCTTCTTATCTACTGGGGAATATTGTATTTTTAGACATATTCTTTATCAGGAGAAGACAAGTAATCAAACTAAGTTTTGTGTTCAAATTCCTATTAATAACAAATCTCATATTTTTATCTTTTTCAATGTTAGTCTTCAATATTATTGAAATCCAAAAACTACCACCTGTTCACTTCTTTCTACCACTATTTTCAAACTAAAAACGACAATCTCCCGAATTACGTCAGAATTACGTCAATTTTATAAGGGCTAAAAGTTGTCTGCGTGACCCAATTGCCGAAAATATTTTGAATTTTTGTCGTATTTTCAAACGACTAACGACAATATCGTTTTAGATTCAAACCACGCGTGCAGACGGTATCCTTTTCTGGCTCTCCCCTCTCACTCTTATGCGTTCGTTTTATGCTTCCCCTGTTTAGAATCTTTCTATCTTTCTTGTTACAACTAAGCTTGTCGTGTTCGAAATTTTTCCATTAACCCTTGACGTGCGAGTTAAATTTTCAATACTATTGGCGCGGGTAAAGAAGACGCGTTACAACTTTAGCTATTTCTATTCATATTTATAGCTGTATCAATGTACTTTATGACAGGTACATCATTTTAACATGCAATATCTACTTTAATATAATGTTATACAATATTAACAATGTAAATGATCCATGAAGTCTAAGATCCCAGTCTAAGCGGGCGCATCTACAGTGTCGTCCGACTGGTAAGTATGGACATCGTAATACATCATGGTTGACAACATGTACAGATTCTCCCAGCAACAGTAATGATTCTGCTGAGAAAATACAAATAACACAATTCTATATGATAACCGTTAGATTTTCTAATATACAGTAATCAAACATTCATTCATACTATAACTGTGGCTGTGGGAACTTTCGTCCCTTATATTGTGATAACCAAACCTTCCTCCGTTATACCAAAGATGGTAACAGAGAAAGAAATCACCTAATTTACAACACTCAGGTGAACACAAATGTGCTAACATATATTGTTATAGTAAAGAACTGTCATAAGTCTAGACGTGTATCAAGAATTTAGGACACAAGAGTTAAGTAGAGTCACATGGGCATCTAGATAGTATATCCGCCATGACATTATCCGAACCACGGATAGCTCGTATCATGAAATAAAAAGGTTGAAGAGCAATGGCATATCTAGTGGATCTCGAGCTCTTCAAGTTCTTACTCTGAATAGCTGTAAGAGCTTTTTGGTCGGTTTCCACAAAGAAATGCGCGCCAAGAAGGAATCTTTGTAGCTTGAGAATTGACCAAACCATGGCCAACAATTCACTGTCTAGAACCGACTAATTCCTTTCTGTCGCATTTAGCTTCTTAGAGATATACATTACAGGATGCAGAAATTCTGAATACTCCTGCATTAATGCCGCCCCGATCCCAGTGGATGAGGCGTCACTACGAAAACAGAAGTCTTATAGTAGTAGGTAACCTTAAGACAGGAGGAGATGAGAATAAAGTTTTAATCTGATCCAATGAAGATTGGCATTCATGGGACCAGTGCACCATATTAGGAAACGCTTTCTTTAATAGGGTTGAAAGAGGTACCATAATCGAAGATAGATTCGGAATGAATCTCCCGAAAATTGTATTAAACCTAAGAGACTACGTACTTGCTTCTTCGTCTTAGGAATAGAAATGTTTAGTATCTTAGAAGTGTTGTGGTCCTCTGTCTTCAAGAGACCATGACCAACACGGTGACCCTGTAAAGAAATTTCACTAAACCCGACATAGGCTTTGTAGGGTTTTGCAGTCAAATTATGCTCGCGTAGAGTAGACAGTAACGCATATAAACCCAAATAGTGATCTTCCCAAGAATCACTGAAAAGACAAATATCGTCCAAGTATGCAATAACATCTGAACGATATGACAGAATTCGATGCATCATGCGTACGAAAGTAGCTGGGGCGTTCATCAGGCCGAAAGGCATGAAATTCCATTGAAAAAAACCACTAGGTTTTGAGAAAGCAGTAAGAGGTTTGGCTCGTTCAGTTAAAGGTACTTGCCAATAACCTTTTGACAAGTCGAGTTTGGTAAAGAATCGAGAATTAGAAAGTCTAATAAGTAGATCTTCTAACAAAGGCATAGGTTCAGCATCGAATTTCGTAACTTGGTTCAATTTGCGATAATCGACGCAAAGGCGTATGTTATTGTCTTTCTTTCGAACAATAACCATGGACGAAGAGTATGATGAAGTGGATGGTTCAATCATTTTCAATTGTATCATTTCATCCAAATCTTTCTCGACTTGTGTTTGAAAATGAATAGGAATAGGGTAAGGTCTGACCCTGATAGGATTATGGTCGGTAAGTAATATGTCATGTTCAATGACATGTGTGTGTCCAGGAATGTCTGTAAGGACATCCTGAAAAGTTTGTAACATAGAAGAAACTTGTCGCTTTCCTCAATATATAAATTAGGAGAAACAGTAACGTTTTTCCATGATTCCGTAGAATTAAGTGGAAACACCGGAAGAGGAAGATTAACATCTGAAAAAATAGTTTCCTCATCCTGTAATACCGACAGGGATGAGTAATGACCATGTGGGACTGGAGTATCGTCCGTAGCCTGGAAAATAGGCTGCAAATAGTCTGGTCGTTCATGAAATTCCGTAAGCATATTTATATGGAAAGTTTTATGCTTTCCATCAATATCGACAGCATAGTCGACATCGGAAATTCTTGAAACTATTGTATATGGACCTTTCCATGCAATAAGAAGTCTGTTTTCCTTACAGGGTAGCAAAAAAGTGCTTTGTTGCCAGGACAAAGTTGTCGTAGGCATCTCTTCTTATTTGCAAATAGCCTTGCCTTTTCTTTAGCAAATTTGGATGAGGAAGTTGCTAGTTTGCATGCTTCGATAATCTTCTGCCTGAGAGCAATGACATACTCATATGAAGATTGTGTCTCATCTTCAATATTATCAGCAGTTATAAGATCATGAAGTAAAGACATAGGACCGCGCGGTGGCGCGCCAAAGACAAGTTCGAAAGGAGAAAAACCTGTATGTTCGTTGGGTACCTCTCTTTATGCAAAGAGATCCGTAGGTAAAACCCTGTCCCAATCCTGAGAATGATTATCAGTTATCTTCCCAAGTAAGTTCTTGAGTGTTCTGTTCAGACGTTTGACTAACCCATTAGACATTGGGTGATAAATACTACTCAGAGATCTTTTAATATGCAGAGTAGACATCTCCTGCGACATAATGTCTGATATTAACTGGGTGCCATGGTCTGACAATATTTCTCTGGGGAATCCCAAACGAGAAAATATCAGCCATAACACGTCTGCGATATGGACAGTGGAGATGCTCTTAAGAGGCATAGCCTCTAGCCAACGTGTGCACATGTCAACACATGTTAGGATAAATTGATGTCCTTTGGCTGACTTAATCTTAAAAGGACCAATGATATCTATTGCCATTTTCTGAAAAAGCCGAAAAGGAATGTCTGCAGCCTGGATAGGTGCTGCATGACGTGGGCCTCTCGATTTAACTTCTTGACATATTTTGCAAGATCGGCAATAAATACATTGGTCTTTGTTTACAAATGGCCAAAAGAAAGCCACAAGAACTCTCGACTTAGTACAGGAAAAAACCATATGTCCGGCACACTGAGAGTTGTGTGCATGTTGCAAAATTTGGACTCTTATACTCTTGGTCACGAGAATTTGTGAATGCATAGACGTAGACGAGTCTTGTACCATACGTATAAGTACGCCATTCTTCATTGTAATCCAAGATTTGCGATTTGTGTTCTGATTTGGATCACTTTTCTTAGCAAGAATGAAGAATTTTTTTTAAGAAGGATCATCTTCTTGTAATTTTATGAAAGAGTCACGCGAAATTACCAAGTGATCATCTTGGCTATGCACTTAATTACTTTCAGTTGATGAAGTTTGAGACATATTAAGAGCTTGAGCTCTTGTGACCACTGCATTGGCAGCTTGGATATTTTGTTCTTCCCAAGCAGCAATCTGATGCTGAGAACATTCCTTAACTCCGTGAATACGACCGATGATAAGAACCGCAAAGGATTCGGTAAAAGACACGCGTGGACATCTCCCGTAAAGAAAAGAGTAGCAATGTGAATGATAGCAGTTAGATATTTTTCCAAAGTGCCACCAAATGTCACACATTTGACCCCTTTCCCAGTGGCACAGGTAGGATCTACAAGAGATTGCTTAACTCCGATAGTAGTGCATCCAGAATCAAAAAGTACTGAGACTGGATTATTATTCACTAGATCTTTATGTAAGACAAGAGATCCTCTCCCGTAATGCACAACTGCAGCAGGGAGAGCGGGGAGAGGGTGACCACAACTCAAAATAGTTACAGTAGACGTTTCGAACAATGTTGTGCATTGGGGGCATTGAGATGCTCTCCCAAAATCAAAAGCAGAACAAGTGATAGCATTAGAGTTTTTATTATCGTTCACTTGACCACAAGCTCTCTGAGACTCTTGTTTTTCAGAGTTTGCCTGGTGATATGATCTATGCTTGTTATGTTGAGATCTACCGCGATTATTATTTCCTCTGAAATTGTCATTGTTTACTCTATTGTGATTATAGTTCTGGTTTAAATCCCAGTTTCCAAAGTCACTATTGCCATTTATCCATTGATTAGAGTATCCACCAGTTTGGTTTCGATGTCCCCGCGAAGAATAGCCTTGATAGTGTCTATTGTGGCTACCTCTACGTAAGTTTCCATAATTATTAGACCCAAAATAACGAGGACTGTCAGATCGCCTCCAGTTCTTAGAAGAAGAACCATTATGTGATGGGCTGCCTTGATTTTTATCATAATTACGATTGCTCTTCTTATTAAAGTTGTGTTGAGCACCTAGAAATTTACGAAGAAAGTTAGGGCAATATGGTGCTGCAGAAGCAACTGGCAAACCTTCTTTAACTTTAGAATTGCTAACAGTCACATGAGGGTGCGCAGTGACATACTGGCAACAATATTCCTCCATGTCTTTTATATTCTTAGGTTTACACTCATGTAGAAAAGCAAGAAAAGGCTCATTGACAGATGACATAACTTTGACTCGAAGTAATAAGTCCATAAGGGCTTCATATGGATGTTCTGTTTTAGACAGCTCAATCCATCGTGTAAATGTAAGCCGTATTTATGAGATGAATTCTGATAATTCTACACCAGTTTCAGGTAACATATTTTTGAAGCGAAGACGATAGCCGTCTTCGTTAAGTTGATATTTCTTTAATAAGGCTGCCCTGACAACCTCATAATTATTCTTGTCAGGCTCATCTACCATGCTTAACATAGTCAGAGCTTCACCCTTAAGTATCTCCGACAACTGATTAACATACTCTGACTTATCAACTTTATGAGTTTGACATGACCGTTTAAACCTATCCAGATAGAATGTGATATCGTCACTGGAAAAATTGAAAGCAGGTAGTTTGACCTTATAAGTAGTAGCATTTGTCTTATTAGAAGCTGACTGATTATTTGGATCATTAGCATTACCCATATTCATCAACTTCAACTTCTCTAACTCCAAAGCTATGAGTTTTTCTTCATGTTCCATTTTTGTTTTTTCCTTTCTCTCTTCAGCTTCTCTTTCTAATCTTTTATTTTCAGCCTCCATTTCTAATCTTTTCTTTTCAGCCTCATTTTCTAACCTTTTATATTCATTCTCCATTTGTAGCTGGACTTTTTTTCTCATCAGCCTCTCTTTGTAGCTGAATTTTTTTCTCATCAGCCTCTCTTTGTAGCTGGATTTTTCTCTCATCAGCTTCTCTGTCTAATCTTCTTTTTTCAGCCTCTTTTTCCATTTTTTGTTTTTCCATTTCCATCTGGAATTTCCTTTCATCTGCCTGCATCTGCAAAATTTAATTCTCAGCTTCCATTTTCTTTTGTTCAGCTTCTATCTTCTTTTGTTCAGCTTCTATCTTCTTTAGTTCAGCTTCTATTTTCTGTCTCTTTTCTTCCGACTTCAGTGCCTTGGCATACTGAACAGTCGCGAATTCTTCCAATTTGTCACTAGATTTACCATGGGATTTCCCTTGCTCAATAAAGCTTTCAAGTGTAGACATTATGTCTAATAATATGAGATCAGTATCCTGAAATAATAAATTACCATATTCCAACCTCAATGGTAACAAGTCTTTAATAAAGACCTTGTTTAATCACCTCACTTTATCCCAATCTCTGTGGGAGACAAGTCTTTGATAAAGAACTTGTATAATCACCTTTATAATAATAACACCAATAATCACTTCTATATTCTAAGTACCATATAGTACCAATAGTGTATGACTATATATATAAATATCTAAACAGCGTATGACAATAAATAATAACATAAACAAAGAACAAGCATCAAGGACAATACGATAGCATTCGCAGAGTTCAAATCAAAAATAAAGCTCAACTAAATAGAATGTTGCAAAAAATTGCAATGATAACTGCAAAGGAGTAAACAAAACGAATAACAACACTGTTATAAACAAATAGGTGTATAGAAATAAACAATAGGAGAGAGAGGCAGACAAATACAAACAAAATAAACAAAAAAACCAAAGAACAGAGAAAAATAACGAAAATGACACTAACACATCTCGTCACAGCTAAGAAAAAAAATAAAAATTAGCAACAAAAGTCGCTTGCAATTTCCACTGTGAGAAATTTGCACAGTCCCTAAAGAACGCTGTTATAGGCCCTCTGTAACGTGGGATACCCTATAACAGACACCGCCCAACCGAAAAACCCGATGAAATATCAATACATAAACAACATGTAAACATGTAAACACGTATAGCATAAACAAGGATGTGTAAATGTGGAAGGCTTCGTTCAAACACAATACAAAGGCACAGTTCACAACAATAAACAGGCCACTTATCTTTACAATCCTATCGTCAAACACAGCAACGATGAAGAACTATTGTCAGCATTTTAAGGATATAGGATCAAACGCTAAAAATACATCAGAACTCGCTTCCAAAACGACAGCAACAATGACAGTAACGGTACTTGACCTTCCGTATTACATCAGCTGAACTTGCTTCCTAAATGACAGTATCTAAGAAGGTACAATAACTTAACCTTCTGATCTAGTTTCGTCCTGTTAAGCTGGGGTAGTCGATGTGTCAACAACTACACAGCGCTGAGTACTCTCAAATGCGACGAACTTGACATCTTCCAAAATAGCCCCATCAATCTGGCACACCATAAATGTAACAGGCTATTTTTCAATGTAGAAGCCCATACTGGTCAACATAAGTGTAAACAGTCAGGAATGGTTTGTGTTCGTTGATGCGTGACATAAATATAACAGGCTCAGTTTGGCCACCGTAAATGTAGTAATTGAATGTTGTGGGCTGTAAAATGTCCAGTATCAATGTGAAATGTAACCTCACGCCACACAGGCTTTCATAACGATATATAGGCCCTGGTTGGCCGCAACAATGCTGGCATTCGTTTCCTTGACTTAAGAGTGTTGAGGTGTTGTAGTTATAGAGTGTGAATTGACATCAATGGATGCGAATGCGTGTATGCTGATTCGTGGAAGACAGCCATCTAATGACATCACACTTTTGTGTAGAAAACATGTGGTAATTAATAGAATTCTTGAAACACCTCTGACGTTTGATAGACTTTAATACACCACAACGACAGGTACGCCGACATCAACATAAAATAGTCATTCAACAACTCAGGATATAGTATACATTACAGTTCATCAGCAAGCTGTGCATATATATGAATAAAGCTGATATCGTACATTTCCCCTTTTGCCAGCTACAGCAAAATACAGCAAATTTGTGAGTTTAAACAAAACTCCCTTCTGACACCAGCACGTCAGGTATATATTCGGGTCCTCAGCAGGCTGCCCAATATGGCGGGCCTCTAGATATAATGGCCTCTGTGGTATTACTTCAGCAAACAAGGTGAGTCACACATTGCACAAATGGTATCGCCGGAATAAAGGGATACAGTCAATACATAATTTTTTTCGGGCATACACAAGCCCAGTGCATATCATAGTAGAATACATCGTGAGCTTCATTTCAAGTATTCTTAGATGGACTCTTTCCCGCCCAGGGAAAAGTCACTAGCTGGCTACAAAAATCATACATATTCTGTCAAACGAGGGAAACAGTTTTAATGATAAATTACCTCAATGCCCCTTCAGAATAAACATTACAAAACTCACTCGCCTCCTAGGCGCATCAGAATATAACATGGGGAACAATCTTGAGACATCTTGCTCGAACACACAGAGGACTTTTCAAAACCATCTTGACCCTTTCAAATTTACAGCTCGACTCCTCAACACAGTCTTTCTCTTGAATCGCGCCAGAAACCTGCGCATGCGTCATGAAACGCTACACCACTTGAGCTAAGCGAACATATCAGCAAAAGCTGACATCGGTTCTGAAATTAGACCGCTGGGTTAATAGACAAGTGGGACAACCACTACTGTTAACTTCAATCCAAGTAAAACATGAGTTATTCCTCTTTGATCAGGAATCTATTAATTATGTCTCCAAAAATTAACCAGGTACAATTTACCATACTATAGACTCAGCACACTGACCGCAACAAACTTCTTCCATGTTGTACTTCGCTCACAATTCTGTAGATTACCTCCAATGATAATACGGTTACACAGATTCGACGCAGGCCATTGTTAGGCCAATACGTTTATAAACAACATGAATAAAAGTGCCTTTCCATTGGTCCGTCTAGCGTACACTGTTATAAAGTATGGCGTCCCGTTGTGGTATGAATGACGTGTTGTGAATCAGACTTCACGACACTGACATCTCCAAACAGTTTTTAATAGATCGAAATAGGTTGTTGCCATATGTGACTCTAGTCGTTGCTGCAGGTTGGGCAGGGCTGCAGCAGGTGTTCGGCTATCATGTGACTGGTGCCACATGTGGAGAGATTTGTTGCACCAATCCTACGCCTGTGGTATGGATGTTATCTCAATCTGTTGTGTCCACTGCCGGGTGTTCTCTTTCATATTTGGACTTGAGTGTGACTTTTGTGGTAGTTTTTACTATTTCACAAGTTGTCCCTATATAATTTTGTTGTATCGCTCCTCCTTCCTTAGCATGTATAGATTTACCACAACCGAGGGATTTCCTAGGTACTGTTTTTAATATAGTGATTGGAAGTAACTTCTAGTCACAGGGTCTTTTATATTTCGACATGCCCTCTTTTATAAACGTCAGACCTTGTGTCTATGTTGAACGGGCGCCTCGCCAAAACTCCCATTTAAAGTAAAAGGTACTATCATGCAAAACAAACTAGGCAAAGAAATCATTGTCTTCTCTCACATTATCAGTATTATGTCTTATATGGTATCACAGCTTCCCCGTTTTTCTAGAGCTAAGTGAGTTGCTAGTTAGTGTCTTTATCTCATTCATTTCTTTAATATTTCGTTAGACATCTCATCTCAGTTCCGTTTGCTTTTCATTTTTTTTAGTTGTAGTGACTGATTTACTCGGGGTTTGTATCGTTGACTAATAAATGACTTCTTCAGGAGCTCTAAACACATTTTTATACAAACCTGCTTTTGCTACAGCTTTGAGAAATGTCACAATTTACCATCTGATCACATCATTGCACCATCTGATCATGCATTCTACATTTCTCTGAGCACTCGATGCAACTGCATCTCGACGCCTGGTGGTACATGAACAAATTTCTACACATTTTCAAAATGGCTGCTAGTCGTGCTGTTGGCACGAAATGACAAAAAATTGAAAATTTTATGTTACGCATGTCATGATTCTGCTACACTGAAATCTGTTTTTCTATTCGGCTTCTTCTCTTATTAGGAAATGAAAAGCGCCTTCAATTTTTGAGTGAGCAAATAATTTAACAAGATTGAATGCTCAACTCTAATTTCTGCCTCCGCTTTCTTGTTACGTGTGTGTAGTAAAGGAACAGTGCAGTGTGGTGCACTAATTTCGGTCACGTGTTTTAACTTTCTATAAGAAAAAATGCATGGCTCTCGTCCTGCACGTTACTCTCTTACTGACTCCTACTTATGTAGTTGCAATTTATTTTACCCACAATACCTCTTTCCGAACTTTAGCCTTAATACCCATGACTTGCTGGATGTTATCCATGACTTTCGAGTTGAAATTCAATTCCCTCAGTTATATCCATAGTACCGTCTAAGTACCAGACCATACAGAATCCTTAGTAATGTTTTTTGTACTAATGTTACTCGTAAATCGTAATTCCCGTATATCCCGTATAATGGCAATAGTAGTGACATAAACAACTAGCAGAATTAAAATTACACCTTTAATTTAGAATATCATACACACAGCCTACATGTATTTACATAGTTTCATGTGGTTAAAGTGAAAATTCCGTAAGAAAAAGGTAGAATTCGAAGCAAAAACGTTTAAGAACTACATCAAAATTATGTTCATTTTAACGAAAAATGTTTTTATGGTTATAACTAACTACAGGGATATTTTTATAAAAAGTAATAAATTTATGCTGAAAAACTGGAAACAAATTTTATAGACAGTCATTTTGGTGTCACCCACTCTGATGGTGTCACCCGGTGCGGTTCGCACACCCCTAGTGACGTCACTGTGCAAGCGCATGTGCTTGCTAGATGCAGGCTTCCTGCTGGTGGATGCAGCTGAAGTTGTGTCTTTATGCTCCGTAAGGAGTGCAAAAAAAAGTAATGATGATTTTTTTTTTTTTTTTTTGCGTACGCCCGCTAATACTCGAGGCGAAATCTCAAGTTATTACTAATGTCTAACCTGACATTGATTTTACGTGAGTATCCCTTTTTTCTTGTACAGAGACAGGTGTCCCTCGCCATTCAGGCAAATACTCTCCGATTTCGGAGGTACACACTGCAGCTGGGTCGGCTCAGGAGCCGCCAATCCCTGGTCGACGACACTTCTTCAATTGTCCTCGCCAGGTCTCGAGTTAATCCAGTCCAATTCCCGGTCAACGAAAAATCCTCAAATGCCGTCGCCCGGGTTTGATCCTGAATCACCCGGTCGCCAGAGCGGTGTTGTAACCACTACGCTAGCGCGGCTCCTAGTAATGATGATGATGTGTTTATGGTTTTACTTTTATGCTTGATACAATTTGATAACACAGTATATTTCTATATCAGGTTGGTTGCACAAAAGACCGAGTGCCTTACGGACGTAATAGCGAGCTGCAATTCCGAAAATAAAGATGCACACTATACTGACAATAACTTTAATGTAAAATATATCTGCTCAAACCAGGGCAGAGCAGGTAAACAGCAGATCTGTCATGAAAGATATTGCAGTAACCTTTATAAAGGAAACTAAATAATTATTTGAAATATGCCTGTTAAATAGATAGTGTTTGACAAATGAATGAGTGATGCCCCATTTATGGATTGTTAATATCTCCTTGGTGAATAGTTGATATCTATGATGAAATGCTGATATTTTAATGAAGAACAGTGTAATATCTCTTTGATGAGCAGCTGAGGTTCCCTTAATAGATGTAGGTTTATCTTTGAAGAAAGAAAACACGGATTACATTTTCAAAGTATAAAGGGTTATCTTTGAAGGAAAAAAAACCAACGGATTACATTTTCAAAATGTAACTTGTTGTCAGTTCGGGAAGTAATAATATTAACTAAAAATAGTTGTAACCGCCATCATCATCATCATTGAACTGTATCTGAAAGAGAGACTAACACTTTCATCATCCTTCCCTTTTCGCTTCTTATGGAGGACTGAGCCATCCCTGCAGCTGAGCCCTGACAGGAAGCTCGCACCAAAGCATTCATGTACTCCTACTGTTAGGATTTCTGCAGCAATTCTTTTTTCTTGATGAGGATACCAGACCTATGCCCAACTTCATTATAGTCGCATTTTACCACAAAGGGAAGCAGAAGTCGTATTCTTTCTTTGCTGTGTACCCTGTCGTCAGTGTTGTGTATTCCATTCACAAAATCTCTACATATATAAATGGCAACGTCTGTCTGTCTGTCTGTTACCTCATACCTCGAGACCGGCTGAAACGATTTTGGTGCGGTTTTATCCAGCGCATTTGACATTTCTCGTGGAAGGTTTTAAGCTATATATCATCATGGTACGACATCAGGAGGCTGAGCAGTAAAGAAAAAACTCAAAACATTCTTCTCTCATACTTATTGCTTACTTACTTACTTAGTCGTTCCACTTCTACCGTGAGGTGTAGAGATTTGGAAGAGAGAGCACCAGATTATTCTATCAGCTGTCTTCTTCCTGGCCTGGTTCCATTCCAGTACTCGGTCCTTCAAAGATTGTCTAATGTTGTCCTCTCAGCGGACTCTCGGTCGTCCTGGGGGTCTGGATCCCTGGCTCTTTGTTTCCCATGCTTGTCGTGGTAGCCTATCTTCTCCAATTCTGCAGACATGGCCAAACCATCTTAGTTGGGACTGTTCTACTTGGGTCTACAGCGGGTGGCATTTTAGGCAATACTAATTGCAAGGGACGTAAATACTTTACCGTTGACCTTTATTATGGGTTTACGCCCTTAGCTTACAAATTGTATGTTATAGATTTTTCTCCATTTACGTTAAATTTACAAGTGCGTGCTTGTCTGTTATGCAAATTTTCTACAGCGGATTCCTGACACAAGCACTACCTATCACACCTGTAAGGGAGGGAAAGTTTCAATAAAAACCAAAAACTATAAAAAAAAAGGAAATGAAACAAATAAAATAATACTCAGAGCTAAAGAAAAGAGTTGGAGAATATTTTGTCAAACATTAAACCATAGGTCACAAGTAACTACAGTTTGAAGAAAACTAAAAGTAACAACAAGAAATTTAAAATCCCAACAATTAAAATACCAGAGAGAGCTGAAATAGATAGAGAAAAAGCCAACATACTAACTAAATACTTCTATCAGGCTAGTTCATCAAACAGTCTAGGTAAGGCAGAAAGAAATACGCGAAATACACTGTTGAGACAATTACAAGAAGAAAATACGGACATCACACAGGACGCTAATTATTTAAGTGCAGATATTACAGTAGATGAAGTAGAAAGAGCTTTAGCATGAAAAAACCAATACCACCTCTGGGCAAGACATTCTAAGCTATGAAGTCATCAAAAAGGTACCAAATACAACTATAAGGGGGATTGCATCCCTCTACAACAAAATCTGGCACACGGGAAAAATACTATGTTCATGGAAGACAGCAGTAGTCATCCCCATACTAAAGCCAGATAAGGAAACACATGATGCTAGCTCATGCAGGCCAATATCGTTAACATCGCATCTAGGAAAAATTATAGAAACAATAGTCAACAGCAGACTAAACTTTCACCTACAAGAGCATAATTTGTACAGTCCAACCCAGACAGGCTTTAGATACCATCATAGTACAATAGAGCAACTTTTGTAGCTGGAACATGATGTTAAAACATGCATCAAAAGGAATGAAAAGACAGTAGCAATATTCCGTGGTGTAGCAGGAGCATATGAGTGTTGGAGTGAGGGTGAACTATATGGCAGAACTTACAATTATTAAAAAAACTTCCTGCAGGATAGATACTTTACGGTACAAATAGACAATGATAGATCTGAGGTTTATGAACAACAGAATGGAATCCCACAGGGATCAGTAGTACCACCATCTATATTCTTGATTATGGTCAACTACCTAGGCGACAAGTTTAAAGATTTAAAAAACAACCTATCTCAGTTTGCAGATGATGATGCGATATGGAGAATGGGAAGAAATTTCCCACTCCTCTATAAAACAGTACAAAAAACAAATAGATAAAGTATCCGACTGGATATACAAGTGGGGATTTAATCTAAACGTTTAAAAAGCCATCGGAATGATTTTCAGTAGAGGGCGTGTAATTAAAAATGATGTAATTGATATAAATATTAACTCTCTTCAGACCTGATATGTTGTATCATTTTCTCATACTCTGACATATCTGACTTCTAATGTTCCTTGATACATTATAATTTGAAGTCTACCCAAAAGTGTTATACATCAAATTGTTTGTAATTGAACAGCCAACCATATTTAGATGTAAAATTAATATTTTAAAAATTTATATTGATGTGAGTTTTAAAAAATTGAAGGAAAGTCAACAGCAAAAATACACAAAAATTATATACATGATATTTCACAAAGAAGAAAAAAATAAAGTATTATCAGAACAATTAACAACAGTCATATTTTATTGTAGTCTTACCATTTCTGCATTATATGTTACATTTCCAAAACAATTCAACATTAAATAATAAAATTATGCAAATTTGTGAAATGTTACATAACTATGCTTTTCACCAAAAAAAAAATTTTTTTTTAAATCTTCCACTGAATACATTACAGTTATTTTAGGTAGCTGCAACATCTTAGCTAAATTAATGAAATATGACTTCAGTAGACATATTTCTAGTGTAACACTGTATGATCACTAACACATAAATAAAATCAGTTATGAGGGTGACATAATAAAGACTCAACACATCTTTATATATTTCCTACTAAGGCTTGTGGTATTCTGACAGACAATTCTTACCTGTACGAAAACATTTAAAAAAATATCACAAACTTTACATTTAACTTTTTATTTTTTTTTCAATCTTTACAATCTGATATCAAAGCTTACAACTTCGTTTTGTCTCTGTAAACTTGGGGTCCATGGTTTGCCGAGAAAAAAACTGGTGGCTTTGAAGCGAGTAGTGCATCATACAAACTTATGTTCCCCAATTCCGGATTAGTTCTTCTGTAAGATCTAGCTGAACATATCTATCTGGTCTTCCACATCTGGGTGTATTTTCTGCTAGTCTTGAAATAAAATGTAAGCATCTACCATAGCAATATCCAGAAAATGAAAAAAAGAGTTTTCCAATATTTATTGGTCTTTCTCAAAACATTGTACTTGTTAATTGGCTGGTCACTCTTGTCCACTACTTTCATAACTAACTACAGTATAAGCTAAACCAAATGGCCAATTTGCAGTGATCCTACCTAAATAAACATCAAAGTATATCCACTAACAGCATCAGCAAGAACCCATAATTTCATCCCCCATTTTGCTGGCTTGTCTCTAATATACTGTCAAAAAGGAAACACCCTTTTCTTATGTATATTTTCTTATATTCTTTCATAAAATTACAGTTTGAAGAAGTCAATTAGTCTCAAAACCTGCTTAGTATTTTCTCTGGTGCTTACCTCTGACAGTTGCAGACTGGAACCCTCTCAGGCAAAAAAGGTGGAGGGTTGGAAGGTGGGCCTTCATCAAGTCCATCATAACCAAAACATCTGCAAGAAGAACAATTTAAAATTAATTTTTACAGATCAACAATAGAATTCAAAGTTACAGTTTAGTGTACACAGGAAAATTGAATAACATTACATTTTCCATACAAAGTAATACTGTCAATCATAAAGTCATATGATGTAAATAATAATTTTTAAAAGCAGAGACACAGGGCAAATGAGCTCAGAAAAATCCGCTGATTCAGAAGTTACGTCAGATCCACTTTATATTTATTTCCTGGTGTCATGAGTTCTTTGTTAACTGTTTGAAAGGTGAAATAATTGTTTCTTTTTTTCTCAAAAACAAACAGAAAACAGCTATACTACCATATTTAGATGTAAAATTAATATTTTAAAAATTTATATTGATGTGAGTTTTTAAAAATTGAAGGAAAGTCAACAGCAAAAATACACAAAAATTATATTCATGATATTTCACAAAGAAGACTACAATAGCTCACTAAAACGACTGTTTTACTACTTTTCAAAATCAGTTGTCATTTCGTTAACGAAGTAACATTACCTTTACATGTACGGCTGGTAATCTGACTTGTTCTGAGCTGTATTTTCGCCATCCAACGCATCAGACGTTTCCAAGTCCTCTGAATAATCATCAAAACAGGAATCTACATCACTAGATGAATTGTAGTCATTTTCAGACTGCATTTTGTTTACTGTTAAGTCGAGTTGATCGGAAAAAATCCAAAATGGCGGACGGACAATCTCGGTGTTTATGTTTTTCTGCGTGTAATTTCAAAGTCACAATAAGTGAAAGCTGTATATTTTTTAGCACAAATATAATTTTTAACATGTATTCTTAATATAAAACATAGATTTGAAGTCAAAATTAAAAAATAAATGTGCTTTTTTTGCTTCAAAAGTCATCGTTTCATTTGGAACGATTTTTTATATATCCGGTCTGAAGAGTGTTAATAAGCAAAAAATATGCACAGCAAAATCAATTAGATTTCTGGGTATGGTTCTAGGCCGGCAACTAAACTGGAACAAACACATAGACCTAGTAGTGCAAAAGAGTAGGGGACTTATTAACATGCTAAGATATTTGAAAGGAAGTGGTTGGGGAGCCTGCAATAAGACAACGCTAACCTTCTATAAATCATTTATTAGGGGCAAACTTGACTGTGTCAGTGTTGTCTATGCATCAGCCGCCCCGAGCAATAAGAAAAAATAGACACAGTTCAAAACCAGGCACTGTCAATAATAGCAGGTGCCTCAAAAGGAACATCAGCAGAGGAATTAGAAATATCGCTAGGCATTATACCACTGGAGTTAAGGAGAAAAGAGCTGAGATTCAGCTACTGGGCAAGAGTGGCAACTGATCCAACTCACCCAGCACACAAAACCTTTGATATGGGTAACCAGCACATAGCCACATACCACTAAACCATAATAGATACCCGTCAGGGTGCAAAACAATGGATGAAGTGGATCAGCACCCAAAACCTATTTAGTATGATAAACAGAAGTGCTCAGCATAAAGTAAAGATCCCACCATAGGGAACCAAAAGTGCCAGAAACTGACTCCCACTTATCACAGATCAATAAGCAAATCTAACGACATAATCTCAGCAAACAGTAAAGCACTAAAGTATATTGAACGGTACATAAATAATTGCCTAACTATATATATACATATGAGTCAAAAGATGAAGAAGGACAATTAGAAATAGCAATACCAAGATAAAAAAAATAGAAAAGGTACACAGTAACAGGTAATACATCCTTCTTTACAGCAGAATTAGTGACAATCCTAAAAGCTTTAAAAATAGCTTCAGAAAACCCACCAAATAAAGTAAACATTCTCACAGATTCCCTTTCATCAGTACTAGCTATCAGAACCAGAAATGAACGTAGCAGGCCAGATATTATAGAAGAAATAATACAGGTCAATACATATCTGCGCACTATAGGATGCAGTGTAACACTAACATGGATACCATCACATGTGGGGATAGCAGGAAATGAGCTTGCAGACAAATAAACCAAGGGGGAAGAACTAGCTATAACAAAACTGAAGTAGGCTTAGGGAAGTTTGAAATTAAGAACGTAATTGCTCAAGCAATAACTAAAGAGTGGATAACATCATGGGACCAAAATAAAAAAGCAAGACACTCATATAAAATCCTAAAAAAACAAGCAAAAATGTCAGATAAAAGATGAACTAAAAATACCAATGAATAAAAAATTGCTGAGTCTCAAGCTTGGAACTGGATATTTCATGATAAAGGAACCGACGTACGAAGAGTTTCAGGAACCAAACACTATAAGACACTTTTCTGGTGGACTGCAAAAAATATGACCAGCAGAGGCCAAACATTAATACATACTGTAGTAACCACAAGGTAGAAATAAGTGTTGAAAAATCTCATAGGCACTAAGACCCCATCAGAAATACAAAAGTTAATAACACACTTTATTACAAAAACAAAAGCTAACATGTAAAAAATAAATAAATAAGAATGCGAGCCAGTAGTCTACACTGGTGAAAGACTCCTCCCTTCGTCATGGACGGACGTGTTTTGATCTGCTCTCACATTTTGCAGCATTAACGCAGGAAGTTTAAGTCACATTCCGTGGATTTTTATATCAGTATATTGGTTATTAGACGGTGAAATTTTAATTATGATATTGTGTTAATGTAATGTGTAACATTTTATAGAATACCGTTGAAATGTGTATCAGTTTTTTCTCTATGTTATTGGAGGATATTTTCAACAATGACTACATGACTCATCCGAATGTGACCTTCGCCAAAGCAAGAGATCAGTTGTTGGTCAAGCGTTGCTGTCAAGCATCATAAAATTTTCCCGGCATACAATGTTCCTCACCGATAACAAAACCCCCAGTGGAATGTAACAATGGCATGCTTGGAAGAAGGCATTAGTTCGCAGCTAACAGTGGGCCCCAGGGACGCTCGTTTAAGACCAACGACCATTAAAAACTATGCTTTGAACAAAGAGAGGGCTATTCACATAAAACTTAAAGGTTGTAGAACCGGGTCCGGTATAACCGTGAAGCTATCAAGTCATGGAAAATGTGTAACTATAACATTCCAGAACACCTTTCAGTACGAGGCATTTCGTTTCATTGTCATTAAATTCTACGAAACAGGACTTGTAGAGTCAAGAACAGACATAAATGGTGCACTAGTAGAAGACGTTATAACAACACCACTCCTCAAAGTTCACCTTTATCACACTAAGAACAAAATTATGGCCCAGGGGACTGCCGCAGCTATCGAATCATGGCTAGAAATAGAATTTGAAGAATTAAAAGAATCTGCAATCTGATGTTGAGTTAGAAAACACTAAAATGGACTCCGCTGTTTCTATGCCCCACTTGGCAGTAGACACAATGATTCCAGGCATAAAGGACTTTACTACCGACAACGACATTCTCAACATCAGCTGCAACCAAATTTCTCACAGTGAATCAGAAATTCTACCTTCTTCAGTATTGGATACAATAACAGACACCCCTACAATTTCTAAACCTATGTTGGCCATCGAGTACCCCATGGACCATGAAAATACACGAAAAGCTGAAACTGTATCTCTTGAGCAACAAAAAGAAGACACCACGAAGGTACCTGTGTCGTGCTGCCAGGAGCTAATGCAAAATATGGAGGATACGCTACGAAGTTTAATTGGTGATCTCATGACTAGTATACAGACATCGCTCAAGGCCGAAAACGAACTTCTTAAAAGGGAGATAGTATCTCTGAGGGAAGACAATTCTAGCATGAAGGACATCATCGAAAAACTGCAGAGAGACTTCTCACTCTATAAGATAAGACAACCAGATCATCCTCAAACAATAGTAGAAGATTGCGAAGAATCCATACATAAAAATACGCCAAATCAGCAAAAAGGTCACCACCAAACTGTACACAAAAAACACGAAGAGACACTCACAAACGCAACATATCCCATTGGAGTCAAAATTACCAACAGATTTCAAGTTCTTGAGGATTGTTCAGCAGAAAATGAGCAGGTATCAGCATCCCTACCAGACAACGTTCCAGTGCCCGAAAACCAAATTCACAAATCTCAGAGCCATCACGACAGTCCACAAAAAGAACACCACAAAAGGCAGCAGCATCAATCTAATAGAAAACAAAGTGAAGAAATACGTAGTGAAGTTACACATATTGTAATTGGTGACTCCCTCTTGAAGGGTATTTATTGTGAAAGAATGTCCACTACAAGAGAAGACATCGTTTCAGTTATGACAGTGCCGGGGGCTGGTATTAAAAGACTACTGGACATAATTAATAAGTTCGATATTAATCATAAGATAACAAAAACAACACTACACGTAGGAATTAATGATATCATGAATGAGCAGAGCCTAAACCCCTCAGGATTGGTGGCTACAATAAAACAAAATTTTCCCAAAGCCTCCATCTTTATTTCATCAATCATACCACCATGCTATGGGTTTCAGCGTCGCACAGCGGACACTTACAACACAAAACTACAGAACTATTGTAAACAAAACGGCCTTGGCTTCATCAACAATACTCCATTCTTTACATCTAACTCAGGAGCACCTAAGAAACGACTCTACAGAGATCAAATTCACACATCCACACTGGGAAGCAGCATCCTGGCCAAAAACATAAAATATCCAGAAAGGACACAACAAGACAGCTCAACCCATATAGAGAATGCAACGAAATCTACTGAGACTTCAACCTATAATTACAATACATCACAAACCCCACCTACCCCTCAAAGAAGCACACCTAGCGCAAGCAGGTAGCCTTCCAGCTATCACAACGCCACTTTCAATCAGGAAGCCGAATCTTATGATACCATGTTTCCCCCATTAGTCACAAGGCAGCCCCACTCAGGTACCTCTACCAACAGTATTCCAATGTCCCAGGCTCAGAATACTCCTAGCAACACTACAACAAAGACGGAAGAAATCAGAGATCACCATGCTTCCTCCCCTAGTTCTTATTATCGTCCTCAGTGGAACCCTGAACTTGTCTATCTGATGCAATTCAGCCCTGCGTCACTTAGACAAGCATTAATGATGTCTGCCCAAAGTCACCCCTATTATCTGCCCGGCAGAGACGTCAGTTATTGACGAACAAACACTTTGCTTCACTAAATCTCTGTTACTACAGCCTTCACTCCATTTGAACTTTTGTTGATTTTTTAATACAACGGTAATAATCAGAACTTTTAATAGTTTATCGATTAATATCCTCTAAAAAATGTTTCTTTGATTACTTATTTCGTTACAATGTAAATTTCTTATTATCACGCGTAGCTTCAATTTGTTAGAATTTTCGGTGTTAAGTTGTGAAGTGTTGTATACTTGTCTGACTTGTGACTATTATTAATTTCTTCCATCTCTCGTTTAACTTCACTTTGTTGCGTTGAGCAGTTCTGGTGTGATATGTTGTATGCCTGATTGTTTTGTGACAATTTTCATATACTCCGTTGAAATTGTTTTTTATTAGTTGTATTAATTATTTTAATATTGTATTTTCTGCAATTTCTCATTCCTTGAATTCCACTTCCTTGGTGAAGTATTAATTCGTAAAAATATTTTGCGCTTTTTTGTGTGCATAACTGCTTTTTTAACTTGTAATTTTTATTTTTTATTTTTTTTTATTTTTATTTTTTTAAATATATATTTCTTTTTACTGTACAAACATGGATGGTAATTATGTACCGTGGCTTCACAAGGATGGTCTACGACTTGGTCATCTGAATATTTACCATCTTCTAGGTAAACTCCCCGAACTTACATACATTCTAAGTAATAATTTTCACATTTTTGGACTTTCAGAAAGTCGCCTAAATGACAGAATAACAGACGATGACATTGCGTTAAATGGTTTTAAAACTATTCGGCGAGACGCAAGCAAAAAACAAGAGACAGATATAACAGTTTATATTTCCACTTCCCTTAATTTTCGCCGCAGAAACGACTTAGAGACAGCAGAAATAGAATGTGTATGGTTGGAAATAAAGCTACCGAATCAGGGCCCATTTCTGGTGGGATATCTTTATCGAAATCCTAGTGCAGGACATATATGGTACGAAGATTTCACCATAATGATGGACAATGTATTTGCCACAGTCAAGGAGGTTGTTCTTCTTGGTGATTTCAACATCGATATACACAATTCAAATCTAACATGGAAAAATATAATATTATCGTACAACTTAAAACAAATAGTTAACCAGCCTACAAGAGTAACACAAGCATCAACCACACTAATCGACCACATCTACGTAACTTACCCAGAAAACATCATAGAATGCTCTGTCCCTAATACTGCAATGAGTGACCACTATCCAGTATGCTGTACATGGTCAAAGAATAAATGTAAAGTTCCAAAAAATAAACATGTAAGTATCAAATTTAGAAGTTTCAAACATTTCAGTAAGGAATTATTTTTAAATGACTTGCTAACTGCACCTCTCGCCCGTGTTTACAAACTTCCTGATCCGGATGACGCTATTGAATACTGGACAAAAATTTTTTATAATGTTTTTGACACGCACGTACCAGCTAAGGAAATTCGCGTCAAACGACAATTAAAATCTACGTGGATCACGCAGGAAGTGTTGGAGGCTATGAGGCAGAGAGATCAAGCGCACAAAAATAAGGACCTCAACACATACAGGGTATACAGGAACAAAGTTCAATATTTAATTCGGAAAGAAAAGAAAAATCATTTTAGAAATATGGTTCAGAACAAATCAAATAGTAAGGAAATATGGAAGGCAATTAACACCTTAGCGAAAAAACGTAATGCACCAGACTCATTCTCTTCCAACACTTCATTTACTTGCACCGACTTCAGCAATCACTTTCAAGCAGAAATAAACGGTCTGAAATCCACAATACCACCTTCCTCTAGTGACTTAGACAAACTTTCAGCATTCTGTAAGAACAAATGTACAAACTCAGTTCCACCCGACATTCCTTTTATGACAGTTAATGAAGTGTATAACTATCTCATTGGCCTTAAGGATAATAGCTCATCAGGGCTTGACGGAATTAGTAATCGAATACTGCGTTTCGCCGCACCAGCTATTAGTGATTCACTAACTTTTATATATAATCAATGTATTGCTAAAAGTTATTTTTCTTCGGCCTTTAAGATTGCCAAAGTATATCCTCTCTTCAAACCTGGCTCGTCAGATAACAGTAATCTTGGTAACTATAGACCAATTTCTCTTTTATCATCGCTTTCTAAACCACTAGAAAAACACATACATAAAGCAACACTACATTACCTAGTTATCAATGACTTGCTAATTGACAGTCAGTCAGGGTTTCGACAAAAGCATTCATGCCACACAGCTCTAACTAAGATGATAGACAACTTGCACCTAAACATAAATAACGATAACATATGTGGAGCAATCTTTGTAGACTTTAGGAAAGCATTTGATATGTTAGATCACGCTGTTTTAATAAGAAAATTAGAAACAATGAAAGTTAACTTTAAACTAGTGACATTACTTAAATCATTCCTGTCCGACAGACAGCAAGTAGTGTGGTACAATAACTCCTTGTCAAGCCCAACTATTTTTGACACTGGTGTTCCTCAGGGTTCTATTCTCGGCCCTCTACTTTTTTCCATTTACATAAATGACCTTCCACTACACATCGAGCACTCATCCTGCGACCTATTTGCCGATGCCTGTACCATTTATACTAGTGATAAAAGTTGCAACACGCTAGAAATATTATTACAAAGCGACACAGACAATCTTATTAAGTGGAGCAATGAAAACTGCATGCAAATAAATATCACTAAAGCAAAATGTATGATAATATCAACTAGACAAAAATTACAAAACTCGCCGAAAACAACACTTCAGCTCTACATTGGAACCTCTTTAATTGAAAATGTAAATGAATATAAAACACTAGGACTCATAATTGACCACATTTAAGTTGGACTTCGCATGTACAAGCACTGATCAAACAAACGGCACAAAAAGTTTACCAGTTAGCTAAAATCAAACATTTCCTAGATGAGGAGACACGAAAAATGTTCTATACATCCCAGATACAAACACATCTAGACTATTGTTCCACTATTTGGGATGGCTGCACCATGTCCAACACTAAAAGACTCTATTCATTACAAAAACGTGCAGTGCGCCTAATTTCAGACAAAAACCTCACGCATATACATATCTTAACATATTACCACTAAGAAAGCGCCTTCTCTTCAACAAAGCCAAATTTATTCACAAAATCTTGTCACAGAATGCTCCAACGTATCTGTGGCTGTAACTGTCTTTTTCTCTTGTTGAGGTGATCACTGGCCCAAGACAGTATACTTGTTGTTAGATGTGTAGTGCGAGCGTATGATGAACTGAGTGTGGGTGCGAATGAAGGCGCGAATGTGTTTAGGCTCGTATATATGAAGACCCTGCAACCCATACTCTCACATGCAGTAGTCAAGGATGCTTGGACACTGCAGGCATGTTTCAAGACATTTATTGACGAGAACACACATAGTATCAACAGGAACAGTCAGTGTAACAAGGTCATGCTGACCGGAAATCGATAGGTATACATTTGGCATTCAAAAAGGTAAACATCGGAATAGACGTGCATGGTCAATAGCAAAGTTCTTCAATAATGACAGTTCGTAGCGTCGCCCTTGGCATCCCTGACTAAACGCGTCAGATGCCTTAGTCACTTTGACACATAGGTGCAACTTGGCATTCCCCGCCAATCGCACATTATCAGGCTGTAGTATAATAGCCGAAAGCACAGGCCTCGTTCTGACGTCGGCTGTGTACTTCTGTTAAATAGGTTATCATCAACCCTGCAGTAATGCTTATTGTAGACATAAATCCCGCCAATCTGCGGTTCCCACAATATATCTTCGTCACTGGATTTCTGGACAATATAAAGACTAACAGTCTTGGATGGCTACCTCGAGCACAAATATATAAGTTCTGAAATATATAGGATCGGTGAGCTGCAGTTCACACTAAGTAATCCTTTTACATGTTCTGCCACCGAAAAGCGTAATAATGCATAAAGGTCGGTATTACCTGGAAAATGAATCCTCAGAACATAACAAGGAATTCTGTCGTCATCCCGACGCACAGAGATTCACTGGGGAAAACTGCCATAGCAGTTACTTCAAAGATTCTCCCCGAAAAAAACAATGGACTCTTGGTCCCTTCAGAAAAAACAGGACCTTCCCGGCTCGCCGGAAGTATAACTCTCTCCCGCTTAAAAAACCTTCCCATAGGCCTACGCCCGAACTGTCAACCTTTGACCCTAAAGGTCAAAACACAATGAATGAATAAACAAGGGAAGACAACCCCTAATCAACCTGACATCGCAGGTAAAGACACAATTATACTTATGATAAAACATAGGCAAATAACTTGACAGATGACTCCGTCGAAAATGACAGCAACATTACTACCACCCCCCTGTTAAAAAAAAAAATGAAATTTTTTTTTTTTTTTTTAATATGTCCATGAGCAAGATAGCACCAGTATCACTTCTGTGCTCATGCAAAAACTGAACCTAATATCAGGTACAATAGACGCATAAATAAGGCGTCTGAAGAGAATACAAATCATCTCTCAACATAGGAGAAAATATTTCCTTTAAGCCAAACAAACTAAGGGATACCATTCAAGAAACCTAAGTTGCTGGCAATACCAATCATATATCAAACATTACTAAATAATATAATCATAGCAATATACAAATGTCAATGCTATTTTAGCAACATATCACTGATGGATGGACAAAATGAAATTTGTTAAATTATCTAAACATCATCCAAATACATTTGTATTACAACATATTATGATATTAAGGACAGACCTAAGTCTGAAAGTACATCAGGAAAAACTAGGACACAAGATTTAACTGGAATCATGTGGGCATCTAGACAATATGTCCGCCATCACATTATCCGAACCACGGATAGCTCGCACCGTGAAATGGAAAGGCTGAAGAGCAATAGCATAACGAGTAGATCTCGAGCTCTTCAAATCCTTACTTTGCATAGCCGTAAGAGCTTTTTGGTCGGTTTCCATAAAAAATGCGCGCCCAGAAGGAACCTTTGTAGCTTAAGAATGGACCAAACCATAGCCAACAATTCACGGTCCAAAACCGAGTAATTCCTTTCTGCCGCATTTAGCTTCCTAGAAATATACATTACAGGATGCAGAGTTCCTGAATATTCCTGCATTAGTGCCGCTCCAATCCCAGTGGAAGAGGCATCACTACGAAGGACAAAAGTCTTATCAATCGTTGGTAGTCTTAAGATAGGATGAGATGAGAACAAATTCTTAACCTGATCCAATGAAGATTGGCATTCTTGGGACCAACGCACCATATTAGGAGAACCTTTTTTCAATAACGTTGAAAGTGGTGCCATAATGGAGGACAGATTCTCAATGAATCTTCCATAGAATTGTATCAATCCCAAGAGACTACGCACTTGCTTTTTCGTCTTCGGAACCGAGATATTTAATATCTTTGAAATGTTTTGGTCCTCTGTCTTCAACAGACCATGACCAACTCGATGACCTAGGAAGGAAATTTCACTAAACCCAACAAAAGCTTTAGAGGGTTTAGCAGTCAAACTATGCTCACGTAGAGTAGATAGCAATTCCTTTAGACCCAAATAGTGTTCTTCCCAAGTATCGCTGAAAAGACAGATGTCGTCTAAATATGCAATGACATCTGCACGATCTGATAGAATTCGTCGCATCATGCGCACGAAAGTCGCTGGGGTGTTCATAAGCCCGAAAGGCATAAAATTCCATTGAAACAGACCCCTAGGTGTCGAAAAAGCAGTGAGAGGTTTGGCGTGTTCCGTTAGTGGGACTTGCCAATAACCTTTCGACAAGTCTAGTTTAGTAAAGAATTTAGCTTTAGAAAGTCTAATAAGTAGATCCTCTAATAACGGCATAGGTTCAGCATCGAACTTCGTAACTTGATTTAATTTGCGATAATCAACGCAAAGACGTATGTTATTGTCTTTCTTTCGAACAATAACTATCGACGAAGAATAAGCTGAAGTGGATGGTTCAATTATTTGTAGTTGAATCATTTCATCCAATTCTTTCTCGACTTGTGCTTGAAAATGAATAGGTATTGGGTATGGTCTTACTCTGATCGGATTACGATCAGTAAGTATGATGTCATGTTCTATGACATCTGTGTGTCCAGGAATGTCGGTAAGGACATCCTGATATGATTGTAACGTAGAGGATACTTGACGCTGTTCCTCAAAAGACAAGTTGGAAGAGACTGTAACGTCTCTCCACGATTCCGTTGAAGTAAGTGGAATCGCAGGAAGAGGTAAGTTCACGTCAGAAAAAAATAGTTTCCTCATCCTGTATAACGGACAGGGATGAGATGTGACCATGTTGGACTGGAGAGTCGTCCGTCGCCTGGAAAATAGGCTGCAAATAGTCTGGACGTTCAATAAACTCTGTTAGCATATTTATATGGAAGGTTTTATGCCTTCCATCCACATCGACAATATAGTCGACATCGGAAATTTTTGAGACTATAGTGTATGGACCTTTCCATGAAATGAGAAGTCTATTCTCTCTTGAGGGCAGTAAGACATATGCTTTGTCTCCAGGACAAAGTTGACGTAGGCGTCTTTTCTTGTTAGCAAATCGCCTAGCTTTTTCTTTCGCAAATTCGGAAGATGAAGTTGCTAACCTGCACGATTCGATAATCTTTTCTCTAAGAGCTATGACATATTCATATGACGATTGTGTATCATCGTCAATACTATCGGAAGTTATCAAATCGTGTAACAAGGACATCGGACCACGCGGTTGCGCGCCAAAGACAAGTTCGAAAGGAGAAAACCCTGTATGCTCGTTGGGAACCTCTCTATAGGCAAAGAGGACTGCAGGTAAAACCCTGTCCCAATCTTCAGGATGATCCTCCGTTATCTTGCCAAGTAAGTTCTTTAGTGTCCTGTTAAGACGTTCTACCAATCCATTGGACATTGGATGATAAATACTACTGAGAGACCTTTTAATGTCTAGCGTAGCCATTACCTGAGACATAACGTCCAAAATTAACTGAGTGCCGTGATCCGACAGTATTTCTCCGGGGAATCCCAGACTAGAAAATACAAGCCAAAGAGCATCAGCGATATCGACAGTTGATATGCTCTTCAGAGGAATAGCCTCTGGCCAACGCGTGCACATGTCCACGCAAGTGAGGATAAATTGGTGTCCTCTGGCTGACTTAATTTTGAACGGACCAATGATGTCTATAGCCATTTTCTGAAACGGCCGAATCGGAATATCTGCAGCCTGAATAGGAGCAGCATGTCTCGGACCTCTAGACTTGACCTCTTGACAAATTTTGCAAGATCGGCAATAAATTCGGATGTCTTTATTCACGAATGGCCAAAAGAAGGACGCAAGGACTCTAGTTTTAGTTCTGGAAAAACCCATGTGTCCAGCACACTGAGAATCGTGTGCATGCCGAAGAATTAAGGCTCTCATACACTTAGGCACAAGAATTTGCGAGTGCATAGACTTGTCCGAGTGTTGTACCATTCGTACCAATATACCATTCTTCATAGTGATATACGATTTGTGATTCGTATTTTGATTGGGATTCCCTTTCTTTGCAAGAAGGAAGAATTTCTTCAAAGAAGGATCCTCTTCTTGACGTTTAACAAACGAGTCATGGGAAATCACCAAGTGCTCGTCTTGGCTATCAACTTTATTACTATTATCAGATGAAGTTGGGGGATTAAGAGCTTGAGCTCTTGTCACCACTGCATTGACCGTTTGAATGTTTTTTTCTTCCCAACTAGAAATTTGTTGCGGGGTGCATTCTTTAACCCCATGAATACGACCGATTATAAGATCCGCAATAGGATTAGGAAGAAGACATGCATGGACATCTCCTGTGAAGAAAGGAGTGTCAATCCTAATAATAGCAGTAGGATAACTTTCCATAGTACCACCAAATGTAACACATTTGATTGTTTTTCCAGTGGCACAGCAAGGATTTATCAGAGACTCCCTAACCCCGACGGTAGTACATCCCGAATCGAAAAGTACTGAGACTAGCCTATCATTTATTAGACCTTTATGTAAGATGAGAGATCCTCTCCCATCATGCGCAACTGTAGCAGGTAGAGCAGGAAGAGGGTGACCACAACTTAGCGTAGATACAGTCGATGAGTCAAACAATGTTAAGCATTGGGGGCATTCAGTTGCTCTCCCAAAATCGAAAGCACAACCAGTGATAGCCCTAGAGTTACCACTATCATTTACTGTATTACAGGCTCCATCAAACTCTTGTTGTGCAGAGTTTGCCTGTTGGAAAGGTCTTTTCTTGTTAAACCTAGGTCTGCCTCGATTATCGTTTCCCCTGTAATTATTTCTACTATCATTTCCCCTGTAATTGTTATCATATTGCCTATTGTAATCATCATTCCGGTTTGAATCCCGGTTTCTAAATTCACCATCGTCATAATCTTGACGTCGAGAATGATTACCTCGAAAATTTGAATAGTTATTATTTGGATAGCCTTTGCGAAAGTGTCTCAAATTATTACCACTAAAATTACGAGAACTACCATCTTGTCTCCAATTCATAGACGAAGAACCATCATGTGTTGGATTACTCCGCTTCTGAGTGTAATTTTGATTACTTCCCCTATTCCAATTTTGTTGAGCACCCTGAAATTTTTTTTTGAAATTAGGGCCATATGGTGTTGCCGAAGCAGCTGGCAACCCTTCTTTCACTTTAGAATTGCTAACTGTAGCATGGGGATGCGCTGTGGCATACTGACAACAGTATTCCTCCATATCTTTTAAGTTTTTAGGCTTACGCTCATGAAGGAATGCAAGAAAAGAATCATTAACAGATGACAAAACCTTATCTCGCAATAATAAGTCCATTAGACCTTCATATGTTTTCTCAGTCTGAGACAACTCAACCCATCGTGTAAATGTACGACGTATCTTTGTAACAAAATCAGAGAAATCTACTCCATTTTCTGGCAACATTGTCCTAAAACGAAGACGATAGTCTTCTTCTTTTAGTTGGTATTTTTTTTTAGCAATGCTGCCCTGACAACATCATAATTAGTCCTCTCATGTTCGACTATTGTCATAATAGTAGTCACTGTGTCACCTGTAAAAAATGGCATCAGTTGTTCAACATATTTTTCCTTTTTTATGTTATGCGTATCGCACAAAAATTGGAATCTATCTAGATAATCTGCTACGTCATCCTTTAAAGGATTGAAATGAGGTAATTTAATCCTACTAACAAACTCCTTTGTCGTACTCGAAGTTGTTTGCTGAGCACCCGTACTCGCCAATTTCAATTTCTCTAACTCCAAAGTTGCGAGTTTTTCATCAAGTTCCATCTTCTGTTTTCTTTCCTCATGTTCCATTTTCCTAATTTCAGCCTCAGCTTGAGCTTTCCTCTCCTCTGCAGCAGCTTCTTTGTCTAATCTCTTCTGTTCCGCAGCAGCTTCTTTGTCTAATCTCTTTTGTTCAGCTTCTTTGTCTAATCTCTTTTGTTCAGATTCTTTGTCTAATCTCTTTTGTTCAGATTCTTTGTCTAATCTCTTTTGTTCCGCAGCAGCTTCTTTGTCTAATCTCTTTTGTTCAGCTTCAAATCTCCTTTCCTCCACCTGCATCTGCAATTTCTTTTGTTCAGCAGCAATATCAGCTTCTCTGTCTAGCCTTTTTTGTTCCACCGAAGCTTTTCTCTCTTCAGCAGCTAATGCTTTGTCATACTGAGCAACAGCCCATTGTTCTAACTGTTGACCAGTTTTATCAAGGGCCTTCCCTTGTGTAATAAAGTACTCTAATGTAGACATCTTGTCTAATGAGATCAGTAACTTGCAGAAGTAAATATATTAAATTATCCCACTTTAATGGGAGACAAGTCTGAAATGATAGACTTGTATACTCACTTCACTTTATTTCACTCTCTTAGTCTTAGACAAAGACCTTGTATGGTCCCCTTGTTTATAATGTAACCAAAAAATCACTTGAGTACCTGTGGAAAAAAAATTCCCTTATATCCCACTCACTATGGGCACAAGTCTTTTTTATAAAGAACTTGAATATGTATTTCACCTTGTCTCAATCTTTGTAGATAACAAGTCTTTTATCAAAGAACTTGTATAAATATTTTATACAATGTAGTACAAACAAAAAAAATACAAAACAAAGATACAAAACAATACAAATGGCAACACTGTTTTAACCAAAAATGTGTAGAGAAATACACAAAAGAAAGGAGAGACCTACAGAATACAAACAAAACAAATCGAAAATCAAAACTGAAAAACAGACAAAATATTACAAAAACAACGTTAAGTACAGTTACATCACAGCTAACATCAATAGCGACCAATTGTCACTAGCAAATTTTCAAATTAAGAAAATTTGCACCTACAGAACGCTTACAGTAAGCCTCGATTAAGTGGCATATTTACTGTAAGACCCACCAACCGAAAACCCGCTGGAAAAAAAAACACAAAAACAGTAGAAGTAACATAAACATATAGCAATCAATTTCAATGTGTTGCAGAACAAGTTCAGTCACAGCTGAAACTAAAATAAATTTCTTGCTCCTTGCGAACACAGAAACGAAATGTCAAACGCGCACTGAACGTCAAATCCACTGTAGCATAAAGTGGTATTCACGAACCAAAGTTACTATGACCTTCTCGACTTACGACTTGCACATTGAATGTTTACAATTTCCACGTACTGTTTACAAACACTTGACCTCGAACAATGTAGCTTGAATGCTCGGACATAGAAAAGTCTGTTGTTGACTGAAACGTGTAACAACCAGCAGTACTGTTCACAATAGGAACCCGCCTTCTATGCAGTTATGGTCCACGTAGCAAATGCCTAGATGTTAACTTCAGTACTTGTCTTGTTGTGGTTTACGTAGCATTATAATATAAATGCCCGCACTGTTTATCTAGGTCAACCGTTGATGACCTATTTCTGTCCTGTTGTAGCCAAAACTTGCAAATGTAGAATTAGCGCTGTGTGTTACGGCTGTCCCGTGTGTAGTTTAGACCCACAGATCAGAAGTGTAATGTGTACTTGTCCTTCTTGTAAATTTCTGGACAAAACTGGAGACATCATACATGTAACAGCCAACCAGGAATGTAAATTTCTGGATCCATTAATGTCAACAATAATGTCAAATGCTCGCTCTGTTCTTTTTAAACCCACAGATCTGGTCCATCAGAAATGTAAGTTTCTAGGCCACATTGGCAACAACAAATGTATCAGAAGAGCCCACGTAACTGGTCCACCAGAAATGTAACTGTCTTTTTCTCTTGTTGAGGTGATCACTGGCCCAAGACAGTATACTTGTTGTTAGATGTGTAGTGCGAGCGTATGATGAACTGAGTGTGGGTGCGAATGAAGGCGCGAATGTGTTTAGGCTCGTATATATGAAGACCCTGCAACCCATACTCTCACATGCAGTAGTCAAGGATGCTTGGACACTGCTGGCATGTTTCAAGACATTTATTGACGAGAACACACATAGTATCAACAGGAACAGTCAGTGTAACAAGGTCATGCTGACCGGAAATCGATAGGTATACATTTGGCATTCAAAAAGGTAAACATCGGAATAGACGTGCATGGTCAATAGCAAAGTTCTTCAATAATGACAGTTCGTAGCGTCGCCCTTGGCATCTCTGACTAAACGCGTCAGATGCCTTAGTCACTTTGACACATAGGTGCAACTTGGCATTCCCCGCCAATTGCACATTATCAGGCTGTAGTATAATAGCCGAAAGCACAGGCCTCGTTCTGATGTCGGCTGTGTACTTCTGTTAAATAGGTTATCATCAACCCTGCAGTAATGCTTATTGTAGACATAAATCCCGCCAATCTGCGGTTCCCACAATATATCTTCGTCACTGGATTTCTGGACAATATAAAGACTAACAGTCTTGGATGGCTACCTCGAGCACAAATATATAAGTTCTGAAATATATAGGATCGGTGAGCTGCAGTTCACACTAAGTAATCCTTTTACATGTTCTGCCACCGAAAAGCGTAATAATGCATAAAGGTCGGTATTACCTGGAAAATGAATCCTCAGAACATAACAAGGAATTCTGTCGTCATCCCGACGCACAGAGATTCACTGGGGAAAACTGCCATAGCAGTTACTTCGAAGATTCTCCCCGAAAAAAACAATGGACTCTTGGTCCCTTCAGAAAAACAGGACCTTCCCGGCTCGCCGGAAGTATAACTCTCTCCCGCTTAAAAAACCTTCCCATAGGCCTACGCCCGAACTGTCAACCTTTGACCCTAAAGGTCAAAACACAATGAATGAATAAACAAGGGAAGACAACCCCTAATCAACCTGACATCGCAGGTAAAGACACAATTATACTTATGATAAAACATAGGCAAATAACTTGACAGATGACTCCGTCGAAAATGACAGCAACAGTGGCCTATTTTCAAATACAGCGGAAGACGAAGTCAACGCTTAAATAAATTACACATGCCCAAGCCTAGGCTCGACTTAATCAAGAAAAGTTTAGCTTTTTCTGCTGCTCATCTGTGGAATACTCTTCCACACGACTTAAAAAATACTCTTAGTCCATATTCATTCAATCACAGACTTTTCAAATACATCATGAGTGCAGATTATATGCCACCCTAATTTCGTTATGTTCTTAAATAATTACATAACATCATATGTAGGTTTTAAAGTTAATTTTGTCCTGTTTAGTATAAATTATGATACGCATCTGTAAATCTGTGTAACTGTTATTGTACTGTTACAATGTTGGGATTTTATTTTATTGTACTTTTTTGTTATTTTATTATTTAAGTAACATTTAGGATACGTGTGAGAATAAATGGATTAACTATGGAAGAAGAGAGAAAGGAAGGGCAGAATGTTAGACGGGCCTGCGTGCCCAATTCTAAACACTTTGAAAATAAAGTTCGTTCGTTCGTTTGTTCTATCTATCTATCTATCTATCTATCTATCTATCTATCTATCTATCTATCTATCTATCTACCGACGTACCTGCTTACCTACCTACCAACCTGTCTGTTTTTTTATTTTTATTTTTTTATTTTTACTTTTATTTATTTATTTATTTATTTTTTTTTTACTTTACATACTTAAATTTGATTATGACTGGATGTTACAAATGTATGTTATTATTTTACCTTGATAATGTTGTATGCTTAAATAGTGTTCAAAATACATGTGCGATTGAATGGATAAGGTATGTAAGATGACAGAGAGAAGAAGGGCAGAATGTAAGACGGGCCTGCGTGCCCAATTCTTAACCCTTTGAAAATAAAGTTCGTACGTTCGTTCGTTCTATCTGTCTGTCTGTCTGTCTGTCTATCTATCTATCTTCTTTATTTTAAAACATACTTTAATTATGATTATTATTGCAAATGTTTGATGTTATATTACCTTTGTAATGATAAATGCCTTAATAATGCTTAAAGTAAATGTGAGGATGGAAGGATACAGTATACATGATGAGAGAGAGAGGAAGGGCAGAATGTCAGACGGGCCTGCGTGCCCAATTCTTAACCCTTTGAAAATAAAGTTTGTTCGTTCGTTCGTTCGTTCCCCCTTTCCCATAATATAGTATAAAATAAATACAAATAAAAGCATATTTCAATAAATGAAACGCGTCCTGATATAACCAACAGCTCCATGTATATGGTAGATGGTTGAATG